>CM019694.1:43021730-43456730 GCA_009760885.1 Achatina immaculata
AACGCTTACCAGCACGTCACCTGATAATGATGGCTATTGTTTTTATAACCAAAAAAAAAAAAAAGAAAATCGTCGTATTAATTGACATAATGAGGTCTCAATTTATTCCAACTATCAGCTTTCAGAAACAGTTCATGTGGAAATCAGATATTATTGCGCAATTTTGTTAAGAAAAAAATTAGCTTTTGTAAAATTTCACTGAAAGTTTCGATAATATTTTCAATATGTTCATTTGGAATTCTTTTGATATTCGAATAAGATGCGCAATTTCACACACCGTTCATGCAGAGTTTTAGTGAAATTTATGTGAAATAATACACAGAGACTTTTTTTTTAAAAATGTCCATAAGGATATCTTGTCTTGTCTTGTCTCTTTCTTCGTATAGTTAGTATTCAGTGTTGTGGGGACAACCTTTCAGTGTTGTGAAGGGACAACCTCTCAATGTGGAGTGGACAACTTCTCATCGATGAGGGGACAACTTTTCAGTATTAAGGGGACAACCTTTCAGTGTTGAGGATACAACCTTTCAGTGTTGAGGATACAACCTTTCAGTGTTGAGGATACAACCTTTCAGTGTTGAGGGGACAAACTTTCAGTGTTGAGGATACAACCTTTCAGTGTTGAGGGGACAACCTTTCAGTGTTGAGGATACAACCTTTCAGTGTTGAGGGGACAAACTTTCAGTGTTGAGGATACAACCTTTCAGTGTTGAGGATACAACCTTTCAGTGTTGAGGATACAACCTTTCAGTGTTGAGGATACAACCTTCAGTGTTGAGGATACAACCTTTCAGTGTTGAGGGGACAAACTTTCAGTGTTGAGGATACAACCTTTCAGTGTTGAGGATACAACCTTTCAGTGTTGAGGATACAACCTTTCAGTGTTGAGGATACAACCTTTCAGTGTTGATGGGATAACCTTTCAGTGTTGATGGGATAACCTTTCAGTGTTGATGGGATAACCTTTCAGTGTTGATGGGATAACCTTTCAGTGTTGATGGGATAACCTTTCAGTGTTGAGGGGACAAACTTTCAGTGTTGATGGGATAACCTTTCAGTGTTGATGGGATAACCTTTCAGTGTTGATGGGATAACCTTTCAGTGTTGATGGGATAACCTTTCAGTGTTGAGGGGATAACATTTCAGTGTTGATGGGATAACCTTTCAGTGTTGATGGGATAACCTTTCAGTGTTGATGGGATAACCTTTCAGTGTTGATGGGATAACCTTTCAGTGTTGAGGGGACAAACTTTCAGTGTTGATGGGATAACCTTTCAGTGTTGATGGGATAACCTTTCAGTGTTGATGGGATAACCTTTCAGTGTTGATGGGATAACCTTTCAGTGTTGAGGGGATAACCTTTCAGTGTTGATGGGATAACCTTTCAGTGTTGATGGGATAACCTTTCAGTGTTGATGGGATAACCTTTCAGTGTTGAGGGGATAACATTTCAGTGTTGATGGGATAACCTTTCAGTGTTGAGGGGATAACCTTTCATTGTTGATGGGATAACCTTTCAGTGTTGATGGGATAACCTTTCAGTGTTGATGGGATAACCTTTCATTGTTGATGGGATAACCTTTCAGTGTTGATGGGATAACCTTTCAGTGTTGAGGGGATAACCTTTCATTTTTGATGGGATAACCTTTCAGTGTTGATGGGATAACCTTTCAGTGTTGATGGGATAACCTTTCATTGTTGATGGGATAACCTTTCATTGTTGATGGGATAACCTTTCAGTGTTGAGGGGATAACCTTTCAGTGTTGAGAATATAATCTTTCAGTGTTGAGGGGATAATCTTTCAGTGTTGAGGGGATAACCTTTCAGTGTTGATGGGATAATCTTTCAGTGTTGAGGATAAATCTTTCAATGTTGAGGGGATAACCTTTCATTGTTGAGAATATAATCTTTCAGTGTTGAGGGGATAACCTTTCAGTGTTGAGGATATAATCTTTCAGTGTTGAGGGGATAACCTTTCAGTGTTGAGGGGATAACCTTTCAGTGTTGAGGATATAATCTTTCAATGTTGAGGGGATAACCTTTCATTGTTGAGAATATAATCTTTCAATGTTGAGGGGATAACCTTTCATTGTTGAGAATATAATCTTTCAATGTTGAGGGGATAACCTTTCATTGTTGAGAATATAATCTTTCAGTGTTGAGGGGATAACCTTTCATTGTTGAGAATATAATCTTTCAATGTTGAGGGGATAACCTTTCAGTGTTGAGAATATAATCTTTCAATGTTGAGGGGATAACCTTTCAGTGTTGAGGATACAATCTTTCAGTGTTGAGAGGATAACCTTTCAGTGTTGATGGGATAACCTTTCAGTGTTGAGAGGATAACCTTTCAGTGCTGATGGGATAACCTTTCAGTGTTGAGAGGATAACCTTTCAGTGCTGATGGGATAACCTTTCAGTGTTGAGGGGATAACCTTTCAGTGTTGAGAGGATAACCTTTCAGTGCTGATGGGATAACCTTTCAGTGTTGAGGGGACAAACAGACGTCTTGATAGAGCTCGGCGGTTTGTTTCGTATAAGGAGATATTTATGGTTTCTTCTCTCACTTCCATCCACCTTCTGCGTTGGTGACCTGTCCCTCTTATTTCTTAAAAATAACTTTAATGGTTTTTTCCCGTGTTTTAAAAAACAAAGAGTTAAAATCCAAGGCAATAAATAAAAAGAAACTTGCGAAGAAGGCAGTTTGGGTTAACAAAAATATGGGAGGACAGCTGGAACAATTAAAGAGATTTTAAACATGACAGCGGAGACTGTGATCGATAAATCACGTTTTCTACAAGATTCATATGGGACAAGGAAAAACCATACTCGTTGTTATTGCTGTCCTTTCCTACATGCAACTGCAGCAAGATGTTGCTTGTAGCAGATAAGATGAATCTACTGAAGCACAAATATCAAATCGGGTGTCTCGTGTGTTGTTTTGTCTTGTCTTTTTTTTAATCTCTCTGGAACTACAAGTTAGTGTTCTTTCCAGCCGGTGCTGTGAAGTTGTTGAGACACAGCAGCGTGTCGGCTAGGGAGCGGGTTATGGCGGCTATTTTTTTTCCAGCCCCTGGGTGGAACTAACAAAGCAGCAGATGTTTAGCAGACTCCACCACCTTGGGGACTATAGCGACCCCTGCTCAGTAAGCCAAGCCAGGCCCGTCACTGGGGGGGGGGGGGAGGAGGTGGTGGGGGTGCATCAACGGAGAGAATGGATAGGGTTCCGGTTTACTATGCTTCGCTACACCTGACGCAGGTGAGAGTGAGTACGGCGGCTTTTTTTTTTGCCGATACAGAGTGCGGCTAAAAAAGCAGCAAAGGATGTGATACTTCTTTAGCAGAGCTCCACCCCCGCGGGGACTATAGCGACCCTTACTCTATTAGACAGACTGAGGCTGTTGCTTGGGGTGGGTGGGGGGGGGGGAAGGAGGGCACCAAAGGAAAGTCGAGGGACAGGATCTCTTGGCCGGCTGTGGTTCGCCAACCCTTGACATCAGCAGTCAGCTTTGTGTCACTGACTAAAAATTGGAAGAAAAAAGAGAATATTGCAAGTAACATCATCATCATAATCATCATCATCATCATAATCATCATCATCATCAGCAGCAGCAATATTAGTGTATTTGAAGGCAGGTGCTGACGACCACGCTTCTCTACAGACTTTGATCAGCGACGCTTCACATCAGCAGGAGGACTTTTACCAGGTCACTTTGTACCAATGTCCATCATCTTCCTCGTTGGTTTGACTTTGTACCAATGTCCACCATCTTCCTCGTTGGTTTGACTTTGTACCAATGTCCACCATCTTCCTCGTTGGTTTGACTTTGTACCAATGTCCACCATCTTCCTCGTTGGTTTGACTTTGTACCAATGTCCACCATCTTCCTCGTTGGTTTGACTTTGTACCAATGTCCACCATCTTCCTCGTTGGTTGACTTTGTACCAATGTCCACCATCTACCTCGTTGGTTTGACTTTGTACCAATGTCCACCATTTTCCTCGCTGGTTTGACTTTGTACCAATGTCCATCATCTTCTTCGCTGGTTTGACTTTGTACCAATGTCCATCATCTTCTTCGCTGGTTTGACTTTGTACCAATGTCCATCATCTTCTTCGCTGGTTTGACTTTGTACCAATTTCCATCATCTTCTTCGCTGGTTTGACTTTGTACCACTGTCCATCATCTTCCTCGCTGGTTTGACTTTGTACCAATGTCCATCATCTTCTTCGCTGGTTTGACTTTGTACCAATGTCCATCATCTTCCTCGTTGGTTTGACTTTGTACCAATGTCCATCATCTTCTTCGCTGGTTTGACTTTGTACCAATGTCCATCATCTTCCTCGTTGGTTTGACTTTGTACCAATGTCCATCATCTTCTTCGCTGGTTTGACTTTGTACCAATGTCCATCATCTTCCTCGTTGGTTTGACTTTGTACCAATGTCCACCATCTTCCTCGTTGGTTTGACTTTGTACCAATGTCCACCATCTTCCTCGTTGGTTTGACTTTGTACCAATGTCCACCATCTTCCTCGTTGGTTTGACTTTGTACCAATGTCCACCATCTTCCTCGTTGGTTTGACTTTGTACCAATGTCCACCATCTTCCTCGTTGGTTTGACTTTGTACCAATGTCCACCATCTACCTCGTTGGTTTGACTTTGTACCAATGTCCACCATTTTCCTCGCTGGTTTGACTTTGTACCAATGTCCATCATCTTCTTCGCTGGTTTGACTTTGTACCAATGTCCATCATCTTCTTCGCTGGTTTGACTTTGTACCAATGTCCATCATCTTCTTCGCTGGTTTGACTTTGTACCAATTTCCATCATCTTCTTCGCTGGTTTGACTTTGTACCACTGTCCATCATCTTCCTCGCTGGTTTGACTTTGTACCAATGTCCATCATCTTCTTCGCTGGTTTGACTTTGTACCAATGTCCATCATCTTCCTCGTTGGTTTGACTTTGTACCAATGTCCATCATCTTCTTCGCTGGTTTGACTTGTACCAATGTCCATCATCTTCCTCGTTGGTTTGACTTTGTACCAATGTCCATCATCTTCTTCGCTGGTTTGACTTTGTACCAATGTCCATCATCTTCCTTGTTGGTTTGACTTTGTACCAACGTCCACCATCTTCCTCGTTGGTTTGACTTTGTACCAATGTCCATCATCTTCCTCGTTGGTTTGACTTTGTACCAATGTCCACCATCTTCCTCGTTGGTTTGACTTTGTACCAATGTCCACCATCTTCCTCGTTGGTTTGACTTTGTACCAATGTCCACCATCTTCCTCGTTGGTTTGACTTTGTACCAATGTCCACCATCTTCCTCGTTGGTTTGACTTTGTACCAATGTCCATCATCTTCCTCGTTGGTTTGACTTTGTACCAATGTCCACCATCTTCCTCGTTGGTTTGACTTTGTACCAATGTCCACCATCTTCCTTGTTGGTTTGACTTTGTACCAATGTCCACCATCTTCCTCGTTGGTTTGACTTTGTACCAATGTCCACCATCTTCCTCGCTGGTTTGACTTTGTACCAATGTCCACCATCTTCCTCGCTGGTTTGACTTGCCTCTCCCCAGTCCTCTTTTCCCTTGTTGCTTCAGCGCGCCCTCCTATCTACCCTACATGTTGGTAAATGCTGTCATGTCTCTTAGAGTTATAATTACATCCTTTTCTTATAGGCTAACATCCTTCACTTTTCGTCTCAGCTGCCCGCGATTCTCATAACATTTTGTTCCGAAATATAAAAACCACATCATTTTTTTAAATATCTCCGGTGACCTTCATGACTTTGGGGAAATTAAAATATGGAGAAATGTGGAAAAAAAAATTACGCGGTTAAAAACCACATAATTGTGATTATATTGATGATTTACAAACTAGATTCATTAATTTTTTAGAACATTTGTTTCGACATTTTTTGTGTCCATTAAAAAAAAAACCCGCTAATATTTTCCTTAGTTTACCCTTACCCCCCCCCCCCCCTCCTTTTTTATATTTAGGGACATTTCCTTAAATCTGGGTTCTTTCTAGAAATTTCTAGTTTTCCAGTTTCTCTCTTTTCCGATTGGGTGTGGTTTAACTTATGAAAGCAGTCTGGGTGTGTCTTGTCTGTCAAGTGCCGTTCCTACTAGCAATGGCTGTCGTAACTCTCCAAAACTCTCAGTTCTGTGTTGCCTCTAGGAGTTGTTCTGGTGTCCTCTTTCCATGCCATCTTGCCAGTCCATCCAGGATTCCCTCTCCTGGTCTACCTCGGCCTCTTTTCCCCTCTAACTTTCCTGCTGTCACGATGTGTTCTTGTCTGTCTTTTCTCATGACATGTCCTATAAATTTAGACCGTCTTTTCCTGAGTTGTAATTATTTGTTGTCTCGAATCGGTCTCTCTCAAAATGTCTTCATTTGATTTTCTTTCCGTCCACGGGTTTCCTTAACATTCTTCTAAGAAACCACATTTCCGTGGCTCTCCAGAAGCTGCTGTATCTCTTTAGTAACTGTCCAGGCTCCACACCCACAGATCAGAACTGGCCGCTACGTAGCACTGGAGCACCCTTTTCCGTACACTCAGTGACAGTGATTTGTTGTGCAAAATACATCTCATATTTTGGAACATTATCTTAACTTGGGTTACTCTGCCCTTTATCTCTGTTAGGCATCTTTCGTCTGACGTCACCATTGTTTCTAAATACTTGAACTTGTTTGCCTGCTTTAATATTGTGCCATTTACTGCTATGCTGGATTTATGGATCTCTCTTTTCCTGGAGATGGCCATAACTTCAGTTTTTGTTTCTTCTTCTTCAAGCTGAGTCCATTTCCTTCGCTTTCCTTTACCACTGTATCCAGTAGTTCTTGTAGTCCTTTTATCTCTTCCTAATGTTAAGACTGTGTCACCTGCATATCGCAACTTGTTGCAGCTGTACTCGCCAGCTACTATTCAAAAGCACGCCAGATGTGTTATTTATTACTGACAGCTTACCAGAAGACCACAAAGCACTAAGAACAAAAAAACATCGGTACACATTCCATTATAACGCCCCTATCACTCCACAAATGAATGTCTGGTTCATTGTATCGCTCCAGTCATTTCAACGAGTATCCGATTGTTACAAATACCCAGCCACCTGTAATTAGAATAGCCCGGTCAGGGGACGATCAATAAGGGACGGGATCTGTCAGTCTGCTCCCCGGCGCAATCGATTTCCACAGCTCAAAAGAACCAACCCCCCCCCCCCCCCCCCAATGAAAATGTAATTAATCCTGCTTTTACAAAAAAAAATGACTCACAACATTACAATGACCTGTTTGAAGGGTTGCGATGTACACAAGATAGAGAAATATATGATGGCCAAGATAAGAACAGTTGGCAGTTTTTTTTTTAAGTCACGAAAGCCACATCGACTCAGAAATGACACAGGACTTCCGGGTCAAAGGTCAGACAAATGGTACAGTCCAAGCACAGTGAAAGGGGGTGTAGGTGACTCCCTCCCAGGATCTGGTAGATTCCCCTATTATAGAGGATGAAGACAGAATGGCTAATAAGTAGAGTAAGGGGCCCGAAAATAAGTTTACATTGCCTTATAAAAATCCTCCTAGAGGCCCTTACGTCATCTTTCTCTCTGTACGCATTTCACAATGTACACATGCAGATCGACGTAAACCCTGCTGTACATGGGACACTTTCTGCTTCGTTCAAGGTAAAATTAATCTTCTCTTGAATTATCTGGTACCTCGTCATGAACGGACTTGGCCTACGCGTTTCGAAGTCGACATGAAGGGAATCACAAAAGAAGGAAGGAAGATCATCTGGTCATTAAACATTTGAAAATTCATTCATTCATTCATTCATTCATCATCATCATCTTCATCTTCTTCTTCGTTCGCTCAAACAGCGACACCAATCTCTCTCACAAATGCGGTATCACCATAGAACTTCTCTTTTTGGGGGGTCTGGGGTCTGGCCAGGGCCCTTTGCCTGAGTGGGTTGTGTAGCTGGCAACCCTGGAAGATATGTGTGTGTGTGACGTGGTGTCTGTTGTTCTTAGCCGCAGGCACGTAGGGTCTGATGGGCCAATTTTCAGCTTCTGATATAGATGGTGCCTCAGTCTGCAATGTCCTGTTTTGTGTCGAAAGACAAAGAGCAAACCAAACCCTGCTGCCTCACACGATGTATGAGCACAGCCAAAAGACTACGGAAGCAAACCCGAAAGAAATGAGTGCTAAAGATGGGTGTAATTGGCTCAGTACGCAACGTGACGCGGACATGCGCAGAGCTACAGTACAGCGCCACTCTGCTTCGAACGAACCTGTCATTCAAGACTCTACACTGACTCCCAGAAGTCAACCCACGAAGCAGCCCCGGGTTGACATTTACAGATGCCGCCATTTATAACCCCCACTATCTGCAGTAGAAGGTCAGAAGATAAAGTGTGCTTCCATATTTTTCCAATCACGTCAGAAGTGCAAAATTTCATTTCTTTTTAAAAATCGAACATAATTTTCCTCTGTCTATAAGGTTACGCTAACGTTTTTCTTTTTATGAAAAGGAAATAACTTTCAAAGTTTTTCAAACTTCAATTAGTTCTTTTTTTTTCTTCTACTCTACGATCATTAAGAAAATTAGACAAGATAAGAGGATTTTTTAATATTTCGATAAAACTTGTATCGTCTAAAGTAACATTTTCATCTGTTTCCGTCGTTTTTAATGATTTCCATACGTTAATAATTTAATATGGAACAATGTGGGCGATTATTTGTTTTAGGAAAAGCCAGAACTAACCTCAGATATCATTTTTTTTTAAAATCAAATATTAAAGGGTTATAGTTCCTGCACATCAGACAAGTTCATCATAAGTGCTCCAGTTTCGTCTTATAAAGAATCTCAGGTTCATTTGTGCTTTAATCTTCTCTTATGAAGGAAGATGTCAAATTCATATGTGCTTCAATCTTCTCTTATGGAGGAGAATATCAGGTTTATTTGTGCTTTAATCTTCTCTTATGAAGAAAGATCTCAGTTTCATATGTGCTTCACCCTTCTATTATGAAAGAGAATCTCAGGTTCATATTTGCTCTTTACAAGTGCTTTAATATTCTCTTGTAAAGGAAGAGCTTAGGCTTATATGTGCTTTAATCTTCTTTTATGAAGGAGAATCTCAGGTTCATATGTGCTTTAATCTTCTCTTATGAAAGAGGATCTCATGTTTATAAGTGCTTCAATTTCGTATTGTGAAAGAGACCCTCAGCACAGTGCACTCACTCCGTAGCACGGGTGAGAACCCTGGCGAAATTGAGGTGGCGGGGCGGGACTCTATCCTACGCGTTTCGAAGTCGACATGAAGGGAATCACAAAAGAAGGAAGGAAGATCATCTGGTCATTAAACATTTGAAAATTCATTCATTCATTCATTCATTCATCATCATCATCTTCTTCTTCGTTCGCTCAAACAGCGACACCAATCTCTCTCACAAATGCGGTATCACCATAGAACTTCTCTTTTTGGGGGGTCTGGGGTCTGGCCAGGGCCCTTTGCCTGAGTGGGTTGTGTAGCTGGCAACTCTGGAAGATATGTGTGTGTGTGTGACGTGGTGTCTGTTTTTCTTAGCCGCAGGCACGTAGGGTCTGATGGGCCAATTTTCAGCTTCTGATATAGATGGTGCCTCAGTCTGCAATGTCCTGTTTTGTGTCGAAAGACAAAGAGCAAACCAAACCCCGCTGCCTCACACGATGTATGAGCACAGCCAAAAGACTTACGGAAGCAAACCCCAAAGAAATGAGTGCTAAAGATGGGTGTACTTGGCTCAGTACGCAACGTGACGCGGACATGCGCAGAGCTACAGCACAGCGCCACTCTGCTTCGAACGAACCTGTCATTCAAGACTCTACACTGACTCCCAGAAGTCAACCCACGAAGCAGCCCCGGGTTGACATTTACAGATGCTGCCATTTATAACCCCCACTATCTGCAGTAGAAGGTCAGAAGATAAAGTGTGTTTCCATATTTTTCCAATCACGTCAGAAGTGCAAAATTTCATTTCTTTTTTAAAAATCGAACATAATTTTCCTCTGTCTATAAGGTTACGCTAACGTTTTTCTTTTTATGAAAAGGAAATAACTTTCAAAGTTTTTCAAACTTCAATTAGTTCTTTTTTTTCTTCTACTCTACGATCATTAAGAAAATTAGACAAGATAAGAGGATTTTTTAATATTTCGATAAAACTTGTATCGTCTAAAGTAACATTTTCATCTGTTTCGTCGCTTTTAATGATTTCCATACGTTAATAATTTAATATGGAACAATGTGGGTGATTATTTGTTTTAGGACTAACCTCAGATATCATTTTTTTTGAAAAATCAAATATTAAATGGTTATAGTTCCTGCATATCAGACAAGTTCATCATAAGTGCTCCAGTTTCGTCTTATGAAGAATCTCAGGTTCATTTGTGCTTTAATCTTCTCTTATGAAGGAAGATGTCAAATTCATATGTGCTTCAATCTTCTCTTATGGAGGAGAATATCAGGTTTATTTGTGCTTTAATCTTCTCTGATGAAGAAAGATCTCAGGTTCATATGTGCTTCACCCTTCTATTATGAAAGAGAATCTCAGGTTCATATTTGCTCTTTACAAGTGCTTTAATATTCTCTTGTAAAGGAAGAGCTTAGGCTTATATGTGCTTTAATCTTCTTTTATGAAGGAGAATCTCAGGTTCATATGTGCTTTAATCTTCTCTTATGAAAGAGGATCTCATGTTTATAAGTGCTTCAATTTCGTATTGTGAAAGAGACCCTCAGCACAGTGCACTCACTCCGTAGCACGGGTGAGAACCCTGGCGAAATTGAGGTGGCGGGGCGGGACTCTATCCTACACCTAAATTTCGAGACTAACCGAGAGGTAGAGCACCGATCTATTCGGCTGGTCCTGCATTAACTGATAATCTTTCTTCTGGCTGAAATAACTACACAGCGCATTCATATAGTCAGTTCTATAGAGGGCATTCATATAGTCAGTTCTACAGAGTGCATTCATATAGTCAGTTCTACAGAGTGCATTCATATAGTCAGTTCTATAGAGGGCATTCATATAGTCAGTTCTACAGAGCGCATTCATATAGTCAATTCTACAGAGAGCATTCATATAATCAGTTCTACAGAGAGCATTCATATAGTCAGTTCTATAGAGCGCATTCATATAATCAGTTCTATAGAGCGCATTCATATAATCAGTTCTACAGAGAGCATTCATATAGTCAGTTCTACAGAGAGCATTCATATAGTCAGTTCTACAGAGCGCATTCATATAATCAGTTTTACAGAGAGCATTCATATAATCAGTTCTACAGAGAGCATTCATATAATCAGTTCTACAGAGAGCATTCATATAGTCAGTTCTACAGAGAGCATTCATATAATCAGTTCTACAGAGCGCATTCATATAGTCAGTTCTACAGAGCGCATTCATATAGTCAGTTCTACAGAGCGCATTCATATAGTCAGTTCTACAGAGAGCATTCATATAATCAGTTCTACAGAGAGCATTCATATAATCAGTTCTACAGAGAGCATTCATATAATCAGTTCTACAGAGAGCATTCATATAATCAGTTCTACAGAGCGCATTCATATAGTCAGTTCTACAGAGAGCATTCATATAGTCAGTTCTACAGAGAGCATTCATATAGTCAGTTCTACAGAGCGCATTCATATAATCAGTTCTACAGAGAGCATTCATATAATCAGTTCTACAGAGAGCATTCATATAATCAGTTCTACAGAGAGCATTCATATAGTCAGTTCTACAGAGCGCATTCATATAGTCAGTTCTACAGAGCGCATTCATATAGTCAGTTCTACAGAGCGCATTCATATAGTCAGTTCTACAGAGAGCATTCATATAATCAGTTCTACAGAGAGCATTCATATAATCAGTTCTATAGAGCGCATTCATATAATCAGTTCTACAGAGCGCATTCATATAATCAGTTCTACAGAGAGCATTCATATAGTCAGTTCTAACTCCTCGCTAGAAGCGACACGGGGCCCATCTCACTGCACTAGTTCTTAGATCAAAGAATAAAGTAGGTCACCCTGTTAATATTTTTCACGGAAAGGCAAAGTTTATTCGTCTTCTCACAATGGGGGGTAACAAGTTTCACGAACTTCTGCTCCCTTCTCCACACCCCTGCAGATCGTGTAGCTCTTCGATACAGAAAATAAGAGAAAACAAGAGGGTGGACTTTCATCAGTCCAGCCATCCATTACTCTTTGCAGAAGAGAGGAGGAAAATCGGAGAGAGAGTGAGAGAGAAAGAGAGATTGATTGATTGATTGATTTATTGATCTTTATTTCAAAAGGTTTAAGAGAGAGAGAGAGAGAGAGAGAGAGAGAGCAGAAAGAAATATAGAACGGATAAAATACTAAACAGGTGATCTGAAAGCGGAAATTGGCGATGAGAAAAGTGGAGAAAGATTACTCGAAGAGACAGGAGACGTGCCATGAATACAGGGCACTGGATACAGCGTATTTAGAACAGAGATTCAGAAACGAAATAGCTGAAGACGCGACGGGCAGACATTAAGGGACAACACCGCAGCACAGACAGACTAGAACATTTATTGTAGAACATTTGCGCCTTTTGCGAGGAAGAACGATAATTACTTCCAGAGAAAAGCTCGAAAACTACAATATAATTACTGCAAACAAGCAAGAAAGAGACGGATAGTTTTAATGGAATATATAGCAGCATTAGACGACAGTGCTTAATGGACGGCGTTGTTTGTAAGCGCCCATTTGTCCTTGCTTGTTCAGTAATAGGTTCTTGCACTTTTATCAGGGAGTAGTAGTTAGTGGAATCTTACAGGGGTCTGCTTAGTGTCTTCAAAGGAAATTGTTGCGACCCATTTCCTATCCGGGTACCCGACCTCTTCTGGAGTTGGGGAAGGAAAGGCAGCCAGGCGTGATACTGACCATATCACCCTCTAGTGTGCTGACAGGTCAAGGAAAATATGGGCACTAACACCATATCCCTATGTGCCTCTAAGGCATGACAGGGTTACCTTTACTTTACTTTTTTTTACTTATTTCCTATCCGACACCATGTATAGCTCTCCTGATCATCAAGACATGCCACCAGAGATGGAGTCAGAGGAATATACATTCACTATATGTAAAAAAAAAGACAGACACTGTCTTGAATTTCATACCCACCTGTTCCCTGGCCATCAACTCTTCGAGTTGTGCTCACTTCTCTCCTAGAAGCTGCCAGACTAGTTCTGCATCATAGCTCGGATTTGCAATTCCTTCGTTACCAAGTCTATCAATACAAAGCCCGCTGTCGCCCAAAAGAGCGCTTAGAAAGAGACAATGTAAATGCGGCTCTCTTGTCACGGTATTATTCACGCCCCGACTACCGGGAGAATGGCCTGTGATCGTTAGTAATAGTTTATTGTTTAAACCGGCTTGTCGTTTTACGGCAACGTTGGTCAACAAACCGGCTTGTCGTTTAGAGCAACGTTGATCAACAAACCGGCTTGTCGTTTAGAGCAACGTTGATCAACAAACCGGCTTGTCGTTTAGAGCAACGTTGATCAACAAACCGGCTTGTCGTTTAGAGCAACGTTGGTCAACAAACCGGCTTGTCATTTAGAGCAACGTTGATCAACAAACCGGCTTGTCGTTTACAGCATCGTTGATCAACAAACCGGCTTGTCGTTTACAGTAACGTTGATCAGCAAACCGGCTTGTCGTTTACAGCAACGTTGATCAATAAATCGGCATGTCGTTTTACAGCAACGTTGATCAATAAACCGGCATGTCGTTTTACAGCAACATTGATCAATAAACCGGCATGTCGTTTTACAGCAACGTTGATCAATAAACCGGCATGTCGTTTTACAGCAACGTTGATCAATAAACCGGCATGTCGTTTTACAGCAACGTTGATCAATAAACCGGCATGTCGTTTTACAACAACGTTGATCAATAAACCGGCATGTCGTTTTACAGCAACGTTGATCAATAAACCGGCATGTCGTTTTACAACAACGTTGATCAACAGCATCACATTCCTCAACGCCGACTGGACCAGTTGACTAGCACCGTAAAGCTGTTATCAAGGACCCCAAACGATGCTCGAAGTGAAACGAAAGGAAAGCTTCTGCCAGCGTAGACTAATATGTCCCTGCTCAGAGACTCTTGAAATAAAAATCGAAGGACTGACTTGTCGTGTTCATGAGACATTGCCGTGAATATCTCTCTCTCTCTCTCTCTGTGCGTGTGTGTGTTCTAATGTATCTGCACGATCAGCAATTCTAGCTCAGAGACTGTTGTTCAATATTTAACTTTGATTGTTGTTGTTGTTGTTGTTGATGTTATCCATCCGCCACTTCTACCTTCAACTGCCCCCCCTCCCTTTGTTTTATCTCCACGCACGATGTCATTTTTTTCTGTAGAGATCTTAAAAATTCTATCCATAGTTTTTCTTCAGAGTTCAAGATTTCTAGGTATACTACGACACTCTCATGGAAAAGTGGTTGTGGTCCAGTGGATGCCATCACATTGTGATTCAGTGGATACCATCAAACTGTGGTCCAGCGGATTCCATCAAACGGTGGTCCAGTGGATTCCATCAAACTGTGGTCCAGTGGATTCCATCAAACTGTGGTCCAGTGGATTCCATCAAACTGTGGTCCAGCGGATTCCATCACATTGTGATTCAGTGGATTCCATCAAACTGTGGTGGGATTGGGAAACGAAAAAAAAAAAGCTGACAGAATTGCCAAATCTTGCAGCAGACAACCACAAAATTAACCACACCTGTCTCATACAGCCACGCCACAGCTATGATAAAGCATCCGTACAAGAAACTATGGAATGACCAGCACAACCTACCATCTAACGCGATCAGATGCCAGAACTCTCACGTCCAGATCAAACCACCATCTTCTGACTACCTGCGGGAACGCAAGCACACCTGTGTCGCCTCGGCCTGTCACACACCGCTGACAGCACATGCCAAGTAGGCATCCGTACTCTACCGCACATCCTGTAGCTCTGCCCGCTCCACCAAGAAACCTGAGCCCGGCTCTGGTCACAGGAAGCTACAGCGAAGAACAAACTTTGGAACGCAAAGCATGTCCCTTAGAAGAAGACTGCACAATTTCTCCAGACAACAAATATAGATGACTGAGGCTAGAATCATAGAATGCAGAAGGAGGAGGAGGAGGAAGAAGAAGAAAAGAACAACAACAAGAAAGAAAGAAGAAGAAAAAAAGAAGAAGAAGAAAGAACAAAAAGAAAGAAGAAGAAAGAACAAAAAGAAAGAAGAAGAAAGAAAGAAAAAGAAGAAAAGGAAGAAAGAAAGAACAAGAAAAAAGAAGAAGAAACAAAGAAAGAAAGAAGAAATAGAATAAGAATCAAGACATGAAGTATAGAAAACGTAGATTTGCTGTGAAACTGAAGAAGAGAAAGTAGCAGTGGAAATAATTGTCGTTCTTGCTGTATTAGTAGTAGTAGTAGTAGTAGTAGAAGTAGTAGTAGTAGTAGTAGTAGTAGTAATAGCAGTAGTATAGTGGTAGTAGTAGTAGTGGTAGTCGTAGTAGTAGTAGCAGTAGTAGTAGTAGTAGTAATAGTAGTAGCAGTAGTAGTAGTAGTAGTAGCAGTAGTAGTAGTAGCAGCAGCAGCAGCAGCAACAGCAGCAGTAGTAGTAGTTGTTGTTTTGTAGTAGAAGCAGCAATAGCAGAAGTAGTAGAAGCAACAGCAACAGCAGCAGTAGTAGTATTAGTAGTAGTAGCAGCTGCAGCAGTAGCAGCAGTAGTAGTATTAGTAGTAGTAGCAGCTGCAGCAGTAGCAGCAGTAGTAGTATTAGTAGTAGTAGCAGCTGCAGCAGTAGCAGCAGTAGTAGTAGTAGCAACAGAAGCAACAGCAGTAGTAGCAGCAGAAACAGCAGCAGCAGTAGTAGTAATAGTAGTAATAGCAGCAGTAGCAACAGCAGCAGTAGTAGTATTAGTAGGAGTAGTAGCAACAGCAGCAGCAGTAGTAGTAATAGTAGTAATAGCAGCAGTAGCAACAGCAGCAGTAGTAGTATTAGTAGGAGTAGTAGCAGCACTAGTAGTAGTAGCAGCAGCAGCAGCAGTAATTGTGTACAAGAAACTGTCTGGGAGGAGAAAATATTGAGAACAAGGTTACAGCAGAAGAAAGATAATTGGCAAAGGAATCGGTGGGAGGGGGCAGGCTGGGTGGAAGGGAGGGGTAGCGACAAATAAAATGAACTAAAGCGAGATTGGTCACTTAAAGGATGAATTTACTCAGTGGGAAAAAAATGAGGAAATTATCTGTTAGAAAATATCAAAGACAGCCATCAGCTGGAAACATCGGAATGATCAAAGCTGACGTGGAACATGATGATGATGCTGTTGGCAAATGCGTGGTCTGACTATATCGAAACATTTGATTCCTCTCGATCTTATCACATCACGAACCCTGAAATCGATACGTGGTGAAATACTGCTTTAATCAGCCATAGATTTGCTTTACGAAATAATTCACAACGATGCTGAACCGAGCGCTTCGAAAACAAGCGATTACTTCCGAGCAGGCCATGGCGAACATTCCTAGGTAATCGATTTGCGAGACACAGGCTTTGGTGGAATCGATAAAATGTTCGGCTCCATTCTGCGGCCGGTGGAGGTAATAAAATTCGTCAATAGAGGTCGTCGGATACTGCCACAATAGGGCTGTCAGGGTGTACTCTTTTTTCTCGCTCCTCTACTTTGATAACTAAGATGCCTTTTTTTTTACACTGTTACATGACCTCGCTTTTAACTTCACGTTCGTGTGCCCTGAAGCCATTATCCTGAGATGCATGTCACACAGGCAGTGAGATGGATAGAGAGTGCTATACATCATTAACATCATCATTAACATCCTCATTATCATCGTCATCGTCATCACTGCCTTTCACACCCTTGAGAGCATAGGCCACGGATAAAGACTCTCCAGTCAAGTGCTATACATCAGTCAGTCAGTCATTTGCATGTCCCTTTCGGAACTTTGCCTCCCTAACAGCTCTCCTGTAGGCCTCTCTGATGTAAGCAAGATGGCCTGCTGCTGATGCATCCATTTGCAGATTATCAACGATGTCCTGCAGCCATCTTCGCCTTGGTCTTCCTCTCTTTCTTTTCCCCATTATGTACCCTTTCCAGATGGTCTTCTCCAAATTCTCATGACGTTTAATGTGTCCAAAATATTTAAGTTTCCTCTGCTTAATCCTCTTCACTGGCCAGCCTTCTTCAATATTAAGTTCTTGTAGTATGGATGTATTTGTTTATATGGATATACAGCATGTGTGCTATACATGAATTGCTTAAATTCCTCAAATGGACTTCAGAAGCAAATTCTTCCTATGTCTTCGTCCCGTATGTTCTTGTTTGAAGAAGAAGAAAGTCTGGGCGTTACAACTCGTGAGCTCCATTAATAAATATAGACGTTCATATCTTTTCACATAATTTAATTATCATACTAATAGTAGTAATAGTAGTAGCAGCAGAACAGTAGTAGCAGCAGTAGTAGTAATTGTAGTAGCAGTACTAGTAGTAGTAGTAGTAGTAGTAGCAGCAGCAGTAGTAGTAATTGTAGTAGCAGTAGTAGTAGTAGCAGTAGTAGTAGTAGCAGCAGTAGTAGTAGTAGTAGTAGCAACAGCAGTAGTATTAATTACAACTACACAGCTTTAGTGCAGTATTCTTATGCCACAGTTACAAATTTAATTTTATATAAGTAATCTACAAGAACTTTGTATGTTAAGAATCATTTCGAGCTACACACTCTGAATCCTTCATGTGGAGGTTTCCTAGAAGAACCAAGAACAAGTGAGAGGGGAAATAAAGTGGTATGCACCAGCCCTCTTTATCATAACCAGTTTTTCTGTTTTGTGTTCCTTCTCTCTGGTGCTCTATCATAAATAAAGTAGAAATTCGAGCGAGAGGGGCAGACGAAATGGATACGATAAAGAAAAGTAGAAATTTACGTGGAAGAGGCAAATAAAACAGTTACAATAGAATAAGGTAAAATTTAATTGAAAAAGGTAAAGTAGACAAGACCAAGAACAGTAGAAATTTAAGCAAAAGAGGCAAAGCAGACATGAAAAAGAAAAGTAAAAATTTAAGCGAAAGAGACAAACAAAGTGGACATGAAAAAAAAAAGTAAAAATTTAAGCGAAAGAGGCGAACAAAGTAGACATGAAAAAAAGTAGAAATTTAAGCGAAAGAGGCAAACAAAATAGACAAGACTAAGAAAAGTAGAAATTAAAGTGAAAGAGGCAAAGTAGACAATGCAAAGACCCTTACATTTAACTAAACTCCTGACCCTTACATTAAACCACATTCAATAGAAGGAGGGACTCTTTTCATGTCTCATCGATATTACATCAAATCAGCTGAACAAAGGAGTCATAATAAATAAAGTAGTAGTATTAGTAGTAGTAGTAATATTAATAGTATTAATAGTAGTAGCATTAGTAGTAGAAGTAGTAGTAGTAATAGTAGAAGTAGTAGAAGCAGTAGTAGTAATAGCAGAAGTAGTAGTATTAGTAGTGTAGTAGTAGTAGTAGTAGTAGTAGTGTAGTAGTAGTAATAGTAGTAGTAGTAATAGTAGTAGTAGTAGAAGTAGAAGTAGTAGTAGTAGAGTAGTAGTAGTAGTAATAGTAGTAGAGGTAGTAGTAGAAGTATTATTAATAGTCATATTTGTAGTAATAGAAGTAGTATTAATAGTAGTATTTGTAGTAGTAGTAGTAGTAGTAGTAGTAGTAGTAGTAGTAGTAGTAGTAGTAGTAGTAACAGAAGAAGAAGAAATAGAAGGTGATGATGATGATGACCACCAAGAAGTTCATCAATATGACTGCAGCTGCAGCTACCTTGTGTTTGGACTACACACGGATGATGATGATGATGTTGATGATGATGATGATGACGACGACCAAGCAGTTCATCAATATGACTGCAGCTGCAGCTACCTTGCGTTTGGACTACACATGGATGATGATGATGATGATGATTATGATGATGATAACGACCAAGCAGTTCATCAATATGACTGCAGCTGCAGCTACCTTGCGTTCTGACTACACACGGATAGAGACAAAACAGTCATGAACAAAACATTGCAAGGGCAGTTAGTCCTATTTAAAAAAAGAAAAAGAAAAAAAATAAGAAGAAAAAAAAGAAAGATTAAACTGAATCTATGCTATGTAAGTGACCAGTATCATACATAGAGGTCAACATTCCCGGAAGGTCTTGGGCACACAAAGAATTGACAAGATGGAAGCAAACGGCCCAGGAATACGAGACCTCCAATGACGTGCAAAAAGTGTATGGGGCGTTCGAGATGGATGTGACAGTAAATAAGAATTAGAGGTAAAATAGAAGTACATAAGAATTAGAGGTAAAATAGAGAGTGCGTGAATTAAGTGCTGGCGACAAGGTTTTGTAGCAGAATAAAATGTGAACGATGTAGCGGGAAATCTCTCTCCTTCTCTGAACCTTAAGTGCCCAGGGCACATGGGGCTTCCTCAAGGGTTTTCCACAAACGCCTGTCCTTTGCCTTTTTTCCGTTCTCGCCCAAGTGAGCCCTCTATTGCTCAACATCCTTTCTGTTGTTCTTCTCCACGTCTCTTTTGGTCTACCCTTACTTCTGTTCCCCTGTGGTGTCCATCTTAGTGCTATTTTTGGTAGTGAGTTGTCAGTCATTCGGAGCACATGTCCTAACCATCGCCAGCGTCTTTCCTCAATATCTGCTGTCAGTGGCTTCATCTGCACTTCTGCCAACAAGATATTTCTTACGGTGTTTGGCCAAAATATTCTTCTAATTCTTCGTAAACATTTAGTCTGGAAAGAATTCAGCTTAGTGAGAAATAGGGGTTACTTTTTTTTTTCATGATTCAGAGATATAGCACTGAATTTATTAGCGATGAGGATGCAAAGATGACGAGAAAGCTGACTTGATTGTTAGATGAGGAGAAGGATATAGGTTTCAATGAAGACTGATTAAGATTTTGATAACGGTGGATAAAAGGTCATTGAGTAAGACAGCTGTGATAATGCTGATATAAGAGCGCGTGTTGATGACGAAGGTGATGAAAATGGTAATGGCTAGGAAACAGAAAAGGGAGAGGATGGCTGAAATACAAATATTGATGATGATGATGATGATGATGATGATTCTGCTTCTATAGACAATGATGATAGAATAAGCGACTTAGGAAAAAAAATGAAATATTGTTTTCTTTGAATCTAGCTATTGCGCAAGGCAGGTAATTAGCATAAAATAACTCTTCTATACCAATGACCAGCAGCGTTTGACAAGGTCAGAGATGTTCCCCCCCCCCCCCTGTATCGCTCTTGTCATCACATGACAGCTACTCACCGTCTAATGTATTCACTGAGGCCAGTTTGGCTGAATCCTCGTTCTGAAAATCCGCCATCTTGAGCCTAGCCCGTCAAGGTTCGGCGGCCAAACGTGATTGAATTTGGCTACACTCGACCAAAACCTGTGGCCAAAGGAAATCCCCCGGCGCAGAATACTTTCAGACCGTCAGCAGCTCCTGAAAAATAAAAGTGTTTTAATCAAATATTGCTTTATTCCCAAGCAATGTTAGCAGTACTAAAAAGAGACGCAAAGATACTGGAGACAAACGCCATTTTGTGCTATATTTGGATGAATGGCAAGAAATCAATATCCTGGCATCAAATAACCTTGTGTGGCTTTGCTATGTCGGGCGCAAGAAAGCTTGCTGTGTGAAAGATACCCAAAGGCTTCTAGAAAGATGGCTCATAAAGCTATCGAACTATTTGCAAGCGCGGGAATTTGTGTGGAAAAACCGGAAAAGTGACTAAGCACCGCCAGAAAGGGGTTAACGAATGTAGTGCTTATAGAACAGTTCTTTTTTTTTTTTGCTCACAGCTCTTCGATATGAATACTAAAATAACAACAGCAATGGAAATACATTATTCTCCGCTGTATATTTTAACCAGGGTAGTTACGTTTATCCTTACTTTAGATATTCTGATGTTGCCTATTGATTATCTGTGGCAGACATGTTGGGTTTGTATAGAGGGCGTCTTTGACCTGCCAGTGAAATTGAAAGGCGTTTAGGTTTCTGTACATACAACCCTAGCCAGGTGAAATTAAATACATTCCAGAAGTCCACCTGTTTTGAATAAATTGAAATAATCTGCGCTAGCCGCATGATTTCTGTGGAAACCACAGTATATGGGAAACTAAAATAGTTTAAAAACTAGAGAATCTGGGTTTAAACTTGGAAATATAAATATTAATTCACACTCACAAACCTACAGACCTTTAGATGGAATCCGAATACAACAGAATGCTTCGTTTCTCTCTTTCTTCCAGCGAAATTGAAAGTAAAACAAGCAGCACCTTTGGTTTCTCAGTACTCCAGAAGGTTCTGCTTTGACAACGTTTGTCCTCGTCGCCTGCGAATCTTCTGTGAGCAGTGGGGAGAGAAGAATTCTACCAGATGAGGTCACCGTCGAATCGATTGACCGAACCGCCCCGCCTGGATATCGCTACGTCACCCGCCTCCCTTTGAAGAGTGCGAGTACAGTGGTGCTCAAGATGTGATGTGGGTGTCGCTTGACAAGAAACAGGCACGCATTGCATGTTAACTCTTTTCATTTTGTTTTAAATAACAAAGATATCTTTACCCAAGAACATATGGCATTTAAATTTATCTGTTAATTTAGTTACTTTAGTTAGTTAGTTTAGTTTGTTTGTTTGTTTGTTTATTATTTAGTTAATTTGTTAGTTTTTTAGTCGTTTAGTTGTTTGGTTAGTTAGTTAGTTGGTTGGTTGGTTAGTTAGTTAGTTAGTTAGTTAGTTAGTTAGTTAGTTAGTTAGTTAGTTGGTTGGTTAGTCAATCAGTCAGTCAATTAGTTAATTAGTCAGCCAATGAGTCAGTCAATTGGTTGGTTGGTTGGTTAAGAAGGACCATCATCCGTGTACTCCGCATACACCCATCGGTGCTAATATCTCCTTCAGAGTACAGTAACTACTTACATCTGTTCATTGTGTAGACCATTCGTCTAGAGCTCTTCATGGATCATTCATTTTTGGCCATCCCAAGTTTCATCCCCACCCCCCCCCCCCCCCCCCCATCCACTTCTTTCATTCTTGACAACGACGCTGATTCAGAGTTGTCAATGAAGTTCTTTGTTTGAGCAGGTTCTCTTAGAGCATGGATGATCTCTTAGAGCATGGATGATCTCTTAGAGCATGGATGATCTCTTAGAGCATGTATGATGTCTACTCGATCTACTGCTTGCCCTTCCTCCATAACAACTGAGTCGGCCAGCTGATCTGCTCCTTTATTTAGATAGTCCTTAATTTCAGACATCTCTCTCTCTCTCTCTCTCTCTCTCTCTCTCTCTCTTTCTCTGAATTTTAAGTGCCCAGAGCACATGGGGCTTCCGCAAGGGTTTTCCACAAATGCCTGTCCTTTGCCTTTTTTTTCCGCGCTTGCCCAGGTGAGCCCTCTATTGCTCAACATCCTTTCTGTTGTTCTTCTCCATGTCTCTTTTGGTCTACCCTTACTTCTGTTCCCCTGTGGTGTCCATCTTAGTGCTATTTTTGGTAGTGAGTTGTCAGTCATTCGGAGCCCATGACCCAACCATCGCCAGCGTCTTTCCTTAATAATTGCTGTCAGTGGCTTCATCTGCATTTCTGTCAACAAGATGTTATTTCTTATGGTGTTTGGCCAAAATATTTGTCTAATTCTTCGTTCTTGTGTGGGATATCCCACAGAAGCAGAAGCAAGGGAAAAAAAACAAACGCAGGTGGAAGGAGAAATGCTTATCAGGAAACTGAGCCCATGAAGATTGTGGATGAAAGCCAGCCACTGGAAGTCCCCAGCCCAACTGCAGACCTCCTGGAACCTAAAAACAAGATGCAAATAGGCAGCTAGAATGTAAGAACACTTAATTAGACTGGAAAACTAGCACAAACCATCAAGGAAATTTCAGACACATGTACATAATATGTCAAACTTGTACAGTACACAATATGTCGAACATGTACAGTACAGAATAAGCCGAATATGTCAGTCAGCCAGTCATTTGCATGTCCCTTGCGGAACTTTGCCTTCCTAATAGCTTTAACAGGAAAAAGAACAAGAAAGAGAGGAAGACCAAGACGAAGATGGCTGCAAGATGGATGCAAGACATCGTTGATAATCTGCAAATGGATGCATCAGCAGCAGGCCATCTTGCTCACAACCGAGAGGCCTACAGGAGAGCTGTTAGGGAGGCAAAGCACCGCAATGGACATGCAAATGAATGAATTAACAGCTCTCCTGTAGGCCTTTCGGTTGTAAGCAAGATGCCCTGCTGATGCATCCATTCGCAGATCAGCAACGATGTCTTGCAGCCATGTCAAACATATACAGTACAGAATAAGTCAGACATGTACAGTACAGAATAAGTCAAACATGTACAGTACAGAATAAGTCAAACATGTACAGTACAGAATAAGTCAAACATGTACAGTACAGAATAATTCAAACATGTACAGTACAGAATAAGTCAAACATGTACAGTACAGAATAAGTCAAACATGTACAGTACAGAATAATTCAAACATGTACAGTACAGAATAGGTCAGACATGTACAGTACAGAATAAGTCAAACATGTACAGTACAGAATAATTCAAACATGTACAGTACAGAATGAGTGAAAAAAGTAATTGATGATTATTTGTTGTGATAGAGGCTAATAAACGTAGTAAATGTAACATTGCTAGGGCGACTGTTAGAGCGGGGAAGGCTGTCAGTGACCTACGTTGGTGTCGGATATCATTGACCTACGTTAGTGTGGGATATCAGTGACTTACGTTAGTGTGGGATATCAGTGACCTACGTTAGTGTGGGATATCAGTGACCTACGTTGGTGTGGGATATCAGTGACCTACGTTGGTGTGGGACATCAATGTCCGTCTGATATGTCGTTCAGCACATCTTGTAAAATACACGAAGAAGAAGATGAAGAAGGAGGAGGAGGAAGAAGAAAAAGAAGAAGAAGAAGATGAAGAAGGAAGAGGAAGAAGAAGAAGAAGAAGATGATGATGATGATGATGATGATGATGAAGAAGGAGAAGAAGAAAAAAGAAGAAGAAGAAGAAGGAGGAGGAGGAGGAGGAAGCTGTGATAATTTGCAGGAAAAACAAAGAAAGAAAGAACACACAGAGAAAAGACAAGTTTCAGTTGTTAACAGCCATCGCTTCCAAAATGAATCTATTTTGTGGAGTCTTCTTGGACGTAAAACACGTTCTCCTATGCTACAAAGGCACAGTAAGACAGCATTTTTTAAAGGGGGGGGGGATGTTTTTGTGTTGTTATGGCAGTCATCCACTGTCCTGTAACACCAGCTGGGACAACTTTCCTGCGACACCAGCTGGGACAACTTTCCTACTACTCAAACTGGGACAATTTTCCTACTACACAAACTGAGATGACATGAATTCTACCCGAGAAATAAGGCCATTCATTGGACCTTTCAATATCTTCCATTAGAATCTTTCTGCACGTTACCACTAGTTCTTCCATACATTACATTCACCTGTCATTCTTCACAAAGTCTGTATTCAAGGAAATAACAATTAGCTTTTTCTCATTTCTGCACTGTCAGTTATCTTATATCTTATATTCTTCCCGTGCCGTTAAACGTCACATAGGGCTCGCAAGATAGTTCGCCAGTTTTTTTCTATTTTCAACGAGCTTTTCAACCTCATCAAGGGATTTTATGCCTATTAATTTGGCCTTTCTTAAAAATGTCCTCTTTAGAGTTTCACGTGGTCTGCCTCTTTTTCTTCGACCTGTTGTGTTCCACTTGATAGCTTGTTTTTGGGATTCTCTGATCGTTTCTTCTCATCACGTGACCAACATATATCCATCTCCTTTTTCCTAATCACCCATGAGACTGGATGTTGTTCAGTCATCTGTCTTATCTCTGCAGTGTTCTTGAATTCGTTCCACTGATTGCCGAGTATTTTCCTTAAGCATTTGTTTTCAAAAGAGTCTAATTTCTTGTCTATTTCTTTAGTTGTTTTCCAGCTTTCGCATGCATAAATGAGGGTGGATATCACATTTTAATTGAATAATCTTAACTTGGTTTTTGTGCTTGTAACATTTGAATTCCATATGTTCTCAAGGTTCTTGAAGATTGATGCTGCTTTTGCAATTCTAATTCTTACTTCCTTTCTGGTGTCACCATCCTGGTCTATGTAGCTGCCAAGGTATGCAAATTGATTGACTTCTTCAATATCTGTCCCTTCTAAGTGTATTTTTCCATTTTGATTGAGAGGAAGTTTCATTATTTTTGTTTTGTCCTTGTTGAAGTTAACAAGGACAAAAGTTAACAATTTTGCTAGCCAGTGAAGACAGGCTATCTGTTTTTTTTTCTTGCATGGAATTCACATTGTTGCTGATAAGAGTTATGTCATCAGCAAAATCAAGATCTTCTAGTTGGGTCCCATGTACCCAGTCAATACCTGTGTTACCTGTACAGCTTTATTTTTCATTATAAAGTCTATGGCAATTCCAAAAAGCAAGGGAGATAATATACATCCTCGTTTCACGCCTGTTTCAAAGTCCGGTGTGACGTGCAAGATGGCGGACGTTTTTGTAACGCTCTCGCCGGCGTGCAGAAATCAGCGGAATTCCGCTTGATCTGTCACATATCCTGTACCAGGAGCTAAGCATAAGGCTAACAACCTTATCCTGGGACCTATCTAGAGGCAACTCCAAATGGGAAAAAAAGATATCGTTACAGAAACTCGCAGAGAAACCAACTGTCAATTAACAAGAGGAAAAATAAATGAAGTTCATTGCGAACTTTCAAGCATCAATCAGGATATTTCTTCATCTTGTTCTTATTTTATCATCACCGTAATCATCATCACCATCAATGTTTTTGTTTTCTTCGAACGCTGATTCATGTTATATTTGGAGCACGATCGCCCGGATTTAGTCTACGATTTTATCCGTGTCTTTTGTGAGAGGCCAAGACGCTGTCCGTCTTGGCAAACAGACACCTGTAGCTGAAGTGCTGGCTTTAGGGTTGGCTGGACTAGCCTGGCTAACGGGACAAGGATCGGCATACTGCCTGTGGTTATGGAGTCTCTTAAAGAAGTACATCCCCAGCTCTTTTATATCTGCACTCAGGGGCTAGCTGCCATGGCACGGGCACGATGCTGTGCCTCAACATCTTAACTGTAATGACTGCGAAGAACAGCAGCATGCAGTCCCCGGAAGAAGAATAAGAAGAAGAGGAGGAGGAGGATGAGGAGGAGAAGAAGAAGAAGAAGAAAGAGGAGGAAGAAGAGGAAGAAGAAGAAGAAGAAGAGGAGGAGGAGGAGGAAGAAGAAGAAGAAGAAAAAGAAGAAGAAGAAGAAAGAGGAGGAAGAAGAAGAAGAAGAAGAAGAGGAAGAAGAAGAAGAGGAAGAAGAAGAAAAGAAGAAGAAGAAAGAAGAGGAGGAGGAGGAGAAGGAGGAAGAAGAAGGAGGGGGAGAAAAAAAAAGAAGAAGACTTTTATAGCAACCTGGCAGTTTCTATATCATATTTAGAATAGTTGTCAGGAAGGATCCAGAAAAAAGAAAAAAGCAAAAGCTAGAACACAGAAAACAACCAAGAATAAGGACATAAAGCAGGTTTTCACATGTTTAAAATGACCACGAAGGTGACTAAATTCTGGCCTTCTGCATATCTGCTGTACAATAAGCATACATTCAGAGTTAGTTCCGTGCATTCATTTAACTACAGCTGGTAACACACAACACACGTTACTGGTTTGTTTTTTTTAAAAATTTCACAACTCCCAGATACTGAAAATTTGGTGTCTGACGCGAGAAAAATTTGAGAACCACTGACTGCCAATACATGACTCTGTGCGTCCCAGAATATGCGTGCGCGCGTGCGTGCTTTGTCGAGATTGTATCCCTGTCGCAAACAGCGAAATCTGGGTGCCCACGAGAGATATGGATATAGTTCTCGCCTGCAAGCTGGCACTAGGATTAACACCCGTTTTTTGTGTGTGTTAGGGAGGGGGAGAAATATCTATCTATCTATCTATCTATCTATCTATCTATCTATCTATCTATCTATCTATCTATCTATCTATCTATCTATCTATCTATCTATCTATGAAGCACCCGCAAGTGTATCAAAGATGTCCGATTCGCACTGTGAGACACAAACAACCTCATCCATTCTGACGATGAAACATTCCATTTCTTGTCTTCTCATCAGCTTCTGCTGTGTTTCACCATTCTTCGGCCGCCTGTTAATACAACAGCGAGCAACACTGTCTGTGCTGGCGGGCCAAAACATTTACCCCATCCTAATATAAGTCTATTGGTCTAGCTAATGGTGCATGGCCAGGCATCTCCCCCACAGCGTTGAAGCCTGTCTCTCCCCCACAGCGTTGAAGCCTGTCTCTCCCCCACAGCGTTGAAGCCTGTCTCTCCCCCACAGCGTTGAAGCCTGTCTCTCCCCCACAGCGTTGAAGTCTATTTCTCCCCCACAGCGTTGAAGTCTATTTCTCCCCCACAGCGTTGAAGTCTATTTCTCCCCCACAGCGTTGAAGTCTGTCTATTCCCCCCCCCCCACAGCGTTGAAGTCTATTTCTCCCCCACAGCGTTGAAGTCTGTCTATTCCCCCCCCCCCACAGCGTTGAAGTCTATTTCTCCCCCACAGCGTTGAAGTCTGTCTCTCCCCCCCCCCCAACAGCGTTGAAGTCTGTCTCTTCCCCCCCCCCCCCAACAGCATTGAAGTCTGTCTCTCCCCCTACAGTGTTGAAGTCTGTCTAATCACCAGATTCTTTGAACCACCAAAACAATTCGAGCAAATAACCATAACCCGCATCGTCTTTCATCCTTTCTTTTATTGCTGGACTGGCTGATTGTTCTCTACAAGAACGACTGCTAAGAAAGCAGATTTATAGTTGTACAGAGGTTCCACAACAACAATAGAATACTGCCAGTGAGAGATCTTACAACAATAGTGGAACAAAACCAGAGTCAGGTCCTTCGTTTCTCTCTCTTACTTCTGGCGAAACTGCAAGTACAACCAGCAGCACTTGGTTTCTCAGAACTCCAGAAGTAAAACATTACCAGCTGGAGGTTTTACGGTAATAGTAAAACACTACCAGATGGAGATTTAACAGTAACAGTAAAACACAGCCAGCTGGAGGTTTTACAGTAACAGTAAAACACAACCAGATGGATATTTTACAGTAACAGTAAAACATTACCAGATGGAGATTTTACAGTAACAGTAAAACATTATCGAGGGGGGGAGGTCTCTTATAACATTAGAACACCGCCAGAAGTAGAACTTACAATAGGAAAACGCTTCCAGAATGAGATGTTACAATAACATTAGAACAAAACCAACTGGGAACAACAGTCAAATTGTTTCCACATAAGCCTCACCAGAAACCGCAAAGGATCTGAACCTGTAGAAGTTTGTCCTCTGTGCCGATGTGGCATGACTCCAGATTTAACATAACCTGAAAAAAAAAACCAACTAAAAGCTGAAAATAACTGAAAACGGAAAGAGAAAGAAAAAAAAGAGAGAGAGAGAAGACTGGGAAACGTGAAGTGAACTGATAAGACTGGCCCTTGACGAGTAACGACTGGAGAGAATATATCTTCGCCGAGGCTCTTCACTGGTTACAAAGTGAGAGTAGTAGCCCATGGCAAAGTGTGGCTTGCTTCATCTAAACAGACCCCAGTGTGATCAAATATTCATTTTAACGCAGTGTCTCCCTTCCGTCTCATCACTGCAGTTTTCTCTCTGTCTCGCCATCTCTCATCGTCTACCTCAAAAATAATGGTCTCTGATTTGCCAAACAAAAACAATCAAAAACTCAGCAGGTCCAATTTTGCTCTGCACCGGAGAAATGAAAAACATTGAACGTAATTTAGAGTGAAAAAAAGAGAGTCACGAAACGAAATATGTGAAATGAGAATAGATTTTGTTTATGTGAGCAAAAATGAAACCACCACCAATTGCTCATAAATTAGTTCTAGTCCAGTGTTCTACTTCTTTGATATACATAAGAAAAGAGGCTGTTGTGTCACCTTTTATTGGTCAGTAGTGTAAGGATTTACAAGTTTCCTCGTCGTAGTGGAGCCAGTTGAGTAGGAAGCTCCTTATGGGAGAGAAAATAGATGGAAGGGCAAACATTTGCGGACTGAGTTTAGGCCCTGGTTGTAAACCCTGTCATTTTTTTTTACAAACTAGTTACGCGTGCCATGTCTTTTCCTGATCTAATGAGTTGTGGGACTGGATCTTGTTTGATCTAATGGGTTGTGGGACCGGATCTTGTTTGATCTAATGGGTTGTGGGACCGGATCTTGTTTGATCTAATGGGTTGTGGGACCGGATCTTGTTTGATCTAATGGGTTGTGGGACCGGATCTTGTTTGATCTAATGGGTTGTGGGACCGGATCTTGTTTGATCTAATGGGTTGTGGGACCGGATCTTGTTTGATCTAATGGGTTGTGGGATCAGATTTTGCCTGATTTCATGCGTCGTGAGACTGGATCTGCTCTGATCTCCTGTGTCACGGGACAAGATCTTGTCTCATTTCCTGTGTTGTGAGACTGGACCTTCCATGATTTCCTGGGTTGTGGGACCAGATCTTGAATCATCTCCCGGGTTGTGGGTGAATCTTGCCTAATCTCCTGGGTTGCGGGCCTGAATCTTGCCTAATCTTCCGGGTTGTGGGCCTTAATCTTGCCTAATCTCCGGGTTGTGGGCTTGGATCTTGTCTAATCTCCCGGGTTGTGGGCCTGAATATTGTCTAATCTCCCGGGTTGTGGGCCTTAATCTTGCCTAATCTCCCGGGTTGTGGGCCTGAATCTTGTCTAATCTCCCGGGTTGCGGGCCTTAATCTTGCCTAATCTTCCGGGTTGCGGGCCTTAATCTTGCCTAATCTTCCGGGTTGTGGGTAGGGCTCTGATAGAAATTTGTGGAAACTGTGAAAACTGTTCCCTCTCTTCCCCCCCCCCCCCTCCCCATACTACATTCGTTAGCCTTTCTATTTTCATCCACTCGGATCTCTCGAAAGTGGCCAAAAGAAGAGAAAAGAAGTGTAATCATTCATGTGTATGTCCCTTGCGGAACGCCTCCCTAAAAGCACTCCTGTAGGCCTCTCGGTTTTGAGCAAGAGTATCAACGATGTCTTGCAGCCATATTCGCCTTGGTCTTCCTCTCTTTCTTTTTCCCATTATGTACCCTTCCAAGACGGTCTTCTCTAGATTATCATGACGTTTAATGTGTCCAAAATATTTAAGGTTTTCTCTATTTAATCCTCTTTACTAGTCAGCCTTCTTCAATATTAAGTTCTTATAGTATGGATGTATTTGTTCTTTTTTGTGTCCATGATATTTGGAGAACTCTTCTGTAGCATTTACATTCAAAGGCATTTATGTGTTTCTCAGATGTTTTGTTAAGTGTCCAGGTCTCACAGGCATATGTTGCGATGGGAAAAATGCATGCCTTTAAAAATCTTATTTGTGTAGTTCTGTCTGTTCCTCTCCACAGATTCTTTAGTTGTTTTACTTTCTGAAGAGCGTAGATGTCCTATTTTTAATTTCCCTCATTGTATCTCCATTATTAGTTAGTAGTGATCCAAGATATTCAAAACTCTCTACTTCTTCCAGTTTTTCCTCATTGATACACATATCAGCTGCCTTGTTTGTTTTGTCAGTTGTCATTAATTTAGTTTTCTTCTCATTAAGATAGAGGTTTTGCTCTACACTGTTCTTACGGACTGACATAGTTAATTTTTCCATTCCTTTTTGTGGTGTGGGCAGTAATACTGTGTCGTCAGCATATCTAATCTCTGGTATTTCATAACCTCCAATTGTTATGGCATCATAATATTCTTTGTTTACATCTTCTTTAACATTCCTCATGATATTTTCCGTATACAATTTAAATAAGTAAGGCGACAATATGCACCCCTGACGGACCCCTTGTTTTATGTCAAACCAAGTTGTTGTTTCACCATTTATTCTTACTGCTGCTTGTTGGTCTAGATACAGCAGTGATGTTAATTGTATCAAATGTGTTGGAAATCCCATATTTTCCATTATTTCCCAAAGTTTCTGGTGTTGGACATAATCAGATGCCTTTGAGTAGTCTATAAAGGATAAATACAGATTCACAATTAAACTCTCTGCATTTCTCTATTATTAATCTTATATTATAAGATGATCTCTTGATCCTCTTCCTTGCCTGAAACCAGCTTGCTGTATTCATACCACTACAAAAAAAGGTAACTTGAAACTATGCCCAAACTACAGACCTGTTGCCCTGATTAGTCATGCAAATTTGTGGAAGTCGATGCAAAACTGTCCTCCCTTTCCCAGTTCCCCCTCCCCATCTTACTACATTCATTAGCCCTTTTGTTTTCATCCGCTCGGATCTCCGGAAGCTGGTGCAAGTCCTCTCTTGAAACAGGGACAAGCCCTCGGGCCATGAACAATACAGCGGCTAGACACCCCCCTTCCCTCTTCATTGGGCCTGTTTTTTAGAACTAGATCTTTCTTGATCTCTTGAGTTTTTGGATCACAATCTTTCGTGATCTCTTGAGTTGTGGAACTGGATCTTTTTTTATCTTTTGATTTGTGGGACCGAATCTTTCTTCATCTTCTGTGTTGTGGAACCGGATCTTTCTTGATCTACTGGGTTGTGGAACCGAATCGTTCTTGATCTCCTGTGTTGTAGGACCGGCTCTTTCTTGATCCCCTGAATTTTGGGTCACAGTCTTTCTTGATCTCTTGGGTTGTGGGACCGGATTCCTAGCCTCTGGGGGGAAAAAGCCAAATTTCTGTCAGCAAGGCGTGACACTCCTGGACAAACTGCCCACAAGCTGTCAGTATGGAAAGATAAAGCAGATACTCTCGTAAAAACAACACAGTATAATCGTAAGTCTATTACTCAAATTCACAGCTAGAGAGCAATATAGGAACAGTCTTAGACTAACGCTAAATAATAAATTGTTTAAAAAATCAAAAGGTTATCATAGCCAAACTTTGGGAAAATCCACAACTGCTCCGCTCTCCCCCAATGAAAGATGATCTCAGAACGGTGCACGTACTCCGCAGCAGCGATGAAGGTCTCTTCTAGTATAAATAAAGAAAGCCACTACAAATGACTGCTCACCTGAAATGGTGCCTTTATTGCAATATTATTATTATTATTATTATTATTAAGCACATCTCAGGTTATTGACTGCTATTCCATTAATGTTTAATCCAGGCATCTTATAGGTGATGCTAGAGAACCAAAAAGACCTACAGAATCTAATGACGCGAATAAACGATGAAAGTCAAAAGTACAGACTGGAAATAAATATCAGAAAGAGCAATGTCACGGTAATAGCAGAGAAGAAAGAAAGAAAGAAAGCCAGCGGTAAATATCAAAATAAATGGAGAATTACTGGAACAGGTGAAAAGCTTCAGGTATCTGGGACACGTGATAAAAGAGGGTGGAAAATGTGAAATGGAAATTAACAGAATAGAAATGGCAAAACAAAACAAAAAAAAAACACCTTCATCTGAATGAGGAAGATCCTTACATCAAAACAAATATCACAGCAACTGAGATTACATATGGTAAAATGTTACATACACTCAATACTCCTTTATTGTGTAGAAGCCTGGACATTGAATAAGACAATAGAAAAAGAGAATTGAGGCCTTTGAAATGTGGGTAGATAGAAGAATAGGGCGTATCTCATGGACAGAAAAGAAAACAAACAACAAAGTGCTAAACCAGCTAGAAGTGAAAAAGAGAAATGTTAAAAATCTTGAAAACAGGACAGCTAAGATACTCTGGCCATGTCAAGAGGCACAATATTATATTGAAGACCTTTCTTGAGGGCAAGATCGAAGGGAAATGAACAAGAGAACGGCAGCGATATAGACTGGCGGACAACATCAAGAGATGGACAGGGACAAGCTTGGCCGAGTGTCCTACGAAGATGAGGAACAGAGCAGAGTGGAGATTCATTGCGGCCAACCTTCCGTGGAGAGACGACACGAAATGATGATGATGATGATGATGATGATGATGATTAAGCAGCTAGTTTCTGTCGAGAGCTTTAGGCTCCCAGCCAATGAAAATCCAGCAATTATTAGCTCTGAAGTCCTCTCTTTACCTCGGGGCTGCTTAATTATTCATCCAAGGTCAGCGCTAAGCTCTTTAGCTTTCCAGACACGGGTGGCTTCTTTTTTTTTAATATTCCCCCCACACCTCACATCCATCACCCCAACCTTCTCCACGCTATATATCTGTATAAATATACTCCCTCAGAAGTTACACTGCGCTCCTCGGCCGTCTGCGCCCTGCACGGCTGCTTAGTTCTCATAATGTTAGAGCTGGTCAATATATATCCCTCTCACCTGCAGTTTATTAATCCGGTAGTACCAGGTTCGGTCCCAGCAGTGGGATTTTTTCTGGTAGACACCAAAAGGGCTCCGGGGTTTACCCAGCCGCTAAAAACGGGTACCATAGAAATCTGGGGAAGGTAAAGCGGCCAGGCCGTGATACTGACCTCATCACGCTTTCATATACCGAAGGTCATGGAAAATACGGGTCTGACACCATATTGCCGAATTTGTCTTAATGGCACGGAGACGGGAGTTTTACCTTCACCTTTTGCCTGTAGCGCCCTCTGGGAACTGGCGGCATCTCAACCACATGGAGCCAAAAATAAAACACAAGGTGATGCTGTCTTCATCGTGATGGAGCTAATCGAGAAGTTTTGCTGATCTCTGAAAGGGCATTGCCCTACTATCTTGCGGAAGCGTGGGGTGTGAGGAAAGTCATGGCAGTCAACTAACGTTGTCATCTGTTATCATAATTGCTATATATAGTAGTATGGGAGCCAACCGTGTATATTGTTGTTTGGGGGCAAAGGGTGCCCTTGGTTTGCAGGCATATTTCTACTTCATTGGGGGGGGGGGGGGGGGGGGGTAAGATTGGACGATGTTTAAAATAAGTTGGACTAATTTGAAATTAGTTTTGGCTGCATTTAATAGCAACATTGATATCACTTCACTTTGGTGCCATGAGAGGAGGCACATGATGGTGGCACATCGTTGGCAAACGCAGTAATCATCATAACAGAAAAGCGTGATTGCTTCGTGCAGTGACACAGGATTTCCCCCCCCCCCCCCCCCACATCTTCACGCAGTTAACGAAACCCTAATCAACGAATGGCAGCAGGGACAAAGTAATCACGACAGGTCATTCCGCACGAAAAATATCCCCCATTGTTTGATTTGTGAGTGCGTGTTTGTGGGCGTGGAAGATAGAGGAGGAATATTTGAAGGCGTTTCCAGCACGCATGCGTACTCAGCAGGAAATAAAAAGTGCTTACAAATAGGAAACGAGACTTTCGTACAGTAAAGCAACAGAACACAGTTTTGTGTTGTAAGTCCTACACACAAAAAAAAAAAATCACAGACAACGCAGTTTTAGACGTGAGAGAAAGAAGAGTTACAAGAGAATTACTTGGGGCTTGAACCACGGACTCAGGTAAGCTGAGCAACCGTCTAGCCACGAGAAAACTGCCAAATAATAGTAAACTTCGCTTTCTTGACACCCCCCTCTCGAGAAAAAAAGGTGTTTCATAGCCAAGTCGTCGGTGTTTGTCTGGTCGAAAATCGTGACACATGGAAAGGGAACGAGGTCATGACAGAAATTCCATCGCTTAGATTCAGCCTTCCGCAGGTAACCGTACCTTACTCTCGCAAATATAAACATGTAAATACAAAGAAGATCTGGCCAATATGGCATCTGCGTACGTGAAACTATTACACTGATTGGTTGGTTGGCTGACCCGTGGGTTGATTGGCTGGCAGGTAGAATAATCGGCTGCTTGATTGGTTGGTTGCTGTCTCCATGGAATTCCGAGCATCTCTATGTTGCGGAAAATCCCATGATGACGACATGGAAACATCCACTGAGTAGGAAAGAAGTAGTGTTAGGATTTATTCTTTATTCCTCAGAGAGATTTAGAACCAGATTTCTCATGAAGCTCCACCACCATGGACAAGCATACCTAATTTGCCAGGCTGGGCAATATGGCTCCTAGATACCGTAGAAAATCAGGAAGAACTTTGGCTAACTTTATTATACATTGTATAGTCAGTAATAACTTCAGTGCTGCTCTAAACATCACACAGGACCTTGCTTGTGAACATATCGGACGAATGGGAAAAACAGACAGTTATAGTCATTGCCATCCCGTTGTACGTATTTGTGCGAGTGATATGGGAACTATGTGCCAGTGATATTGGAGCTAGATATCCTGATGACACAGTATTACTGTCCACAGTACAAAAAGGACTGGAAAAAACTAATTATGTCAGTCCGTAAAAACAGTGAAGAGAAAACCCCTATCTTAAAGCGAAGAAAACTAAATTGATGACAACTGACAAGACAAACAAGGCAGCTGAAATATATATCAATGAGGAAAAATTGCAAGAAGTGGAGAGTTTTGAAAATCTTGGATAACTACTAACTAATAATGGAGATACAGTAAGGGATATTAAAAGGAGAACATCTTCTTCTTAAAAAAATAAAACAACTAAAGAAGTTGTGGAGAGGAACAGACGGAACTACAAAAATAAGATTTTAAAGGCATGCATCCTTCCCATCGCAACTTATGTCTATGAGACATGGACACTTAACAACACTTAACAAGACAGCTGAGAAACACATAAATGGCTTTGAATGTAAATGCTACAGAAGAGTCCTTCAAATATCATGGACATAAAAAGGAACACATATATCCATACTACAAAAACCTAATACTGAAGAAGATTGGCTAGTAAAGAGGATTAAATAGAGAAAACTTAAATATGTTGGACATATTAAACGCCATGATACATAATTTAGAGCAGACAGTCTTGGCAGGGTAGATAATGGGAAAAAGAAATAGAGGAAGACCAAGGCGAAGATGGCTGCAAGACATCGTTGATTATCTGCGAATGGATGCATCAGCAGCAAGGGGATCTTATTCACAACCGAGAGGCCTACAGGAGAGCTGTTAGGGAGGCAAAGTTCAGCAAAGGACATGCAAATGACTGACCGATATGGTAACCAAATGGTGGAGAGTATGGGACTCTGTTTCTGAAAAATTGTTTTTTCTTTAAGCCTTTGTTTCATTAGAATTTTAACTTCAGCTGTTCTGTTGCTAACATCGCTAAAACAGCCATGAGATGGACACCAGAGGGAAAAAGAAAGAGAGGCCGACCAAGGGCTACCAGGTGGAGAACTTTGGAAGCAGAAATGAGTAGTATACGGCACGGCTAGTAAAGAAGTATTACCCTGAATACCTAATAGACAGTGAACTAGTGTACATTACTACTGATACTATTGATTAGTCTTCTTGTGGAGCATAATTTTCATTATAGAAATTATTTCTTGTTGTTAGTGCTAATAGATCAGAATGTATGATCTAAATAGACAACATAATTTCCTCTGCTAAACACTGAGAAAATTCAACAAGAACTCCCAGGCACACAACTCCACAGAAGAATATTGAGACACAAACAACTTGACTAAACTTGGCAGTCTTCCGACCTAAACAAACTTGTCAACAGTGAAGGTCCCAACAAGGTCAGTAAAGCAATTTGACATCAAATAACACAATCTTATTAATGGACAGAATGAAGGGTGAGATTGTGAAGACGAATAAACATCATTGCCGCAAGGCGTGTAATATAGAATACAATGACAAGAAAAACTTCCCGGCGAGAACTAGTTCACCATGTGGGAACAGAGCCATGTATGACATTCAACCAATCAATCAATCAAGTGCCGTGCCGCGTGGCGTAGGCGATCATTTCCCTCCACATTTCCCTGTCTTTAGACTTGATTATGAGATCCGCCGGTGAATTTCTTCCTACCCACACTGACAGCCCATCCAGCAACTTCTCTCTCTCTATATATATATATTCCTCTGTTTCTTCTTCCTTCAATTTCTCCAGGTGCCACAATCTGTTCCAATTTTCCTCTTCTCAGAAAATGTCCTACAAATCTCGTTTGTCTGCCTCTGATCTTTGCTGTAATTTCCCTTTTAACTCCAGCCTCTCTTAAGACTTCTTCGTTGGTTTTCTTAGCTGTCCGTGGTACCTTCAACATCCCTCTTATGAACCACATCTCCATGGCTTCCATTTCTCGCTGTACTCTCTTATTTATGGACCATGCTTCACATCCATAAAACAGAATTGGCTCGATGTAACATTTAAGTACTCGGAATCTTGTTTCTATTGATACGGATCTGTCGCACAAGATGTGTCTCATTTTCTGGAATGCTGACTTGGCCTTACTACATCTGAGTTTTTAATGTATGACAATAAACAAAAATACTAACTCACATACTTACAATTCAGCCAAATTAACAGGCATAAAATCCTTTGATGAGGTTGAAAGACTCGCCGAAGACAGGAAAAATTGGCGAACTACTTTGTGAGCCCTATGTGACGTCTAACGGCACGGGAAGGATATAAGATATAAGATAAGATACTTACAATTCAAATTCACAATGAGTACAACTTCACTTCCAAAATTACCACATCACAATTCCTTCAGTGATGAATATCACTCTTGTAACTATTTTATCATTCTAACTAGAATTCTTAACAAACTTGTCTGTCCTAAAAAGGGAAAAATCCCCAAAACTACATAATAACAAGGTCAAAAAAATAATAAATAAACAACTCCAACTATTTCCTTAACCTGACTATATCTCAAAGCAACTCCACCCCGCCCCCCCAAAAAAAAAATGGAGAAACTCAAAACACAGACTATCACATGACTACTAACTTGACTCTGACCTAACTCGTACTCTGACTATTACATGACTACTAACTTGACTCTGACCTAACTCGTACTCTGACTATCACATGACTACTAACTTGACTCTGACCTAACTCATACTCTGACTATCACATAACTATTAACTTGACTCTGACCTAACTCATACTCTGACTATCACATGACTACTAACTTGACTCTGACCTAACTCATACTCTGACTATCACATAACTATTAACTTGACTCTGACCTAACTCATACTCTGACTATCACATGACTACTAACTTGACTCTGACCTAACTCATACTCTCAAGAATCGGTCTTATAAACTTTGTCACTTCTCCAACTATCCCGTGATTCTCTCTTTCTCCCACGCTATAAATAATCTCATGAATTCCACTACTCATTTTAACCTTGCTCTATTTTCAGTACAGATTCTCGTGGGGCACTAAGTTTCTCTAGTAAACTATGTTACTGAAAACTGGAAACTTCTAAATCATTTATCACGAGTTTTTCTTTCTTTTTCTAACTTCATGTAAGCTGGAAATATATACTGGGGGGGGGGGGGGTATTACTGCAAGTATTTGTACTTTACTTGGTTATGCCCCTTATATTAATGGCTATTCTGCCATACTAGGGCACAATACAAAGACAGGCTGCAGATCGTGAGACCTGGAGAGAATTTGTTGCTCTCCTGCAAGACGCCACAGGATCACTAAGTTGATCACCGACCAAGGACGTGGATGGATGGATGGATGTTCCTAACTATCCGTATGTAAAGTAAAACAAAGGAGTTCACATCTTTGCATTTAAACTAGTACCGGAACAATTTTTTGAGAAGCTAACAGTGACAACAAAGTGGCGAAAGAGGGAAGGGGATCAAATGATTGGGACTCGCTCTCTGGACAGATTCGTTCGATCTGCGTAGAACTGCTGTTCTATTCCTAGCAAACCGTGTGTAAAATAATACCAGGCCGTTGAAGACATAGGACGTTATGGGTTTCTGGCGGTGATGATTGCGAAGGGTGTATGAAAAGCATAACAGGACAAATCTTTTGAGGGATTGTAATCGTTCAAAAAAGGAATGTTAAGAACCCCAAGTTTAGAGTTTTGTTAACTGTGATCAGGTCAAGCGACATGTTTATTTGTGGGTTCCGTATGTTGTTATGGGCGAGTGTTTCTGTGTGAGAAATTATGAAAGTCCGTCAATGAAACAGAAATACAGTATTGTATACAAAGAATAAAATAACAGTTTGCTAAAATTTCAGAGTCAACTCTACAAAGAAAGAAAGAAAGACAAAAAGAAAGAAAGGAAAAAAGAAAAAAAGAAAGAAAGAAAGAAAGAAAAAAAGAAAGAAAGAAAGACGGTTGGGATCATGAAGCATAGCGGGGTGACCTGGATTTTTAAAATGGATAACACGAAAAAGGATATTACTAAGATAAAGGTAAAATCCTTGTTTCCATGCCATTAAGGCATGTTGGGAATACAGTGTTAGGCCCATATTTTCCATGACCTTCGGCACATGAAAGACTGATGTGGTCAGTATCACGCCTGGCTGCTTTCCTTCCCAGATTTCTCTGGTACCCATTTTTAGAGGCTGGGTGGACCCCGGGGCCATTTTGGTGTGGTGATGCCAGAAAAAAAAAAAATCACTGCTGCCTAGAATTTGAACCCGGCACTACCGGATTAGTAAACCAAGCGCCTAACCACTCAGCCAAGCAGGCGTGTTTGATACTAATAAGAGCAAGTCAGAAATAAACGTGGACTGGATGTGGAAGCAAACTTATGAATGAATAAACTGGAAGGGGGGGGGGGGGAGAAGCTGAATTTCATAAAAAGAGAGAGAGGGCGGAAAACGAAAAAAGGACTGGCCAGGACAGGTCTGTTTAGTTAGGAAATTTTCAGTTAATTAATTGACTTCAATTTCTCTACAATGACTTAACTGTTTCAAGACAACGTGGCATACTGGGCCAGCTTAGTGTTCAAATAACGAGTTAGAATTCGGGATTGTATGTCACCGACTCCCTACTGTAAATTGCCAGTCCCCGGTTCCTACTAACCGACCATTAGTTCTGACAACAATCCCCTTAATCATGGTCCTCTTATCAAAGTGACCGACCGACCAATCATATAACCTCTCTAGGCCATGTATTTTATCGAACACGATGTTAGGTTCGGTCTGAGGCGGAAAGATATGGAATGGGCTGGCCTTTGATGTAACATAGCTCCGCCCATCAGTGATCAGACCGCCTTCAGCCGGGGCCTTGTTACAGTTTTAGTCACGTGTAGCATGCTTCTCCTGGTATTTAGCTGTGGTTAAAAACAAAACTGGCCGATCAGAAGGGATTGTGCAAAACTTAATCCTATCAAGTTATTTAGTTTCGTTTCCATGCCATTAGGACATACTAGGGACACGAAGGTAGGCTCGTATTTCAAAGATCTCCGGCACATGAAAGTCTGATGTGGTCAGTATCACGCCTGGATGCATTTACCTTCCAAGATTTCTCTGGTACCCATTTTTAGAGGCTGGGTAGACCCCAGGGCCATTTTGGTGTGGTGATGCCAGAAAAAAAAAAAATCACCACTGCTGGGATTTGAACCCGGTACCACTGGATTAATAGACTGATCGCCTAATCTTTCAGTGGAGTAAGCTGCCGAGCTATTTAGTATATGAAGTCTTATGTGCGAAATATAAAATTATACAGATGCCAGAAAGTTCAGCTTTTGTAATGAACATTTTAATCAAGGTGAATACTAAATTATTTAGTAAAGTCGAAAAAAAAAAACCAGTTCAAAATGTGTGATCTCCCCTTCCCATTTTCTTTTAGATTTGAAGTGATCAGTGTTCATAAGGCAGACCAAGAGGCAGACCTAGGCAAAGATGGCGAGACAACCTAGAAGAAGATATAGGCGCTCTTGGAATCGATGATTGGCAAGAAAAGATTACGAACAGAGAGGAATGAAGACGTGTCTTGTCTGCAGCATTGTCCCCTCACTGGCTCGGAAAGCTGCTGAATTAGGCAGCTGCTCAAAGAAGAAGAAGAAGGAGGAGGAGAAGAAGAAGAAGAAGAAGGAGAAGAAGAAGAAGAAGAAGAAGAAGGAGGAGGAGGAGAAGCAGAAGAAGAAGAAGGAGGAGGAGAAGGAGGAGGAGAAGGAGGAGGAGAAGCAGAAGAAGAAGAAGGAGAAGGAGGAGGAGAAAGAGGAGGAGAAGCAGAAGAAGAAGGAGGAGGAGAAGAAGAAGAAGGGGAATAAGAAGAAGAAGAAGAGAAGGAGGAGGAGAAGGAGAAGAAGGAGGAGGAAGAGGAGAAGAAGAAGAAGAAAGTTCGTAATGCTAAAAAAAAGCAGTAACATAAACACATGATGATGATGATCATGATGATGATGATCATGATGATGATGACGATGATGATGACCTTGCCTCAACCTGCCACACTGAATATCACGTCAACGCTGGCCCAAAAAAATCTTGTTATCGCTAATTACAAACAACTGCAGGATCAGGCAGCAAAATCACATGAACCGATTACAGTTTTTGAGTTTCCTTTTATAGCACTGAATGTCTCAACAGATGAGGTCGATATTTCTTATGACGTGCCTCAAGCACGGTTTTCAAGGAAACTTAAATCAGGAGTGAGTTATGGCGAGAAGCGGGGCGGGGTGGGGAGGGGGGTGTGGGGTAACGGGAAGAAAGGAAAGTAAAAGAGAGGAGGAGGAGAGAGTGAGAGAAAGCGAGGGACAAAGAAAGAGGGGAGAAAGAGAGATAGGGAGAGAGGAATAGAGAGAGAGGGAGAGAAAGAGAGATGAAAATAAAGGAAAGAGAGAAAAGAGAGAGAGAGAGGGAGGAAAGAGAGAAAGGGGGGAGAGAGAGAGAAAGAACAAAGGGAGAGTGAGAGAGAATTAGGGAGAGAAATTAGAGGGAAAGAGAGAAAGAAAAAGAGGGGAAGAGAGAAAGTAGACAGGGAGAGAGAGAAGGAGAGAAATACTGAAAAAAGACAGGGAGAGAAAGAGAGAGTGTAAAGAAAAAGAAATATAGAGAGGAGAGAGGAGAGAGAGGAAAAAAGAAAAAGAAAGAGAAGAAAATAGAAGGGAAGGAGAGATAGAAACTGAGGAGAGGAGAGGGAGAGAAAAGTAATAGGTGGAAGAGAGGATGTAGAGAGAACAAATGGGAGAGAACAAGAGAGAGAAAAACAGAGAGAGAGAGAGGAGAGAGAGAAATACAGTGGGGAAACAGAAAGAGAGAAGAGAGACAAAAAAGAATCAGACGAGAAGCGAGAGAGAGAGAGAGAGAGAGAGAGAGAGAGCGATAGAGATAGGGCTATATCCCATACTGAGGTAGTTATGTTTCATTCGGGGCTCATTTCATTCATTTTTTTCTGACTTTAATACACTGGACGTCCATTCTTTCACCGTATCTTTACTATTTAAGGTAGCCTACAGGCAATCCTCTTTTTTTTCTCACAACCGCATAATGCTTTGTTCACAGGGGCCCCACATCCAAGGCTAATTACTCTGTACAGACTGGTGCCCCCCCCTCAAAGATCAGTACTGCGTTCCTCTTAGGTCTGCTGCCTGTGTGGTGCTGGCCTCGTTCGCAGGAACTGGACATAAAACATGAAGGGAAACAAACATTGAAGGAAATAAACTCAGCGATGCCAGTTCGTGACATCAGGATGGGGAATAGATTTTATGACAGGCACTGGCATTATAATCCACTTTCCATTGGATGTTGATACTTGTACTTCAACATTATACCAATCTTCCTAGTTCCAGGGTGATCAGAGCTATGTGACAGAACAAAAACATCAGAAATGAGGCACCAGCACGCTCTCTACACGATACGAGACTTTTTTTTTCCCCAAGTGTATGTGGCTCTGAATGCTATTAACGTCTGAGACCTTGTTCACAGTTCAGTGAGATTATACAATCTTCTTGTTCACAATTCAAAGAGATTCTACAATACTTTCATTCACAGATCAAGGAGATTCTACAATCTTCTCGCTCACAATTCGGGGAGAATCTACACTCTTCTTATTCATAGTTCAGGGAGATTCTACAATATTCTCTTTCACAGTTCAAAGATATTCTACAATCTTGTCGCTCTCAGTTCAGGGAGCATCTTCAATCTTTTTATTCACAGTTCAGGGAGATTCTACAATCTTCTTGTTCATAGTTCAGAGAGAATCTACATTCTGTAACAGAATAGCAATTCTGTTCAGAGATTAATTGTGTAGCGCTAATAAATTGTGTTGCGTAGACTACGTCATTAGGAAAGTACGTGTGCAAAGAAGTCGTTAGAAAGGTCCGTGTGAAAAAGCCGGTCGTAAGCAGTTTTTGTGTGATCGTTGAACTGGATGGACGTGTTGGGCGAACGAGAATGGGGTAGAGCGAGTCTTGTTGTCAGAATTAGTTTAGTTTGTTTTTTCTGTGTGGCTGCAGTCCTTGGTAAGCCTGTAAGTATGGTTTTTGGTATGAATAAATCATTGTAAGGTTTTCCTTGCCCATGTGGCGTAGATATTTCACGCCGGGCATTTGTTGCTGTGAATTTCTGTAATAAATGTGTGTTGTCTGATGATAAACTACAACAAATCGGCTTTGTGGAAATTCTCATTGTTGACCAGTTTGTTTTGGTCGGAAGACTGCCAAGTTATGTTCAAGTTGTTGTATTTGTACTATCTTTTGTGTAGATAGCGGTACGGCCAAACTGTTATAGTGGCTGCTATAAATAGTCATAGGCACACTTTCTGCTTTAGTTGGCGCCGTGACCAGCGCTTTCTTTCACGGTCTGTCACAAAGTGTTTTTGTTGTTGCTCGTGGGCTGCTGGTTTCATGCACGGCTCATACTTCTAATTGTGAAGTCATGGAAAGTCTCCAGGTTGTAGTATTTTGTCTCCAGTTGTCTATTGTTACCATGCCCTAGATTACGATTATCGATCGATGACCTGCCTCGTTTTCGGCTATCAAACATGGCAGACTCTGTTTTGGTCAACAGCAAATATGTTGTAGAGTAAGGATAGCTAGCTTAGGTGTTGGAAGCTGACTGCAGATAGATTAGGAGTTGATAGGTTTGTAGTTATTTAGGGAGTCAAGATTAGAGTTGGTTAGCTAGCTAGCGTTCGAATTTCGGTTGGTAGTTCTGTCAGCATTGGCTTCCCGACATCTTCTGCCGGAGAAGAAAAGGAGTCTAGATTAGGACAGAGTTGAGTTGCATTGGCGTCCTTTTTCTTCCTTCGAATTGGCGTCAGGGGTGTGTTGGCGAGACTTGGTGGCGTCTACTCAAGGCGGCGACGATGTCCAGCTTGCTCAGAATCTTGGGGGGCACCTCTAGCTCCTGGCCCCTAGGCAGCATAGTGGATGAAGCCATACCAGTGAAGCTGATCCTGAACCAGTATCCTGTCAGGGACCAGTGCAGCTTGTACGGTACATTTCGCTGGTACTATGTAGGAGGAAACAGGTAACAATTTGTAACTTAACTGTGACCTCTGAAATTTCAGCAAGAAGTCAAGCCAGATCATGCAGACTGAACATTATTAATTATAGCAAATAGTGAATGTTGGATTTATTTACTGTCATTCTCTTTGAAAGTTTGTTGGACAATTGAGTAGTTCTGATTCATCCAGTCGCCAGACATTCATACGAAGGGATATAGTAACTTTTTGGACTACCTTCACCTGTGGAGAAAATTTGTTTTTGGAAATGAACATTCTGTTGATTGGAAGTTGCCGGATATGCTCTTCTGGATAGATTATCTAGAAATTTCAGGAACATTGTTGTGTTTATACATTAGGGACAGTTAATTTGTTCTGATGTGGAATTTTGCTGGATTGCAATTAATTAGCATTTAGTTTACCATTTTGTTGTAATTTTGCATTAGCAAGGATGATATGGATATTTGACATTAGTGTATGTGTCATTAATTCCAGTTTTTTAACTCTGATAGGTGCTAGAAAACTGAGGATTCTTAGTTGCAATTTTTCTGGAAGATTGCCATTTGCTGTTATAACTTATTTAACTAAAAAGTACAGTAATTATTCTGGACTGTATTAGGTGCCAGTATGGTTGGATTATTTTGAGTGGATTGGATAATGCTAATATTGTTTTTTTTGTTTTGTTATAGATTATTGGTTCCATGTCTGAGTTTTTCCAGAAAGAGTCATGTTACTATGGAAGAGGTTAGGCTTTGTCATGCAGTGCATTGGAAATGTACCAGAAGCCCTGGAAGTATCATTGCTACATGTTGGAAGTCCCTGGGAGATTAAGGCTGCAGTGGAGATTCTCTTAAGCATAATGTTTTATAGATTATATAGTTCTTGTGCAGCAATTAGTGAATGTATTTTTTTTTCCTCTGTTTATTTTTTGTATAACGGATTTATTAGTAGTTAATTAGGATGGATGATAAATCATGTAGCCTTGAATAAGGTGACATTACTGATGATGACTTATTAATAGCCAATTGTTATGGCATTTACTATGTTCAAATTGGTTATTTATCTTTGATGTGACAGCATTGGCTTGGATGTGACATTATTACCACGGATGTGATGTTATGAGGAGATTACACAAGCAGGTGTGGTTCTCTGATTGGGTACCTAGGCCGGAACATGCAGATTCCATGTAACCGAGCCTAAGGTGAAATTACCAGAGGGGGTCTCTTTTTTTTAAGGACCTAGATATTACATTGTTTTGTTGCGCGTACATATGGTACGTGGCACAGTCCCTTTGGGGATAAATAAAAGGTGGATTAGCCTGATACCAAAGTTTTGCCTGTTCTGCATATGTTAATGGATAATTACATATGTTAAGAATGGATGATTATATATGATACCAAAGTTTTGCCTATTCTGCATATGGTTAATGGATGATTACATATGTTAAGAATGGATGATTATATAATGATACCTAAAGATTTGCCTGTTCTGCATATGTTAATGGATAATTACATATGTTAAGAATGGATGATTATATATGATACCAAAGTTTTGCCTGTTCTGCATATGTTAATGGATAATTACATATGTTAAGAATGGATGATTATATGATACCTAAAGATTTGCCTATTCTGCATATGTTTAATGGATGATTACATATGTTAAGAATGGATGATTATATATGATACCTAAAGATTTGCCTATTCTGCATATGTTTAATGGATGATTACATATGTTAATGGATGATTATATGATACCAAAGTTTTGCCTGTTCGGCATATGTTTAATGGATATTTACATATGTTAAGAATGGATGATTAATAATTGTAACCCAGATGAACCTATTCTGCGTATGTACAGCATATAGCTGCATTTGTCAGTAATAGCAGATTATATATGGTACCAGAGTTTACCTATTCTATGTATGTGTATTGAGGAATCACACATAATAGAAATAGATGATTGTATATGAAGTGGACATGGGCTGAGTATAGCCGAATGTCACACGAACAGTTTATGGGTATAGTCAGAGTATGAAGTTCTATGTTGAGAGTCGATTATTATCTTTGAATTAGCCTGGAGTTATAATTTAAATAGGTACATTGGTTTTTTTTTGGAAAGTTTTGACAGGCAAACCTCTACCTTTTGGGATGGGGGAATATTATGGCAGTACAGGCTAGGGGTTATACCCAGGATTGGTATTTAGGAAGTAATTACTAGAGTGAGTACCCTTGTTTGAGAGATAGGTTGGTTGAGACCATTGAGCGGGGGTCTTGGGAAAAGCGTGCAGCATGGAGAAAACTGAGTGGGTAGGAATAGTATAAATACCACTCACGATTAGTCTAAAGAGAAGAGCCTTACTTGTTTTGTGTAGCAAGAGTCTTACTGGTTTTGTTGTAGGAAGAATTTTAGTAGTTTTGATGTAGATGGAATCTCGTTTAGGAAGAGTTTCTAGCAGTGGAAATTTGTTGGTAGTGGAGGAATTAGGTTTCTTGATGGCTGAGGTTTTAGGTGGAATGTTGTGAGTATGATTTCATGTGTATAGGACTTATTGTAAGGCGGATTGTCTTTTACTCATTTCCTGTTATGTCCATGTTGCGGACAGTCTCATGCGCCAGATATAGGATAGGTTGTTATGGAGATTGCATATGTTATACTTTACTACTCATAGCATTGAATATACACATAGGAGTAGGTAGTTATTTGAATATTGTACACCTTGGTACACCTTGTGGGTAGAATTAGGGTTGTGTTGGATAGTGATTAGTTTGATTGATTTTTTTTTTTGGAGAGTTTTCTGTAAAAGTTAGTAATTTTTTGTTGGAGATATTTGATGGCCAAATATCTACCTTTAGGGGGTGGGGAGATATTCTGTAACAGAATAGCAATTCTGTTCAGAGATTAATTGTGTAGCGCTAATAAATTGTGTTGCGTAGACTACGTCATTAGGAAAGTACGTGTGCAAAGAAGTCGTTAGAAAGGTCCGTGTGAAAAAGCCGGTCGTAAGCAGTTTTTGTGTGATCGTTGAACTGGATGGACGTGTTGGGCGAACGAGAATGGGGTAGAGCGAGTCTTGTTGTCAGAATTAGTTTAGTTTGTTTTTTCTGTGTGGCTGCAGTCCTTGGTAAGCCTGTAAGTATGGTTTTTGGTATGAATAAATCATTGTAAGGTTTTCCTTGCCCATGTGGCGTAGATATTTCACGCCGGGCATTTGTTGCTGTGAATTTCTGTAATAAATGTGTGTTGTCTGATGATAAACTACAACAAATCGGCTTTGTGGAAATTCTCATTGTTGACCAGTTTGTTTTGGTCGGAAGACTGCCAAGTTATGTTCAAGTTGTTGTATTTGTACTATCTTTTGTGTAGATAGCGGTACGGCCAAACTGTTATAGTGGCTGCTATAAATAGTCATAGGCACACTTTCTGCTTTAAATCTTCTTGTTCGCAGTTCAAGGAGATTCTACAATCTTCTTGTTCACAGGTCAAGGAGATTCTACAATCTTCTTGTTCACAGTTCAAGGAGATTCTACAATCGAAATCTGAATCATAAATAAAGAAAAGCTGACAACAGATCTTCACAAGCAGACGCTGAAGTGATTTTTCGTCCTCTGAATTTTTTTTTTTTTAGTTTCTTTTTCAGGTATACCGAGAAGAAGGCTTTTGTGGTGGAAATATTGTCACCCTCTGGGGGTTGAGAAACAGCGAAGTTTATTTAATGCGATGTTCTCTCGTGGCTTCGTCCTACCGAATCCCGTGGCACAAGTTCTAGGTAATTCTCTTGTAGTATTAGACATTCCTAGTTTGTTACTTTAGCTACGAATAGTGCTCTTCTTCTAAGGAACATCTATGTTGCCTGTAGTGGTCTTTGCATTATTTATTTTTACAGTTCGCCTCCATGGATAAAGCAATAACAGTCAGCTATCACTGTTATTTCCTGGGATATTTATTACCACCCTATGGAAATAGCGAACAACCGGGTCATATAACGTGTGAGACGGTAACGACTATATACACTGGTCAGTGGCGAAGTGGTTAGTGCACTAGTCTCTCATGGCCAAGGTCGAGGGTTCAAATCCTGTCGGAGGCGCCCCATTCACCCAGCTGTAGAAATGGGTACGCAACTTCTTTTGGAGCTGAGGAAGGGAAGGCAACCAGGCGTGACGTTGACCATGTCACCCTCTAGTGTGCCGGCGGGTCAAGAAGAATGTGGGCACTAACATCGGATCCCCTATGTGCCTCTAAGGCATGACAGGATTACCTTTACCTAGACTGGGCATTGCTTGAACTTGAACAGACGATAAGAATAATAGTAATAATAATCGCAATAAAAACCTTGTCAAAAAGATAAGAGAGAGACAATGTACTTTCATAGGACATGCAATGAGAAGAGGGGGCATTGAAAATATTATAACAACAGGAAAAATAGAAGGAAGAAGATCAAGAGGAAGACCAAGAGAAATGATACTGGACAGTCTGACGGGATGGTGTGAGAGGAGATCACCAACTGAGCTGATGGCCTGCATGAAGGATCGCGTACTCTGGAGAAGCATAATAGCCAACGCCAGTCGGCACGGCACATGATGATGATGATGATGATAATCGCAATAATAATAATAATAATATGAAATCTTTTCGCTTGTGAATTTTTATATGAATAAATATGCATGTGCTGTACGAATGTTTGCATGTGTATGTGCATGTGTATGTGCATGTGTATGTGTATGTGTATGTGCATGTGTATGTGTATGTGTATGTGTATGTGCATGTGTATGTGTATGTGTATGTGCATGTGTATGTGTATGTGCATGTGCATGTGTATGTGTATGTGCATGTGCATGTGTATGTGTATGTGCATGTGCATGTGCATGTGTATGTGTATGTGCATGTGTATGTGTATGTGTATGTGCATGTGTATGTGTATGTGTATGTGTATGTGCATGTGTATGTGTATGTGTATGTGCATGTGTATGTGTATGTGCATGTGCATGTGTATGTGTATGTGCATGTGCATGTGTATGTGTATGTGCATGTGCATGTGTATGTGCATGTGTATGTGTATGTGTATGTGCATGTTTACGTTAGAATAAGTTGGCTGTGAGATTTTATACAAATATAAGCTGTTTGTGAGTGAGTATTTCTATGAATATAAACTGTTAGTGAGTGAACTTTTTGTACGATTTTAAGTAATGAGTGAACTTTTGTACTACTATAAGCTGTTTGCGAGTGAGTATTTGTATGAATGTAAGTTGTTCGTGAGTGAGTATTTGTATGAATGTAAGTTGTTCGTGAGTGAGTATTTGTATGAATGTAAGTTGTTCGTGAGTGAGTATTTGTATGAATGTAAGTTGTTCGTGAATGAGTATTTGTATGAATGTATGTGAGTGAGTAGTTGTATGAATGTAAGTTGTTTGTGAGTGAGTATTTGTATGAATGTAAGTTGTTCGTGAGTGAGTATTTGTATGAATGTAAGTTGTTCGTGAGTGAGTATTTGTATGAATGTAAGTTGTCTGTGAGTGAGTATTTGTATGAATGTAAGTTATTCGTGAGTTGAGTATTTGTATGAATGTAAGTTGTTCGTGATTGAGTATTTGTATATAGTTTTTTTGTGAGTGACCTTTCGCATGAATGTGCGTGACTGTGCGTGCTCTGATATTGATTTCTCTCACATTTCGTCTAGTCACATTATCAAATTTCTCTTCAGAAAACCACCTTTTCCATCAACTTAATCGAAAATCCTATTTTGAATTTTTAAAAAAAGTTCCATTCCTCTCCCATCCTTACTTTCCAAAATAAATAAATAAATAAAACTGAAAAAAAAAGTCTCTCCCTGCACGCTAGCCATGTTTCTGGAACCTTCGTTTAAACAACAGCATTTTTCGCTTTCTGTAACAAGCTCTATTCTCTCCCCTTTGATTGGGCCAAGGCTGTGTAAACAGTTTGCATCCGGCCGTCTGGGCGTAGCAGGTCAATGTGACTCAATAAGGAACTGATTAAGGCCACTGTGCTCAATGTGTCTGGCCAGAGGACAGGATTGAGAACAAAGGCACTATTTTTAAAATAAACCATAATCATCATCTTGATCGGTCTCCAGAAGGAAGGTTCATTACAAGGGATCACCAGCTTGCTATGCTCCTTGTCAAGCAGTGACAGTGCTATAACTGCTCTGTAATGGTACTGATAGTGCTATAACTGCTATCACGTACTCACAGTGCTATAGCTGCTCTGTCATGTACTAATAGTGATATAACTGCTCTGTCACGTACTGGCAGTGCTATGACTGCTCTGTCATGTACTAACAGTGCTATAACTGCTCTGTCACGTACTGGCAGTGCTATGACTGCTCTGTCATGTACTAACAGTGCTATAACTGCTCTGTCACGTACTGGCAGTGCTATAACTGCTCTGTCATGTACTAACAGTGCTATAACTGCTCTGTCACATACTAACAGTGCTATAACTGCTCTGTCACATACTAACAGTGCTATAACTGCTCTGTCACATACTAACAGTGCTATAACTGCTATGTCACGTACTGGCAGTGTTATAACTGCTATGTCACGTACTGGCAGTTCTATAACTGCTCTGTCACGTACTGACAGTTCTGTATCTACTCTATATTACTGTATGGAACACAAACCCCGACTCTAAACAAAAAGCTACAGTGAAAGATTAATACAGCAGAAATGTCGTTATACAGAAAACTAGGTCATATAATATGGCGAATGAAAAGAAAAAAATGCACAAATTTTAGAACAGCTCCGCGTGGAATATGAACTCCCCAAAGAAACAAAGATGAAGAAAACAAAATACCTTAGTCATGTCTAAAGGCATGGCAGCATACTGAGGACCGTGCTAGAGGGAAAGGTGAAGGGAAATGAGCGAGAGGAAGACAGATATGTAGATGGAGAGATAACATACGAGAATAGACAGAGATATAGATGGGAAGATAACATACGAGAATAGACAGAGATGTAGATGGGAAGATAACATACGAGAATAGACAGAGATGTAGATGGGAAGATAACATACGAGAATAGACAGAGATGTAGATGGGAAGATAACATACGAGAATAGACAGAGATGTAGATGGGAAGATAACACACGAGAATAGACAGAGATGTAGATGGAGAGATAACATACGAGAATAGACAGAGATGTAGATGGGAAGATAACATACGAGAATAGACAGAGATGTAGATGGGAAGATAACATACGAGAATAGACAGAGATGTAGATGGAGAGATAACATACGAGAATAGACAGAGATGTAGATGGGAAGATAACATACGAGAATAGACAGAGATGTAGATGGGAAGATAACATATGAGAATAGACAGAGATGTAGATGGGAAGATAACATATGAGAATAGACAGAGATGTAGATGGGAAGATAACATATGAGAATAGACAGAGATGTAGATGGGAAGATAACATATGAGAATAGACAGAGATGTAGATGGGAAGATAACATATGAGAATAGACAGAGATGTAGATGGGAAGATAACATATGAGAATAGACAGAGATGTAGATGGGAATAACATATGAGAATAGACAGAGATGTAGATGGGAAGATAACATATGAGAATAGACAGAGATGTAGATGGGAAGATAACATATGAGAATAGACAGAGATGTAGATGGGAAGATAACATATGAGAATAGACAGAGATGTAGATGGGAAGAACATATGAGAATAGACAGAGATGTAGATGGGAAGATAACATATGAGAATAGACAGAGATGTAGATGGGAAGATAACATATGAGAATAGACAGAGATGTAGATGGGAAGATAACATATGAGAATAGACAGAGATGTAGATGGGAAGATAACATATGAGAATAGACAGAGATGTAGATGGGAATATAACATATGAGAATAGACAGAGATGTAGATGGGAAGATAACATATGAGAATAGACAGAGATGTAGATGGGAAGATAACATATGAGAATAGACAGAGATGTAGATGGGAAGATAACATATGAGAATAGACAGAGATGTAGATGGGAAGATAACATATGAGAATAGACAGAGATGTAGATGGGAATATAACATATGAGAATAGACAGAGATGTAGATGGGAAGATAACATATGAGAATAGACAGAGATGTAGATGGGAAGATAACATATGAGAATAGACAGAGATGTAGATGGGAAGATAACATAAGAGAATAGACAGAGATGTAGATGGGAAGATAACATATGAGAATAGACAGAGATGTAGATGGGAAGATAACATAAGAGAATAGACAGAGATGTAGATGGGAAGATAACATACGAGAATAGACAGGACGCAGCCTGGCTGAGTACACCATCAAGGCGAAGGAGCGAGGGAAGCTGACGATTCACTACCGCCGATCTTCGTTCTGAAAAAAGGCACATGATGATGATGTCATATAGTTATCCACTTGAGTTGTATTCATCCTCCCTTTCCCCACCACCATTTAAAAAAATAATAAATGAAAGTTTTCTCTTAGGCAAATTAGAGGTTACTGGTTTTAAAAAAAAACGTCAGCGATAAAGAGAGAATTATGAAGACGAAAGTAGGAAGACGAACTCTTGCTTAGAAATGGGACCATTCTAGAAAACACAATCCGTCAACCCAGGAGATTTTTCAGCTCACAGTTCACTGGGTGATCCCCCTCACAACCACCAGCACTAAGTGAAGAGAGAAACATGGATGGAGACGGACAAACGTGAAAAATTTGAGGGAGATATGGGGGGGGGGGCGGGGCTGCTAAAATTAAAATTCTCCTTGGCCAGATCAAAATTCTGATAGCTTCAATGGCGCTTTACACAGTTCAGTTCTGTTTTCATGGCAGACTTCGGGCAGAGAGAGAGAGAGTGCTTGAGAGAAACAAACCGGGGGATTGGGGTGGGGGAAAAGGGGGTGTGGGGTTGGAGGAAGAAGGAAAGATCAATTGGGAAGACGTTTTCGAAAAATCGATGACAGGCCGCCCCTGGTAAAAAAAAAAAAATCAGGTTAGCCACGTGGTCAGGAAGCCATCACTGTTCAAAATTGACACGTACTTTATCTGGCGCTGCTGCGTTAAAGCTGCGTACAGCATCAAACTTGACTCGAAAGTCAGTTACATACTTGACCTGATAGTCAAGTAACATAGTGTAACATAACAGAAGCATCTAGACGGAGGTTTTAAATCAAAACACAATTGTGACGATCTCTCTCTCTCTCTTTCTCTCTCTCTCCTAAGGTCCCAGCAAACAGGCGTAAGATATGTCCTTCCATACCTTTCGATCCCTTGTGCATCCCTATAGGCTTGTCACTGAGAATTTCCCCTGCTAGACCGTCTAACCATCAAACATCTTTTCTCTCTGAATGTACGAGTATAAACTAGGAAAAAAGTAGGAACAGCTTTATTACTTAACGACTATAAAGTTGTGACGTTTCTGCGTGAGCCTTAATCATACAAAAACATACAGGACGAAGAAATAGAGAGAGATGAGATAAAGTATAGATTCACATGAATACTATAAAAAAAATTAATAATGAATAGACCACTTAGCTGTGGGCAAGAGCAGAAAAAAAAGGCGAAGGACAGGCATTTGTGGAAAACCCTTGCGGAAGCCCCATGTGCCCTGGGCACTTAAGGTTCAGAGAGAGAGAGAGAGAGAGAGAGAGAGAGAGAGAGAGAGAGAGACCACTTAGCTGTAACCGTAAGAAGATGTGGCTTGTCCGACGCTGTGTGTCAGAAATGGGCATGGTAGGGTGTAGAGACTGTTTAAATTGAGACCTGTTTTGGGACTATCCTCACTCCTCATGAGGGATTCACACGCGAGTACCGTAATGTGATATGTATCATCTTATGCAAAAGATGCAGGATAACGTATATTGGTGAGACTGGCCTCAGATTAGGGGACCTCATGCAGAAACATCTGTATGATATCATCCAGCATGCTTCAAAACCGGTTACAAATAATTTCAATGGCCCCAACCACAGAGGCAAATCTGATTTTCTAGTAACAGCCATCAAACAATGTCATGCAGATGACACAAACCGCCTAGCGCTTGAGAACCGCTACATTCAGGATTATGGGACGCTGGAACCACACGGGTTAAACTCGCTGTTCAGCTACACCTAACATTCTCCTCTTCAACAATTATAATCCCTCTCCACTAAGCTCCACTTCCTTCTCACTTGTTACACAAAGTTCAGAACTTCCTCACAGCATCATATTACAACCCCTCTACCCTAACATAATAATCTATTTCACCTTCTCCTGGCTAGGTTAACATTGTACCACTCTCTCTCCCCTCCACGATTTCCCCACCTACCACTCCCAGTTACGATCCACCAACCACACATCACATGTCTCCATTTAAACAGCCTCTACGCCCTACCATGCCCATTTCGGACAAGCTACATCTTCTTACAGTTACAACTAAGTGCACTATTCATTATTAACTTTTTTATAGCATTCATGTGAATCTATACTTTATTTTTCTCTCTCTGTTTCTTCATCCCGCATGTTTTTGTATAATTAAGGCTCACGCCGAAACATTACAACTTTGTAATCGTTAAGTAATAAAGTTACTCCTACTTTTTTCCTAGTTTATACATTTTGGTATCACAACTTTACTGCAATGGGTCGTGTGTAGTTGCATACTTATACGTTAATTATTGAGTGTTACTAAGTGCTTTCTCTTGGAGTACCTCTGTCTCTTCTACCTTCGATCTTCTCTATTGCTATTTTCATGGCCTTGTAAGTAATGATTATAGTTGTTGTTGTTGTTATTATTATTATTAATGAATATGATTATGAATATATTGTAGGCATAATAGTAACATTTAATATCAACAGAAAAAGTAAATACGAAAATTAGAGCAAGGTAGAAAAACAAACTTTCATGACACCAGTATGACTGGACGCTGACATTAGTAAACAGAATAGAAAAGACGGATAGAAAAAGCAGACACAATGAAAAGCGAGGACACAATAAAAGCCCCGAAATATAAAAGGGCAAGATAATGACTTTGGTAAATGACAGTTGTATAGACAGAGTTGACACGTTTTAGCTTGCTAATCTTAGGACGCTATTGCACACGGTTTTTAAATAATGGAGTGACCAATTCAGCCAGCTGATCAATTAAATATTTAGAGGCGTGGCCTATTGGACAATTGACTTACGACATATAAGTCACAGGGCAGTTTGAATGACGGACAATCAGGGACAATCAGACGATCAGAGAAGAACAGCAGACAGAGAGGGACGATCGAGCGGGGGGATCGTCCGACCAAAGACGGTCAGTAAGCGAAGACCCATTCCTCCGGCAGAGGAAGACTGTCAGAGAGAGTCAAGCAGACAAGAGAACGATCGGAGAAGAACAGGAAAGAGAACGAGACGCTATAGAAATTAGATGCAGTATTAGACTGAAGGCGTGTTTCAAGTTATTCAAGTGATTAAGAAGATTTGATACTTTTGGAACTTCGAGTGAAGTGATTTTAGACGAGAAACTAGTTGACCACGTGTTTCAGATCTGATATAATACTGAGTTAGGAATCGTCCTAGTATCACGTGTAGAATATCTTGAAGCTGAGAAGATTGAGAAATGCTGTATGTAGAATATGACAGAGTTTGATGATATTGTGAAGAAATGATTACGTGACTCAGTCCAAGTGATGTTATCAACAATACATCTTGATCTTATTTGACAGAATAAATGAATTCAGAGAACTTTTCATCGGACTTGCTCTGGTCGAGCGAATGTGGTAATGCGTGTGAGACCTCAATGTGCTATGATCAAAAGAAAAAACTTAATCATCTTCAATCTTCATCAATAATATGATAGTTCACACCTTTACATCATTATACCAGGTGCTCTAGGTCACCTCTCCTTCAAACATGCCTCACAAATCTGGAATGCCTTTTCTAATCTTCGTTATAATTTTTCTTGTTTCTTGTGCCTCTTCCGTGGGATCTCCAGAATTGTTCTTAAGAACCAGATTTCAGCTGGCGATACTCTGATGTAATTGTGAATTAAAAATAATAGAATTAGATTCACATTTCTCGAAATTCGCCACATTCTTTTACTTATCGAAATATCAGTAACCGCTGTTTTATTGAGTAGTGTCTGTAAGGGGAAACGAATGAAAGTGTCGACTGCGTCCGGGAAGTGTGACATCTGAGAGAGAGAGAGAGAGTGATAGAGAGATAGAGAGAGAGTGATAGAGTGATAGAGTGATAGAGAGAGAGAGAGAGTGATAGAGAGATAGAGAGAGAGATAGAGAGATAGAGAGAGAGAGAGTGATAGAGAGATAGAGAGAGAGAGAGAGTGATAGAGTGATAGAGAGAGAGAGTGATAGAGAGAGAGAGAGTGATAGAGTGATAGAGAGAGAGAGAGTGATAGAGTGATAGAGAGAGAGAGTGATAGAGTGATAGAGAGAGAGAGTGATAGAGTGATAGAGAGAGAGAGTGATAGAGAGAGAGAGAGTGATAGAGTGATAGAGAGAGAGAGAGTGATAGAGTGATAGAGAGAGAGAGAGAGTGATAGAGTGATAGAGAGAGAGAGAGAGTGATAGAGTGATAGAGAGAGAGAGAGTGATAGAGAGAGAGAGTGATAGAGTGATAGAGAGAGAGAGAGTGATAGAGTGATAGAGAGAGAGAGAGTGATAGAGAGAGAGAGTGATAGAGAGATAGAGAGAGAGAGAGAGTGATAGAGTGATAGAGAGAGAGAGAGAGAGAAAGAGAGAGAGAGAGAGAGAGAGAGAGAGATGCATGGCGGCCACTAGAAATGTGTGTCAATTGTACAGGCCGTTGTTAATCGTGAGTCATCATCATCATCATCAGGTGCCGTGCCGACTGGCGGTGGCTATTATGCTTCTCCGGAGTATACGATCCTTCATGCAGGCCATCAGCTCAGTTGGTGATCTCCTCTCACACCATCCCGTCAGACTGTCCAGTATCATTTCTCTTGGTCTTCCATGTGGAATCGTGAGTCCTGAGCTAAAAAAAAAAAAACAAAACTTATAGGCCTGCATCATATACATTAAATAAAGTGAATGTGTTCGGTAACTGATGAGAGAATAAAATGATCTGACACTGACATGTGGAATGTAGTTTTTCTGTGTGTGTGACAACTACATGTTTGTGCCTTGTAACAGAATCTTTATTGTGCTGCAGAATGCGGGAAAGCTCACCGTTTTGTGGTCAAATAGCTGTGGCCGGAACTCACTTGTTTCATTTGAGCATGGAGAAAGAGTTATCTCTGTATTCCGTTTGTCACAAGATCTCGGATGAGAACGAGTTAATTCTGTTCTACGTAGATGCGGTAGAGAAAGGAGCTCTGTCGAGATGTTAGAGAGATGGGTTGCGTTAGTTTTGCTCGGAATATCTGATAGGATTGTGGATTCGTGATGTAGTTTTTGGTTGGTTGTCCTTGTTAGGACAAAAGTGTGGCTAAGTTAGAATGTGATTTTGATAGATGGATTTGTCCTTTTTTAGGACAATTGTCGAATAATTATGTGGAGAGTTTTATGTATCAATTGTCCCTTTTGGACTAAAATGGATTCATTGTCAGCAAGGTATGTTGGAATTTCAGTATTTAGGAAGTTAGCATTTTTTTTTTTCGTTGTGTGAGTGTCCCATGACGATGTTAATCGCCCGGACAGCCTTACTGTATCCATTTAAATTGTCTCAGTCAGCTTACATATCACATCCATCTGCAACATGCATTTAACAAATGGGAATTCATCATTAAACTTTTGTTGATTTTTGTAACTGTTGACTCCTGTGCTCTATGTTGAGTGTCACAACTGTGGTGCTGAGATGAGTTGTACTTAGGTAAACTGATCATCTTCGTGTACGGATTTGTAGTGGTTGTTTGTCCTGGGTTTTCATGTGTTACACGGTGTATAACACTGTAACGGTTGTTGTGCCACTAGTGTAGCAGTCTGGTCACAGTGATGTGATGTAATCAGTCAAATACTCGTTTAGTAAGTGTATAACACATTTTACACCCACGTTAGCAGTTCAGTAGGCCAACTCCAGGCCAGTACACAGGTAAAATATTTGTTTAGTTGCACAGGTTGTGCACGAGTAAGTGTTTACCTTGTTGAGAACCCCCTATATCTCTACGTCACAAAGCAGTATGAAATATACACAACGTTTAAACGCTCTCAGATTCAACTGCTGTGCTGTACGTTTCGAAGTAAGAACTTTTCTCAGTTTGTTTGCAAGAGCATTTGGTCAATTGCTTGCTATTCTTGTAATTTCTTTCAATCGTCTCTTATTATGTTTGTTTCCCAATTATGTGAACTATATCACTTGTTCCAGTGTTTTCCAGTTTACTTGTCTGTTTACAGATTGCTTTTGTTCCTTCTTGGTGACTGTCATGACTTTTGTTCTTCTTATATTTATTTCATTCCTTATTCTTGACTTTTTTCTTCTTATATTTATTTCAGTCTTTATTCTTGGCTTTTGTTCTTCTTATATTTATTTCATTCCTTATTCTTGGCTTTTGCTCTTCTTATATTTATTTCAGTCTTTATTCTTGGCTTTCGTTCTTCTTATATTTATTTCAATCCTTATTCTTGACTTTTTTCTTCTTATATTTATTTCAATCACAAAGATATGCAAGATAAAATAAACAAGTTAACCCAGAATGCAAACAACATAGGACTAAAGATCAACGTAGGAAGGACAAAATTAATGAAGCAAAATGTGAACAACAGAAATGTACTCAGAGTAGATAACAAGTTAGTGGAGGAGGTCAACGAATTTGTATACCTTGGCAGCAGAGTAGTAGAAAATGGAGACAGCACAGAGGACATCAACAGCAGACTTACTAGAGCAAACCAGGCTTTTGCAATGCTACAGAACATATGGAAATCAAATAAACTAAGCATAAATATGAAAATCAGGATATTTAAGAGTAATGTTCTAAGTGTACTACTCTATGGTAGTGAATGCTGGAAAATCACCAAAACCATAGAAAACAAGTCGAATTCTTTCCAGACTAAATGTTTACGTAGAATTAAAAAAATATTTTGGCCAAACACCATAAGAAATAACATCTTATTGGCAGAAATGCAGATGAAACCACTGACAACAATTATTGAGGAAAGACGCTGGCGATGGTTGGGACATGTGCTCCGAATGACTGACAACTCACTACCAAAAATAGCACTAAGATGGACACCACAGGGGAGCAGAAGTAAGGGTAGACCAAAAGAGACATGGAGAAGAACAACAGAAAGGATGTTGAGCAATAGAGGGCTCACCTGGGCAAGAGCAGAAAAAAAGGCGAAAGACAGGCATTTGTGGAAAACCCTTGCGGAAGCCCCATGTGCCCTGGGCACTTAAGGTTCAGAGAGAGAGAGAGAGAGAGAGAGAGAGAGAGATTTATTTCAATCCTTATTCTTGACTTTTGTTTTTCTTATATTTATTTCAGTCTTTATTCTTGACTTTTGTTTTTCTTATATTTAGTTCAGTCTTTATTCTTGGCTTTTGTTCTTCGTATATTTAGTTCAGTCTTTATTCTTGGCTTTTGTTCTTCTTATATTTATTTCAATCCTTATTTTTGACTTTTTTCTTCTTATATTTATTTCAATCCTTATTCTTGACTTTTGTTGTTCTTATACTTATTTCAGTCCTTATTCTTGACTTTTGTTCTTCTTATATTTATTTCAGTCCTTATTCTTGGCTTTTGTTCTTTGTGACGCAAGATCCTAAATGTCTTCTCAATTTTCTACTGTCAGGACTGCGCCATCTTGGATGTCTGAAGTTGTTGACTGCTGTTCCAATAATGATTGATCCATGCATTTTCATTAGTGTAAATCATCCATACTTCCTTTTCTATATTCAGAGGAAAGAAGGTTGTCAGAGGTAGCCATGTTACCAAATGTCAACTCAAAAGTTGGTCACGATTCTGTCCTACCTTCTCACAGAACTATACTTGAACTCTTCCGCGTGTTCCATTATTAAAAGTTATGGGGAGATGCAGCTTACGATTCTGTGCCATAGACTTTTCATTGGTCAATAGTATTCCACGTCTTTACGAGACTCCTCTGACATCGTCTATGAGTCTCTTCTTCTAGGGCGTTTTCTCTGTTTTCTGCAACTGAAGAACCGTGACTGAGTCCGATTATGTTTTACCCTTTCCACGTGAGATTCTTCTTTTCATTACTTACAGATAGCCACAGTCAAAAAACACACAAAGTCCTGAAAGGCAAACGCTTCACTGGTACCCATGCAGGATATTTCACATCAGTGTAGAAGAGTTGACGAACAGCACTAAGCAACACCGTCCATCAGAACACACCTGGCGTTTAATATGGGACTTGATGATAATAATGACCATTCTTAACCTGGTAAATGCGTGTGTCCTGTTTTACCCGGGTAGTGCGCCGCAGCCAACACACTCTGTCTTCGACAGACCGGGGGGTCCCAGACAAGAGGGGTACATCGTACACGTGCTCGCGCTCCCGGTGCTCGACATTAGGTTACACTCCGTTCATTAACGCTAAAGCTTTGAATTATCCGTTAAACCTGGTTAGAATCTCACCACAAGATTATATTTTAACGAGATGCTGCCAATCGTGTCTAGATAATATCACTAAGTTATAATCCGTGTGTAAATTAAGTCCAAAATATCAAGAATTGTTCCACTAGTTCACAGCGTGTAGTATGCCCGTCGCCATCTTGACCGGAAATCAATGATGATAATGATAAAAGTTCAGTAATGGCTGAACTATGCTGAGTGACATGTCAACAGCAGGCAGCCAAACAAAATAAAAACATAACCAGATGGTACATTTTCATCATGGCTAACTTTCATAGCACATGCAATGAGAAGAGGGGGCATTGAAAATATTATAACAACAGGAAAAATAGAAGGAATAAGATCAAGAGGAAGACCAAGAGAAATGATACTGGACAGTCTGACGGGATGGTATGAGAGGAGATCACCAACTGAGCTGATGGCTTGCATGAAAGATCGTGTACTCTGGAGAAGCATAATAGTCAACGCCAGTCGGCACGGCACCTGATGATGATGATAACTGGCCTCCACCAAGAGCCAAGAACACAAAAGAATCGAGACGCACCTATATTCTGTTACATGTGATCCTTTTCTTCACAATATGCTTGGAGCATGTAGTGGTTGTTTTCATTTTTCTGATGACACCAATTTGTTTTCACACTCAAACTTGAAAAAAGTAAGATTTGTAACTCTTCTCGCACATTTCATCTCGCAGACATTTCATTTACCTACATGTGTTTTATATTTAAGTCTATGTCTGTTATTGATTGCACATAAACTGCATATAAAAACACCATGTTTATTATTTGCTGTCCTGCATCCATGGATATACTTGGATGCAGAGATATAGACTCGACTCGACTGGTTTCACATTTTTCGGTTAATCAACTCGACGATTTTACCACATCTCTTTCATTAGAATGACAAGAATGCTTCAGTGACGTTACATGTCCTCTCGGACATATCTAATTTGAATCTACGGTCTGTTTAGTTTTACCTGGGTGCATGACTAGACATTGTGTAATAACTCGCTTGCTCTAGACAGAGTAATGACGCGTCCTAGCATGCATATCATGCAACCGGGGGGCCATAAAATTGAAGGATTTATACCACCAGCCACTGATATGCCACGGCCATGCATGTGTTATCACATGGCTCTTGTTGAGACAGAAAGAAATGAGGTTCAACTGAGATAATTCAGGTTTGGGATTTGTGCAAAAACTTTCAAAATGTAGGAGGGATGTCTACAAGCTGTCAGTAACAGAATATTTCTTTTCCACCTGAAATTCTCTCTCTCTCTCTCTCTCTCTGAACCTTAGGTGGCCATTTGTACTTGTACGAACTCCCTGTAACTGCGAGCTGTTGTGTACGAACTCCCTGTAACTGCGAGCTGTTGTGTACGAACTCCCTGTAACTGCGAGCTGTTGTTCTTTGCAGCCGATGTTGTAGAGGTGTTACGGCACAGCTTCGTATCGGCGTGGGAGTGGGTTATGACAACTACGTTTTCAATCCCGGAGTACAATTAAAAAGCAGGGGGTGTGCAGTGCTTCTTTAGCAGACTCCACCACCATGAGGACCATGGCGATCCCTGCTCCGTTAGCCAGGCTAGCCCTGTTACTGCGGGTACCATGGAGAGGTAGGACAGGGTCTTGGTCAGCTATAGTTCGCTAACCTTGACGCTGGCATATCAGTTATGGTTCGCTAATCCTGACGCTGGTATGGGTCACTGATTGCCCCATCGGACAAGCCTCTTCACCCCTCTTAAGTGTTCCGCAAGGGTTTTCCACATACGCCTGTCCTTTGCCTTTTTTTCCGCTCTTGCCCAAGTAACCCCTCTATAGCTCAAATAAAAGGGATGGCGACTGCAGTAAAACTGGTTAATTTAAATAAGGTAGATAGAGGTGTATGGTGCAGTTTTACAAAGTGAGGGAGGAAGTGAGCAAGGTGAGAAAAAAAACGAATATAAAGTATGAGAATGTATAAATGGAAAACATACAACATCCGATATTTCGGCGTGAGCCTTATTCGAGGATACATGCAAAAACAAAATACAAACATATATAACTTATCTGAAGCGTTCTTTCACCTCCCATATCTCTGCTACTTCCGCTAACTTTCTTGACATTGCCGTCACTATCGGCCCCTCCGGGTTTACTACTTCTATCTACTATAAACCTACAGACTCTCACAGCTACCTCCTGTACTCTTCCTCCCATCCCAGATCGTGTAAGGACTCTATTCCTTTTTCCCAGCTTCTTAGGTTGCGACGTTTGTGTAAGGAGGATTTGGATTTCCAGGATCAAGGCCACAAATTACTAGATTTCTTCCGTCAACGCGGCTATCCAGACCACGTTCTCTCGTCGTCTTGGATCCGCATTAGCCATATATCGCGGCAACAAGCCCTCACCCCTAAACCGCACTGTTGCTCGGACAGGGTGAAACTAGTACTCACGTACCACCCCCATAGTTTGGCAGTTAAAAACATACTGTTTCGCCATCTCCACCTCCTCCAGACCGAGCCTGAGACACGTGAACTTTTTGGGGAACCCCCATTGGTGGCTTACAGACGTGACAAAAACCTCAGGGACCTTTTAATTCGTAGTCATCTTAAGACAGATGACACTTTTTATGGTACCAGACGTTGTGGACGCCGTAGATGCAACACTTGTCCGTTTGTTGTCGAGGCCAGCCAGATCTCTTTCCCTAAATCCACGTTGTCGGTACAGGAGGGCTTCACCTGCACTTCACGAAATGTCATTTATGTTATCATGTGCAAACGTTGCGGTTTGAAGTACATAGGGGAAACTGGCTTACGGTTAGGAGATCGATTTCGCCAGCATCTCAATGATATTTCTAAGAGGGCCTGGACACCTGTGGCTAAACATTTTTGCCTTGGTAACCACAGGGGCAAACAGGACATTTCGGTTAGTGCGATCCGCTCTTGTTCCGCAGATGTACGATCTCGGAGGGTCTTAGAACAGCGCCTTATTTTCCAGACTGGCTGTCTCCACCCAGCTGGAATTAACAATGTCTTCAGCTTTCTGTAACTTCTTTCTTTTTCCACTGGCCTTTTTTATACTCTAATTTCTTTCTCTATGCTACCCCTCCCTACCACCATCCTATTTCCTTCTCTGCCAACATATTGGTCTTGTCCCATTCACCAGTTTTACATTTCCTCCCTGTAGGTGTTTAAGTTCTTCATTCATTATCTCTCGCGTCCTCTTTTCTCTCCCCTTCCAACCCCCCCCCCACCCGACACCTCTAGCGGCTATCATGTTTCTATTGCCTTCCTCTCTCTCCGCTTCTTCGCTATGATTGGCTATATCGGGAATCTTTTGTCTGTTGGCAACGTTTTGTTTTTTTTTCCCTCCTCCTTCTTAAACACACAATTAAGCTTTGCTGAGAGCAAGACGCTTCAGATAAGTTATATATGTTTGTATTTTGTTTTTGCATGTATCCTCGAATAAGGCTCACGCCGAAATATCGGATGTTGTATGTTTTCCATTTATACATTCTCATACTTTATATTCGTTTTTTTCTCACCTTGCTCACTTCCTCCCTCACTTTGTAAAACTGCACCATACACCTCTATCTACCTCTATAGCTCAACATCCACCCGAAATTAACTGCACATAAATGAGTTGTGAATCTTCGATTTTTATTGACCGCCATATGTTTTGTGTGAAGACCGCATTGACGGCTATAGGATCTTTTAAAAGTTGTCTCTCACGTTGCAGGAATTACTTTCTCAATACAGGTACTTTATACTTCTTTAAAATGTGAAATAAAACATATTTACAAACATCAGAAGAAAGCAAATGTTCATATGAACTTTTTTTTTCTTTTGTTATCTTATCTGTGGCGAGTTTTATCTTCACAAAAATGCTCACATGCTGAAACAAAGTCACAGCTCGTTGATTCTTCTTCATGCGAATTGAAAATCAACATAACGGCCCGATTATCCGTCAGCCTATCTCGCCGATTGCTTTTTACTGGGTTTTTGATAATAAAAAAAAATAAAATAAACCGGTTACAGTAATCGACGAAAAGTTTCGGTTTTTCTCGTTTTTATTCAGTAATTTACCGGTAATTGCCCGTTAACCGACGATCCATTCTATTTTTTACCAGGGATCTTTCTGTTAGATGTTTAGCCTTTCACGCTCATTTCGTTGTCAGTCTTCACACATTTATTACTGGCTACTCAAACACTGTGTCACTATGCACCTTTCCCATCGCAACATATGCCTGTGAGACATGGACACTTAACAAAACAGCTGAGAAACACATAAAGGCCTTTGAATGTAAAGAGTTCTTCAAATATCATGGACACAAAAAAGAACAAATATATCCATACTCTCTCTCTCTCTCTCTCTCTGAACCTTAAGTGCCCAGGGCACATGGGGCTTCCGCAAGGGTTTTCCACAAATGCCTGTCTTTCGCCTTTTTTTCTGCTCTTGCCCAGGTGAGCCCTCTATTGCTCAACATCCTTTCTGTTGTTCTTCTCCATGTCTCTTTTGGTCTACCCTTACTTCTGCTCCCCTGTGGTGTCCATCTTAGTGCTATTTTTGGTAGTGAGTTGTCAGTCATTCGGAGCACATGTCCCAACCATCGCCAGCGTCTTTCCTCAATAATTGTTGTCAGTGGTTTCATTTGCATTTCTGCCAATAAGATGTTATTTCTTATGGTGTTTGGCCAAAATATTTTTTTAATTCTACGTAAACATTTAGTCTGGAAAGAATTCAACTTGTTTTCTAAGGTTTTGGTGATTACAAGAACTTAATATTGAAGAAGGCTGGCTAGTAAAGAGGATTAAATAGAGAAAACTTAAATATTTTGGACACATTAAACGTCATGATAATTTAGAGAAAACTGTCATGGAAGGGTACATAATGGGAAAAAAGAAAGAGAGGAAGACCAAGGCTAAGATGGCTGCAAGACATCGTTGATAATCTGCGAATGGACGCATCAGCAGCAGGGCATCTTGCTTACAACCGAGAAGCCTACAGGAGAGCTGTTAGGGATGCAAAGTTCCTCAAGGGACATGCAAATGACTGACTGGCTCTAACATATATGTTTCCTTGCATGCTTTAATTGCTTTCAGAGTTAGCTGTGTATGTTAACCATTTTCACTTATAGTGAACTACTATCTTTACCCATAAGTTGGTCTTCTTATCTCAGAGCTGTAACTTGGTATTTCTAAAATCATTTTGTGGTACTTATGTATGAAGAGCAGTTATCAGCCTTTGTTTCCCAGATCTCAGGTTCTGTATTTCTAATAAGTTTTACTGTTGCAGGATACTTCATGAAATGGTGAATAAAATATATTTTGTGTTTTATTTATTGTAATTTCCTTTCTTCATTTCCACAGCACCCAAGCCTAATCACTCTTAATTATGCTGATCTGTTAACTGAAACCAACAATGATAAACTGTTTGATAGACTTGAAGCTGCTTGCAAGGACTTGAGACTTGAAGTTGTCTGCAAGGACCTGAGACTTGAAGTTGTCTGCAATGATTTGTGACTTGAAGTTGTCTGCAATGACTTGAGACTTGAAGTCATCTGCAAAGACCTGAGGCTTGAAGTTGTCTGCAATGACTTGAGACTGTCTGCAAGGACCTGAGACTTGAAGTTGTCTGCAATGACTTGAGACTTGAAGTTGTCTGCAAGGACCTGAGACTTGAAGTTGTCTGCAATGACTTGAGACTTGAAGCTGTCAGCAAGGACCTGAGATGTGAAATTGTCTGCAATGACTTGAGACTTGAAGCTCTCTCACTTTCTCACAGAGATCACTCTCTCTGATACACAACAGTGGATCACTGAGACCACTTCTTGTATGTTGACCCTCAGATGGGTGTTGGTTTCACTTTTTTGTGCCTTGTAAGGGCTGGCATACCTGACCTTGACTTTGGGTTGGTTATTTTTTAGGGCTGGATTTGGCTTCTCATTGTGATGTGTTCACTCGGCCAGGCTGGTGTTAGTTTTCTCATTAAACTTAAGTACTGCAACATCATCCCCATAAAATGTTTTTGATACTTGCTCTGCTACCCCCCCCCCTCCCCCATGGCAATGGAGCAAAAGGAAATTGTTAGACTGACAGCATAGTTACTGGGGAGGGTAAACCCAAGACCTGACCAAGACCCTATCCCACCTCTCTTAAGTTGATTAACAGGTCGCACTGGGGTCCTACCCCATTGGCTAACAAGGTGGAGTATGCTGTGGCCACTACAGTGGGTTGTGTCTCATAAGCTTTGTTTTTATAACCCACTCCAACTATCCAAGAAACTCATTATAACCCACTCCAACTTTCCAAGAAACTCATTATAACCCACTCCAACTTTCCAAGAAACTCATTATAACCCACTCCAACTATCCAAGAAACTCATTATAACCCACTTCAACTATCCAAGAAATTCATTATAACCCACTCCAACTATCCAAGAAACTCATTATAACCCACTCCAACTATCCAAGAAACTCATTATAACCCACTTCAACTATCCAAGAAACTCATTATAACCCACTCCAACTATCCAAGAAACTCATTATAACCCACTCCAACTATCCAAGAAACTCATTATAACCCACTTCAGCTATCCAAGAAATTCATTATAACCCACTCCAACTATCCAAGAAACTCATTATAACCCACTTCAACTATCCAAGAAACTCATTATAACCCACTCCAACTATCCAAGAAACTCATTATAACCCACTTCAACTATCCAAGAAACTCATTATAACCCACTCCAACTTTCCAAGAAACTCATTATAACCCACTTCCCATCAGACATGACCCTGGTGTTTCAACATCATAACCTGCTTCAGAGAACTTTATCTACAACAAGAACATAAGAAATGAGACAACACACTCTCTATATAATATGAGATTTTTATTTTCAAATGGTTCTCAAGTTCTGAGAACTTTCCATTACAAAAATCAGGGAGATTCTGCAGCAGACATCTTACACAGAAATTACAAAAGGCAGACAACAGACCTCCACTGGCAGTGATTCAGTGAAACAATATCTAACAAAGTCCTTCTACACAAGAATCACAACAAAGAAATCACAACAACTAAATTTCTACATAAAACATTTCTACTAAATACATAGCAGGATGACATTAACTTGGCTGAAAGAAACATCAGACACCAAGAACATACATAAACCAAACCAAGATGTTTGTGATTTCATTTATAACCATATTATGACAGTGGATATGCAGTGGTTCTCAAACTGTCTGAACTCACTGCAGTGGTTCTAAAACTGTCTGAACTTACTGCTGTGGTTCTCAAACTGTCTGAACTTACTGCAGTGGTTCTCAAACTGTTTTAACTCACAACACATTTGTATATAAAATTCTTAATCTTGAGGTATGCTTTCTTGATACAGTAAAAAAAAAAAATGGAATTTTTCATAAAATATATTGTTATTATTATCATTTTTATTGACATTTTAACTTTAAGATATGCAGTACTTCTAAAATTACTTCGAACGGTTTTGTTCCTCAAATTCTTATGCTCATTTGTAATTCTCCCCCAAAACTTCCATGGGCATGCAAACATCAGTCTACCATATATGGTATTAATGAATTTAAACCCCGCCAAATGTTCAATCTGCATTTGTGCTTCCTTGATTAAGTTACACCTGTACCACCTGGCAAAATAAGATCAAGTGTCCAACCTCTGAGAATATAGAATATCTTCCAAGTTAGTTGAGGCATTGTGAGCTGAACAGCACACTGTACACACAGCTGTGTCAGTGCAGTAAAATAAAATGTATATTCAAGCAAAAACAAAAATCCGTCAAATATTATATGAGACTATGTCCATAATGACAGTGAGAAAATAAAGAAAACAAAATACAGTTCAAGCATGCAGGCACTCCCCTGGGTTATGAACATTTAATTTACATTCAACCCTTGTAAAGCCTTTTACATTAAAAAATTCAAATTACACACAATGATTCGTACTAACAAACAGGCAGTACTTTTCAAAAACACTGCATGTCTATACTGGTTCATCAGTTTCTGAAATGTGTTTTATGCAAAGAAAGGTAAACTATGAAAAATGAATGACTAACTGATGTTAGATACAAACGGTACCAAACCGTCTAACTTCATATGCAAATTCAGCTTATTAACAGCCTTAGACATAGAACTCGTCCATTACCTGGAGACTGTTTGCAAATTTATCTTATACAGTAAAAAAAAAAAATGGAATTTTTCATAAATATATGTTATTATTATCATTTTTATTGACATTTTAACTTTAAGATATGCAGTACTTCTAAAATTACTTCGAACGGTTTTGTTCCTCAAATTCTTATGCTCATTTGTAATTCTCCCCCAAAACTTCCATGGGCATGCAAACATCAGTCTACCATATATGGTATTAATGAATTTAAACCCCGCCAAATGTTCAATCTGCATTTGTGCTTCCTTGATTAAGTTACACCTGTACCACCTGGCAAAATAAGATCAAGTGTCCAACCTCTGAGAATATAGAATATCTTCCAAGTTAGTTGAGGCATTGTGAGCTGAACAGCACACTGTACACACAGCTGTGTCAGTGCAGTAAAATAAAATGTATATTCAAGCAAAAACAAAAATCCGTCAAATATTATATGAGACTATGTCCATAATGACAGTGAGAAAATAAAGAAAACAAAATACAGTTCAAGCATGCAGGCACTCCCCTGGGTTATGAACATTTAATTTACATTCAACCCTTGTAAAGCCTTTTACATTAAAAAATTCAAATTACACACAATGATTCGTACTAACAAACAGGCAGTACTTTTCAAAAACACTGCATGTCTATACTGGTTCATCAGTTTCTGAAATGTGTTTTATGCAAAGAAAGGTAAACTATGAAAAATGAATGACTAACTGATGTTAGATACAAACGGTACCAAACCGTCTAACTTCATATGCAAATTCAGCTTATTAACAGCCTTAGACATAGAACTCGTCCATTACCTGGAGACTGTTTGCAAATTTATCTTATGCAGTCAGAGAATATTAATGTGACAAATATATCATATTAAATCCACATTATTCTTAGGGCTTTTTTTTTTTTGTCTTAACAAAAGCTACTGCCCTACCACTCCCCTCTCCTCCATTACCCAAGCATTGTGACTTGAGCATACATTCAGTTATGTGTTGTGGCTACAGTGATGTACTCTGTTCTCTCCTTGTCTGGCCTTCAATACAACAAAACATTTTAACACAGTAGATTTTTATCTGATGACAAATGTCTATATACAAGACCACATACACATAAAGAGACATTTCTAGCCAAAGACAATATGTATACTGTAAAACCAACTCCTTAACCTGCTCACTATATATCCATGGCCATATATACCACAGTTTCCAGAAAGTATTAAAAAGAAAGGCCATAATACACAAGACAAATATATTTACACATAAGATAATTATCTTGCATGACAGATGACCTTCTTTTGTATTTACTCAGATAATACCAGCTGTTATCATTCACTGAAGCCAAAGCCACGGGGTCAGTACATCAAAATCTTCAATTCTGACCTCTTTGAACTCACTCCTTCAAAAACGGTACATTTCCACTGACTGTCTCCATCCAAAATTGCTTCTGACTCTCAAACACATTTCTAATTGCTTCTTACATTTCTACTGGCTTTGACTCTATTCAAAATTGCTTCTGTCTCTCAAATATATTTCTACTGACTGACTCCATCCAAAATTGCTTCTGACTCTCAAATACATTTCTACTGACTCCATCCAAAATTGCTTACTACTCTTGGGTGCACCTCTACTGACCTTGACTCAATCCAGAGCTGCTCCAGACTCTACACAGCCCTTATCCTACACGTCTGAATATTTTCATCTGTACATCACTTGGAAGCTCACCAGGTGAGATGGAGAAATTCAAAGAAAGGAAAAACAAAAAAAAACAAGCAGACATCAAAGGCTAGCGCAAAGTGGAGAAGTGCCCATGCTCAATACGATGACGCAAAATTATTATTACGTGGTCCTCATACTGACCAGCTCTGAAACAAATTCTCACCTCGTCTCTTCAAATTTTAATCCAGTCATTTTCCATCATCTCTCCGCCAAAAGAATTATCATTTTCTTTCTTACATGCCACACATAGAAGACTGGCTGTCAGGTTGTACCTCTTTTATACATAATAACTAAATTTGGTTCTGTCAGTTATTCTTTTCAGATCTTCACAACTTATAGAATTCATAAATATGACAAGAATAATATACGGCCTCAAAGTACTAACTCTACAAGACATGATTTATTTCCTCTTAGCTGAAAATGCAACTTCACATTTATAGCACTTCCATCACTCTATAACCTATATCTTCCTAAGAACTTCACATCTATAGCACTTCTGTCACTATCTTACTAACAACTTCACATCTATAGCACTTCTGTCACTATAAACTATATCTTTCTAACAACTTTGTATCTACAGCACTCTGTCACTCTATAAACCTTTACATTTCTTGGGTCATTCAAGAAATGTTCATTTATAAAGTGCCATTTGTCATTCCACTGATAAACTGCATTACAATAAACAGCCATACAGTCTCTTTAATCCTCTGTATAGTAACAGTACGGTCACATTGGCGAGTCATCATCTCACAGGAACTTCCAGTGTCATCCTTACACCTTTGAACCTGCCTGCAGCAGTAAAATTTTCCATAACCACGCTCACATTTTACTTTCTGATGTGATATACATCTCAGTTCTGCCACATCTCACTTTCTGATGTGATATACATCTTGCTTCTGCCACATCTCACTTTCTGATGTGATATACATCTCGGTTCTGGCACATCTCACTTTTTTGATGTGACATACATCTCGGTTCTGCCGAAGCAAAAGCGCATTGTTCCCCAAATTTAAAAAATCTCAAACAAATGTCACAATAAGCAGTTAAAACTTTTGTTAAGAATCTGCGTTCCCTCACGCAACAGCCTTGCTCCCTACTCCTATGTCTGCTCTACTTGTTGGAGCCAACAGAAGAAGGTGACATGACCATCTGGTCCTGGATGTCAGCCTGGCCACCACCTGCAGCGAAGGAGGAAAGAAAAAAACAAAACATTATCAGGTAACCAAACTCTGTACCATGTGAAGAGGCATTCCAATTTTTACACCTATCAAGTGCTGTTCCTACTGGCACTGGCTGTCTAACTCTCAGTTCTGTGCTGCCTCTATGAGTTGTTCTGGTGTCCTCTTTCCATACCATCCTGCCAATCCATCCAGGATTTTCTCTCTTGGTCTACCTCGGCCTCTTTTCCCCCTCTAACTTTCCTGCTGTCACAATGTGTTCTAGTTTGCCTTTTCTCAATGACATGTCGTATAAATTTACACTGTCTTTTCCTCTGTTGTAATTATTTGTTTTCTCAAATCGGTCTCTCTCAAAATTTCATTTGATTTTTTTTCCCATTCATAACACTCTTCTAAGAAACCACACTTCCGTGGGTTCCAAACATTGCTTATCTCTTTAGCAACTGTCCAATTTTCACATCCACAGATCAGAACATTAACAGAAAGCTCAGAGAAGGTTTATCCACTCAATATACTTCATCTGTTAACAGAGCTCTTTAGCGTGGAATTAATCGAGCATGCTGGGTTACCACAATGTTTTTTATGGACTCTTTCCTTCTCATGCAGCCTTAAAAAAAATCTTAGCTCAAATAATAAAAGGCAAATGAAAATGACAGAAACTAAGCATGTAATAGATTTACAGTATCTGACAATGGGGACATTCAGAAAGAAGATGGATAGAAATGATCAAATTGGCAAATTGTTATTTTTGTAAAATAACTCCATGCAAATGAAATAAAGAGAAAGACAAGAATGAATGAGTGTGTATGTATGTGTGTGTGTGAGTGAGTGAAGTGGGGTGGGGTGGGGGGAAAGGGACTAGCGGGGAAAGGACCAGATTTCACTTAACTCTTCCCAAAACACCTGCAGGGAAGCACTGGCCAGGGCAGTAAGACACAGAGACTGTTTTCAGTTCAATCTCTTAGTATGAGATCTGTCCCTCTAGCTGTCATATTTGCTTTCAGTCTTCACTTCTCAGAATTTAACGGGTACATTTGCCTTCATTCTTCACTTCTCAGAAAATTTACTTACCTGATGGGGTCCCAGCTGACACGGGAGGTCGTTGAGAAGATGGTAGCAGACCACCTTGTGGGGGCTCAGTAGTGTTTTGTTGATATGGACCAGAGAATTGCTGCATGGGCTGGGGAGGACAATGCGGTGCTGGTGGCCCAGGGGGAGGGGCCCCACCATAGGGCTGATATCCCTGCTGGTTCATGCCCATAGATGGAGGAGGTCCAAACTGTCCTGGATGGGGTCCTGGATGAGGAGGGTACTGGTTAGGTTGGCCCATGTAAGGATAGTGAGCAGGCTGCTGCTGGGGATACTGTTGAGGTGGAGGGACGCCTTGATTCATACCCATAGGGTGTTGATATGTCTGAGGTCCCCCTGGCTGATAAGGGGGCCCACCCTGTGGAAGCTGTGAACTGTGAGGATATGGTGCCTGAGGTGGTGGTGGGGTGGGGCCCTGCTGCTGAGATGGGTACTGGTTTGCTGGGGGATAATTCTGACCCATTGGCCCCTGCTGCTGTAGGTAGGGTGGATGAATTTGTTGCTGCTGAAATGGTGGAGGCGGCTGCTGCTGCTGCTGTGGAGTAGGTGTCACACTTGGAGTGACAGTAGGTGAGGGCGTCTGAGAGTGTGGAGATGAAGACTGGAGAGCTTGAGTGAGGGCCGTGTTGGAGACGGGGTCTGTCGGTGATGTCGGTGCAAAGGTGGACGACACTCCAGGTTGGGGGCCAGGACTTGCGGTTGACACAGCTGATGATGATGATGATGATGACGATGCTGCAGACAGAACAGGTCCTGCTGATGATGGTGTGACTGGTAAGCATGATGATGTTGGTGCTGGCGGTTGTGAAACAGCAGAGGATGAGGGGGTTGCTGTGTAGGTTGGTGATCCCTGAGGCACCTGAGTTGCCTGAACCTGAAATAACAAATAAGGCTTTCTTCTAAAGGAACAACACTAGAGCCACATTTAGTTAACAGAAGCTAAAGGAACAACACTAGAGCCACATTTAGTTAACAGAAGCTAAAGGAACAACACTAGAGCCACATTTAGTTAACAGAAGCTAAAGGAACAACACTAGAGCCACATGTAGTTATCAGAAGCTAAAGGAACAACACTAGAGCCACATTTAGTTAACAGAAGCTAAAGGAACAACACTAGAGCCACATTTAGTTAACAGAAGCTAAAGGAACAACACTAGAGCCACATTTAGTTAACAGAAGCTAAAGGAACAACACTAGAGCCACATGTAGTTAACAGAAGCTAAAGGAACAACACTAGAGCCACATTTAGTTAACAGAAGCTAAAGGAACAACACTAGAGCCACATGTAGTTATCAGAAGCTAAAGGAACAACACTAGAGCCACATTTAGTTAACAGAAGCTAAAGGAACAACACTAGAGCCACATTTAGTTAACAGAAGCTAAAGGAACAACACTAGAGCCACATGTAGTTAACAGAAGCTAAAGGAACAACACTAGAGCCACATTTAGTTAACAGAAGCTAAAGGAACAGCACTGGAGCCACATGTAGTTAACAGAAGCTAAAAGAACAGCACTAGAGCCACATGTAGTTATCACAAGCTAAAGGAACAGCACAGGAGCCACATGTAGTTAACAGTAGCTAAAGGAACAGCATAGGAGCCACATGTAGTTATCAGAAGCTAAAGGAACAGCACTGGAGCCACATGTAGTTAACAGAAACTAAAGGAACAGCACAGGAGCCACATGTAGTTAACAAAAGCTAAAGGAACAGCACAGGAGCCATATGTAGTTAACAGTAGCTAAAGGAACAGCACAAGAGCCACATGTAGTTAACAGAAGCTAAAGGAACAGCACAGGAGCCACATGTAGTTAAAAGAACCTAAATGAACAGCACTAGACCCACATGTAGTTAACAGAAGCTAAAGGAACAGAACAGGAGCCACATGTAGTTAAAAGAACCTAAATGAACAGCACTAGACCCACATGTAGTTAACAGAAGCTAATGGAACAGAACAGGAGCCACCTGTAGTTAAAAGAACCTAAATGAACAGCACTAGACCCACAAGTAGTTAACAGAAGCTAAAGGAACAGAACAGGAGCCACATGTAGTTAACAGAAGGTAAATGAACAACACAGGAGTCACATGTAGTTAAATGAAGCTAAATGAACAACACAGGAGTCACACGTAGTTAAAAGAAGCTAAATAAACAACACAGGGGTCACACATAGTTAAAAGAAGCTAAATAAACAATACAGGAGTCACACGTAGTTAAAAGAAGCTAAATAAACAACACAGGAGTCACACGTAGTTAAAAGAAGCTAAATAAACAACACAGGAGTCATACGTAGTTAACAGAAGCTAAATGAACAACATAGGTGCCACATGTAGCTAACTTGCAAATGTTTTAAAGTTCCTTACAATGTGGTGAATTTGTCTGGTTGCAGAGGAAAAAAATGGTTTTGAAACTTTAAGACACTCTATTAGACTTTTATATTTGATCTTTTTTGTTGTCTAGTTTCTTTTTTTCCAGTGTGAATTAGGTGTTCCTACATGAAAGGTTTTCAAGTTCTTCCCTTTCTTTCACAGGACTGTATTTTTGTTTTTTTTCTTCATTTAAAATTGCAATCAACACAACCCTGTGACATATAATGTCAAAGACACTGGAAACTGGATTTTATTCTGTATCATAACAGCCTGTCAAAAGCAGGGATGGTGATGACTGATCTTTATTTCAAAAGGGTTAAGAATTGGGCATGCAGGCCCGTCTGACATTGTGCCATTTACCATACAACTTGTACTCCGTTCCAGACATTCTACAAATATGCTGCTCATATAACCAACATAAATAACATTGGAAAGATGAAGAGCCATAAAATAAAATTATAACATTCACATTTCACTCTTATCCCTGCACTCAATACAGAAAGTAGCTACATATATATATAAATAACTACAGAAAGTAACTACATACATAAATAAGCGACTACAGAAAGTAACTACATGCATACATAAATGACAGACTACTACTTCTACAATCACCATCACATGACACAGAAGCGAAGACTTCTATATCATTCTGAACAATACATGAGCCAATGATATTTATCAACCTCTGGAACTAGTTCATATGACCCCTGACCTGAGAAACAACAAAATACTTTTCACACTTACACTCTTAAGCTAAAAACCACAATCAAGAACTTGTTATCTTTTGTCTTTCTGGATACTTACCTGTGGACCTTGAGGAGGCATAGGGGACCCATGCATGACATAGTTTGTACCCTGTACAGCAGCTGCTATGGTTGGGTTCTGGGCTGAAGCAGGGCTGCCCGTTGCTGCCTGAGCTCCTTCTCCGGTCTGCTGAGAAGTGGCCACTTTGTTCTCCGCCAGCTGCTGGGTGGCAAACTGCCGAGCTCTGTACTCTGCAGCACGAATCTGCTCCATGTGGAACTGCTGCCTTTCCTGTAGCAGCAGCTGACGCTGGTATTCAATCTATGTAGTCAAAAAGGAAACAAAAAAAAAAAACAATTTCTGTGTACAGAAAGGACTAGAAAAATCCACAAGCTATAAATCTGTCCCTACAAACCAGCACTGCCAGATTATGTTGTACTTGGTAGCATGTGTAGCAGTAGCATACAGTCATGTTTCTTCCTGCGTGGCTTAACTGGTGGATATGTGATGGCAGAACATACGTAACTGGTATCATTCACTTTCATTGAGTCCACGTAAAACACTCAACAGAAGAACAGGCGAGATCAAAACCTGAGATGAGCATACGCACTCAGGACCCAGGTAAACTCGTCTATGACAACAGTCACAGCCATACATGTAGCAATAATAGACATAAGTACTTGGCTAACAAATAACATGCAGCACTGGATGATGGATGGTTGAAGGACGATTTGGTCATGCCATGTAATGATTCAAATTAATCATCTTCACTCATCTGGATGGATGCTATGGCATGCAGCAGAGCATACACAGGGCTGTCCTGATTGCAATGATGCCGGAGTCTGATTTTGAACTTTACTCACTAATTAATTATAATACAACAAGTACAATGCAGATCACGGGAATCTACCCAAGGATGCACGATCTTCAATTTCAAAAACAGGACAAACATTCCATCCTCTATTCCAAACTCTCCATGACCGCTGTCAATTCTCCTCTTGCTCCGCTCTGGTCCCTACTCATGTGAGACCAGGCACATTGTGGCTTTCCCGTTCTCACAGACCGTGCAGTGTCCTGGCTCGTGTGAGCTGCTCATTACAGCCAAATGTACAGAAACATACTTGGGATGGGCCCATGGCTAAACTCCCATCTCAAAATACTGTTACAAATGCATGCTGGGCCTGGCACGAAATGCTTGTTTCAGCAAAGTCAACAGAATAAACTCATACTTCTTATTCAGCCTATATTTTTAAGCCGCAATGCAAATTCCTCACGGGATTTTAGCACCCAAAACACAGCATGTCTTTGGAACTTTGACAGCAATGTCAATGTATTCACAGTGAAAAAAAAAAAAAAAACCCACTATTATAGCCTGTGCTAGTATCACATACAGACAGCCAGCATACCCTCTAGTGAAAACCACCAGACAAATAAATATCTATTAGAAAGTATTGCTGGCACTGATTATAAGCTGCACAATTTCTGTGGGAACACGTCAGTTCATCGCTTAAAAATTTAATGAGATACTATATTCAGATGTATCACATGTAACTGACAGTGAGTTCACCTTTTTTTTTGATACTCAAAAAAATCTTTCTTTCAAAATATGGCACATGAAAGCATATATAAAAATTTAACTAAATGTATAACATGTATGAACGTTATATATGAAAATCTTGATTGTGCTTTTATTATAGTGAACTAAACAATTAAATGAGGAAATGAGTACCAAACATTTACATGAATAACTGAATGCCAAAAGATTAAATGTGGAACTGAATACCAAACATTTAAATGAAGAACCAAATACCAAACGATTAAATGAAATGAAGATATATTGTTCTGTTCAGTTTTTAGACGGCACAGTCATGTTGTAAAAGTGTTGTAAAAGTCAGTAAATCTATCAAGTCTTCTTGAAATTGTGCAAAATTTCTTTATAACAGGATTAAAAATAATGTCCAAAACCTGCACAATTTAGATACTAGTTTGATATTTGCCATCAGGTAGAGTCAGTATTTTCCTTTTACTTTCCTCTGAAACAGTATTTCTTTCTTTCTTTCTTTTTAATTAGCTGTTTCACACTTGCCTGGTTTATTTTAGCAACACACTGACAACTTTTGTTCATTTGTTCAATATCAGGGGTGAAGACCCTGTATGTCTGGCAGTCTGTGATCCATAACTGATATGCTAGCTTCAGGGTTGATGAACCATAGCTGACCAAGACCCTGTCCCACCTCTCAGTTGCTACCCCCAATAACAGGCATAACATGACAGGGACTGTCATATTCTCCATGGTGGTGGAGTCTGCTAAAGAAATATTGCATACACCCTGCTTTTTAGCTGCACTTAGGGGCTGAAAAAAAAACAGCTGCCCAGACCCGCTTCAAAGCCAACTCGATGCCGCCCCCTCAACATCTTCACCGCATCGGCCTGCAAAGAACACCAGCTGACAGTCCCAGGGAGACTAAAGATCTAAACCTGACTACTAAGTAAATGACAAACTACATGAAAACGACACATCCCACTTGGTAAAATACTGATTAAAATTTATTCTGGCACAGCATGGAAATAGTCCAGGACTTTTTCTATACCATGATATGCTGCTTAACATACAGCTCTGCTTTATTTCTATACCATGATATGCTGCTTAACATACAGCTCTGCTTTATTTCTATACCATAATATGCTGCTTAACATACAGCTCTGCTTTATTTCTATACCATGATATGCTGCTTAACATACAGCTCTGCTTTATTTCTATACCATAATATGCTGCTTAACATACAGCTCTGCTTTATTTCTATACCATAATATGCTGCTTAACATACAACTCTGCTTTATTTCTATACCATAATATGTTGCTTAACATTTAGCGCTGCTTTATTTCTATATCATAATATGCTGCTTAACATTTAGCTCTGCTTTATTTCTATACCATAATATGCTGCTTAACATAGAGCTCTGCCTTATTTCTATACCATAATATGAGCTTAACATACAACTCTGCTTTTTTTAAAATCTCTTTTATCCATCCTTATATGCTTTCTGTATAAATAAGAGAGATATAAAATGCTGGAACTATCTGCCTTGTTACTGAATACAGCTACTCCAACCATTCTGGGTTTGTTTTTTTTTTTTTCAAATTTTAACAAAGAACTGAAAAAAAAAAAAAAATATATATATATATATCAGCATATAATATTCCAATCTTTGCACAGACACAAACTGGATGGTTCATTTGGGGGTGGTATCATTTACAACTGTTAGAAATATCATGAGCTGGTGAAATGTGCTGCACTGACAATCAGAGAAATCATTTTGCTTCCTACAACTAACACAACTCACAAAAATTTCATAATGAACATAATTATACATTTAAAAAAAAATATAATGCAGTGCCTGGACGACATCGGTTTAACAGCACTTTGAAATTTCTGTTTTCCATTAATGGAACAAACTATGGACAAAGGTGATTTAAAAAAAAAAAAAAGTTTTTTTTTCACAAAACTGTCAAAACTGCTGGTGGTCGATTAATCTCAAGGGGGAGAAGAAGAAAAACCCGTCAATTACTCACAGATTCCCTCTCTTTGTCCATGATCGTCTCAAGCTCCTCAAAATGCCTCAGTTTAATCTCCAGCTTCTTCATCTGTGTCTCCACCAAAAGAGCAACCAGCCCTTTAATCTTCCTCTCCTCTACGGCGGCCAGGTGCTGAGGAACAACAACACATAGACTTGTGGCTTATGTGAACATTGAGAAGAGTGAGACATACTTCACACACGGCAAAGAAGGCAAACTTAAAAAGTACAGTGAAATCCCGTTTATTAATGGACCCCATTTACAACGGAGTCCCTGTAATAACGGACCAGGTTCGCAGTTCCCGTCCACACTCATATCTATTCTTCTTCAGCTTTCTAAGCTGTTAAGGCTCATTGCAGCAGATAAAGTGCGCCTCTATTCCTAATCCTCTCTCTATCTTTTATTCTGTATTTGTGAATGTAATATTTTCACCTTGCATTTTAGGGGGTTTTTTTTTCATGTAATCTGTATACTTATACTGCACGTAATGTGTGTGTGTGTGTGCGTATATCCATGCGTGTTTTTTTTTAAAATACAAACTGTCCATAGCTTATATAAGTTTCATTTTTTATATGTTACAAACAACATTTTCTTCCCAGGTATCTCAAACCAAACCAAAAATTGTCACCAAGATATTAGGTCCATGTTTTAGTACATATTTTACTATTCTTGTGTATAGTCACAATGCAGTAGCTGCCCTTGCTAATCATGCATATTTTTTACCATAACTCATGCTGCGTTTATGGAAAAGTCATGATTTTTGTGGTGAGCACAACTCACTTCCCACGCAAATGAAACCCTATAAAAGGATGAGGTTACACAAACAAATGCCGTTAATTTTCAAGCAAGACAATTATGGCGTGTCTATCGCAAAATTTACAAAACATTGCTAAAGTCAGGTTTCCAGGCATTTTAACGTGCAGAAGAGTATCATCAATCGACTTGGGCACCATTTCCAAGCCACTGGCTCAGCTGAAGACCAGCACGCAGTGGATGACCCAGGGTGACAACAGCAGCCAATGATAGCTTTATTCTGGTTCATCACCCCAGAAACTGGGTTAAAACAGCTTCCTCAAGTGCCCAGTCATTGCCTGCAGGACATCGTGTGTCTGATCAAACTGTCCAGATTGGACTGTATGAAGCTGGACTGGTAGCACGACGACCTCATCGAGGTCCTGTTTTAACGAGATGCCACGCCAAAATTGACTTGTTTGGGCCAACCAGCATCGGCCCTGGACAACTGACAATCAACGGAGATGTGTCTGGTTTAGTGACGAATCTTCCTTTTTGTTGCACTGCCATGATATGCGGAGAAGGGTCTACTGTGGGCCAAACATATGTTTTGCCCAAAATTGCGTTGATGAAGCTCCGCGGTACGGTGGTGTAGGTGTAATGGTATGGAGAATGATCAATTTCAGCGGAAGGAGTACACTGGTGCAGATTGAAGGAGGCTTGAATGCGCAACGATGCGTCAATGAAATTCTTTGACCCCATGTTCTTCCATCTTTGGCTGCGCAAAGGTCTGTGCTTCAACAGGACAACGCCGACCCCATTCTGCATGTTTCACCACACAGTTCCTGACTGCCAACAACATTCTCACCCTTCCCTGGTCATCCCTGTCTCCAGATACGAATCCAATCGAGCACCTATGGGATGAGCTGCAAAGACGTGTTTGTCGCCGAAACGTTTCTCCAGCCAAAAGTCGTGGTCTGTGGCAGGCACTCCAGAAGAGTGGGCAGCCATCCTACAGGCACACATCAGACATCTGATCGTATCTATGCCCAGGAGATGCCAGTTGCTGATCAATGCAAGTGAGTCCACACACCATACTAACTTGAGAACCCCTGGGACTAACAAATTCTCATTACACAGATGCAAGAAACTGTCAAGTGAGTGTTCAAACCCTTATGTATTATTGTGTGCAATTTGAAAATTTTATTCATTCAATTTAAAAAGCTATAGAATATCAAAGTTATGGCTAAAATTGGGTCATCAGTAGTTATGCATTTCTTTTTTTGGACAGTATATGTATATATATATAAAATTTTGTATAACTTATTAAATCAAGACTATGGGAAGCATGAAAGATGGGAGTGATAAAGGGGCAAAATGTAAGACAGGCCAGTGCGCCCAATTCTTCAGCCTTTTAAAATAAAGATCATTCATTCATTCATTCTCCAGCTGGTGACACCATATTCCTTTATATCCTCTTCTGTTGTCTCTCCATGTCAGTCTTGGTCTACACCCTGGTCTTGTTTCCTTCATTTCTTTGTACATACATAATTTTTGCTTGTCTGTTCTCTTCCCTTCTTTCTATATGGCCTAACCAGCATAATCTGTTCAGTTCAGTGTTCATTCTAGCTCTCCCACTGTTGGCATTCTTTATGAGCCAAAAGATTCTTCTTAGGATCTTGCTCTCAAAGACCTGCAATTGTTGCTCATCTTTTTTTGTTGTACTCCACATTTGTGATCCATACATGACAACTGATATTATTATAGTTCTGTAGATTGTTATTCTGATGTTCTGGGACAGGATTTTGGATTTTAACAGGTGCTGCATATATAATTCTGGATATACAGACTTTAGATATAACAGACTAGTTTGCCAACTCCCTTTAAGTCTGTTATAATGAGATTTTACTGTATTGTGACAACTGGTGGAAACTGAAAAAAAAAAAAAAACAACTAAAGATTTCAACATATTCTAGACACGCAGAAAAAAAAAAAAATATATATATGCCCCTGACCCGAGAGAACAAGGCAATTATAAAAACCCGTCTCTGGCAAAAATCTTTTTGGCCCTTTCACTCTTAGCACTTCATGGGTAACATAAACCTGCAGGCTGTTGGCTTCCCTCTCTTGTTCTGAGGATGTGCGCACTGTATGGAAACTCGCAGTGCTCCGACCGCTGCATTTACTGGGTGAGCTCGAGTCCAGGGAACAAATGTGCAAGATGGATACAATGTCATATGTATGTAAACAACATAAAAAATCTAACTGTAGACTGTCCAGGATGTGTCATCATTGCAGAGTCAGAATAAAAGGATGATAGACTACAGCCACATTTCACTGGAGTAAGCACAAGATGATGATGATGATGATGATGAGAAGTAGAAAATAAGCTTTTTCCTGTTGTGTCTGACACAAAGGTCACCCATGTGCTGGATGCCATGTCTACCAGTGGTTGGTGGACCACACTTGTCTCTGTAGCTAATAGAGGAGGGTAACAATAATAAACATAATCAAACCATGAATAACACTTGTTCCACTTAACATCTGAGGTTAGAACCCACAGGCTGTAGACTGTTAGATCTTCCCCCACCCCCACCTAAACACAGCTAATGATTTCTATACATCTGGTATCTGCTTTCTATACATTTGATGCCTGCTTTCTATACATCTGATGTCTGCTTTCTACACATCTGGTGCCTGCTTTCTATACATCTGAAACCTGCTTTCTACACATCTAGTGTCTGCTTTCTATACATTTGACGGCTGCTTTCTATACATCTGGTGCCTGCTTTCTATACATCTGGTGCCTGTTTTCTACACAACTGGTGTCTGCTTTCTATACATTTGGTGTCTGCTTTCTATACATCTGGTGCCTGCGTTTCTATACACCTAGTGTCTGAGTTTCTATACATCTGATGCCTGCTTTCTATACAACTGGTGTCTGGGTTTCTATACATCTAGTGTCTGCTTTCTATACACCTAGTGTCTGGGCTTCTGTACATCTGATGCCTGCTTTCTATACAACTGGTGTCTACTTTCTATGCAACTGGTGTCTGGGTTTCTATACATCTGGAGTCCACTTAACAATCAGCTTACCTTAGCTTTAACTGCAGCAGCTGCCAGGGCGGCAGCAGCAGCTGTAGAAACATTTGCAGCATCGTCATCTTTTGGTTTATCACCATCAGTGGCACTTTTGCCCTTTCTCCCTTTATCGTCTTGCTCTTTATCACCTGCTCCCTCTGCTGAAGTCTTCTCATCTTCATGCATTGATTCTGTATCTTTTTTCTCAGATTCCTAAATTTTGCACCCAAAGAAAAAAAAATATATATATATATATTTGTAAGGGAAGATATTTTTTTTTTCACTTAAAAAATTTTATGTCCCCCTCTCACAAGCACTGGAACTCTGGGAAGTCAAATATCATTTAACCGAATTTTATGAGCTATCCAGTTTTTCCTGTATTCAGTGAGAGTCATGTGAGCAACACAACCCAAGGTGTCCGGAAGCCAGATACTCTGTCTTCCGTGGCAGCCGAACCCAACACTACCGTGATGTTTATCCATTTCTACGGTTGGGTTGACTGGAAGATGAGGGTCCCGAGTTCACAAACTTTCAGGAAAGAAGTCTGTTCACTTTCGACCCTCTTTTGTACCCTTTTTTTTGTGTGTGTATGTACGTCTTCAGTTTGAATGATCAACCACAATAGTAACAAACAATGACTTAATCCAGTGTCTCTGCACTAGCATATTTCTGCCTTCAAATTTGACGCTCTCATTATCCTCTGCCATTTCTGAGCTGCAGAACAAAATACTCGGCCTCATTGCATTCTTAACAACACAAGAAAAAAAAAACAAAACAAAACAAAATAAAGGAATTCAGCCATCATTAACTCTTCCCGTACCGCGCCGCCCTTTAAGTCCAGTTCCGGTTTTACCGTCGGATCCCACGCCGCCCTTTAAGTCCGTGATATTTTGTTTCGTTTACACGTGAAAGAGACTTTTCATTAAACGGTATCTGCGCATGGCACAATTTGCCTTAACTTCCGCCCACGCTGTGTGAAGGTAGACATTGTTGTTTCAAGTATTTTTTGTGTGTTTTCCAGGCTATTTTTTGAGACCGGTAGGAAAAATGGACACGCCCACCGACTCAACCAGTGTGACTGCATGTTTTTCAGGTAGTGGCAGACCTGTTAGGGACAGTGCACAGGCTGCTTTAGATTTATTTAAGATCATAGGCGACGGCAAGGACATAACTTTTGACACTAAGGGACCTATAAAGGAACCTGTAAAGACTGTAGTTTATTCCAGTGACAGCGAAAGCAGTTTGGATTTAGAAACTGATAGTGAAAGTGACAACCGCCCCTCCACTAGCTCTAGCACTGTAGCTGGACAGACTGACAGGACATCTACTTCACATTTGAAACGACCAAGAAGTAGTGTAACTGGGACTCAGACAGCAGCTGACGCTGACAATAGTGATAGTGATTATGATTTTGAAAATGACAGTGATAGTGAAAATGACTCTGACAACCGCCCCTCTACTAGCTCTAGTACTGTAGCTGGACAGACTAACAGGACATGTACTCCACAGGTCAAACGACCAAGAACTAGTGTAACAGTGGCTCAGACAGCAACTGACATTGAAGATTCTAACTGGAGAGAAGCACAGGTGAATGAAGAGGTAGGAACTCCTAGCAGCAATGATCCTGCTAGTGGTATTCTGTTAGATGCTGGCCGTGACCGGACACCGCTGGGGTTTTTCCTTGCACTATTCACAGCTGATATTATTGACAGTCTCATATCCAGCATAAATGCTTATGCTGATATGAAACTTAGCAAAACAGTTGATGGTAGTAAAGCTTCTGCATGGACACCTATTGGCCGCTATGAAATGTACAAGTTCATGGCAACTATGATATCTATGAGCATGCAACCTAAACCGAAAATCAGTGACTATTGGACCACCACAGGGCATCTGTATACACCATTTTTTAGCCAGATGTTTTCTAGGAATCAATTTCAGATGATATACGGCACTATGCTGCATGCCAGTGAAATTGATAGCGAAGGTAAAGCCAAAATTGAACCTTTTGTCCAACAGCTGCTGGCATCTTTTCAGGCAGCCTTTTACCCTTTCAAAGACCTAAGTGTAGATGAAATGGTAATTGGCTACAAGGGACGCTGGTGTCACAAGCAATATAATGCTAGCAAGCCTGCCAAATATCACATCAAGACATTTGGTCTTTGTGACTCCATCACAGGTTATGTGTTCAACCTGCTGATATATTTTGGGAAGCACACCTCCTATGACCCTACCACTGCTGACAGTCCAAGTCAAGCTGTAAAAATTTTTCACACACTTCTGCAGCCAGTGAAGGCTTTTCATCATATTTTTGCAGACAGGTATTATACCAGTCTTGCTCTGGTTGAATATCTGCTATTGAAAGGTCACAACTACACTGGGACCTTGAACATCAGGCGCACTGGTTTTCCTGCACAGCTGAAGACTCAGAAAGTTCTGGAGAATCAGCCTATTTACCATGTCAGAGATGATGGTAAGATACTCTGTGTTTCCTGGACAAACAAAAAGGCAAAGAAGCCTGTCCATGTGGTTACAACACATGGAAAAGCTGTAACCATTACTCGTACAGAAGGATTTCGAGAGGTCCAGAAACCAGAGATCATTCACACATATAACATGTGTATGAATGGATGTGACAGAGCTGACCAAAAGGTTTCATACTATGGCATGCAATCTAGAAAGACAATAAAGTGGTGGAAGAAAATATTCAACTGGATTTTCGAAATTGCACAGGTGAATGCTCACACTTTATATGTGCTTTCAGAGAACCCTGCCAAGAATAACAAATCGCTGTTCTTTTTCAAGAACCAGGTTATTGAAGGTTTGAGATCCTTGGCAGGCAGCAGCTTCATTCATGAAGTTAGTATGCCTGCTCCCATGCTAACGGGACCAGCACCTCATCCTCCAGTCTCAGAACGCCACATTGGCAGTCACCTGATTGACATGAAGGAGACCCGTAAACAGTGTGTATACTGTACGAGCCAAGGCAAGGTGGTCCGCACCTATTACTACTGCACTAAGTGCTCGGACGGACCTCATCTGTGTCCTAAGCAATGTTTTAGGAAGTATCATGAGTCACGTTGAGCATGATACCACAGCAGTGTAGCACAAATACTTTATTTGCTTGTGCTTTCTACATTTACTGTCTGAGCCACCCTTTACATCTCTGTCTAACCTGACAATTTTTATTCTGTAAGTCACTGATTCCTTGACGGGGGACAGCAGGCGACTAGTTTTTTTTTTCCCTGTATTGTATACATTGATAAATGAATTTTTTAAAAAATGATTTATCATGTAAATATGACATTGTGTGTACAGACCACATAGTTACAGTTTTATATTTTTATTGCTTTTTTTACATGCATGTTGTGTACATAATGACAGTTGTATACTGTGTCTTGTTGTTTTGTTTATGCGTGGGCAAGAAGTAATGCCATGTACATTGCCAATTGATATTTGCCAAATATTTCTAACTTGGATGTGATGTTGTGATGTATATTCAGTGGGATTGTATTCAGACTGATGGTAAGTAGAACATATGTTTTTTCTAAGTGATTTTTTTTTCCTAGGTGCTCACCAACTTTTCTATTTTTCTCACTTGTTCCTATTTTTTTTTTTATAAATATCTACATTTCTGAAATCCTCATTCATTTCCACTTATTTTGATATGTGTTACACTTATGTTGATCACAGATTTAGTTCTTTACAATGACTTTTAGAAATGTCAACCAATTTATTTTTCCCCAATTTCTTTGAGTGCTCACCAACTTTTCTATTTTTCTCACTTGTTCTTATTTTTTTTTTTTTATAAATATCTACATTTCTGAAATCCTCATTCATTTCCACTTATTTTGATATATGATACACTTATGTTGAGTGTACAATTATTTTGTTAGAATGACTTTTATAAAGGTACCCCCTAAATATCGCAACAGCCGCTCGTTATTTCAACGTTCGCGTCGGGACGAACGTAACGTCCGCGTTTTTTTACGCGGTACGGAAAGAGTTAAAATACAGCCACATATCAAATTTCACATGATGGTTAAAGCTTTTCCTCTAACCTGCTTCTCATCTTCTTTAGATATCTCATCATCTGTGGCCTTCTTATCCTCAGACTTCCCATCCTTTTCCTTGCTGGCATCCACTTCCATGGACTCATCCTCATGCTGTAAACAAATGCAACTATCCATTCATGATGGGAACACTTACTTCATATCACTTATAGTTAAACACAAGACAACCAGCCACAGAATGGAAACAACTGGCAACAGCCTTTTTTTAAAAAATCTCACACTAAATTAGAACTAAATCTCTCTTTTTAGATTCTGACTGCAGTAATAAGAATATAATAGTGACATTTATTATATAATTATAACATGCAATTATGACATGCAAGCAACGGACAAAGCTCGACTTTTACAAGGTCAATATGTGCTGTGAAAAAGGATTCTGAGAGCACACAAAAATCTTCCAGTATTTCCAAAGCTCACAGAAATACTGGTAAATTCCAGGAGTTCATTACATAAAGCAATAGTACAATCAAATTTTTTTTTTTAATGTAAAACATTTATCAGATAAAATCATCGATTCTAAAACAACTTGCTCCAATCGTTTGATCCTAATATGATCTACAAGATTTTAACAATTAATTTGAGCAAAAACCATCCCCACTCCTACCTTCATCTTAAAATGACATTTTTATCCTCCTTTTCCACATCATGGCAGTCATGACCTTACCTTCTTAGGTTCACTGTCTGGTTCTTTATCTCCTCTCTTTGCCTCCACTGTTTCATCACCAAGTGTTTCTGTAAAGAGAGTACGGTATTCAGTAATGATCTAAACTAACATTACTTGCTTATACATAACCATGATCTAATACCAACTGACACTTATGAAATGAAGCCAGGTATGTAAATTCCCGTTTCCGTGTCATTAAAGGCATATTGGGGATACTGCATTAGGCTTGTATGTGACTAATGTCACATGAAAGTGTGATGTGGTCAGTATCACACCTGGCCGCTTTATCTTCCCAGAATCCCCTGGTGCCCATTTTTAGAGGCTGAGTGGACCCTGGGGGCCTTATTAGTGTGGTACCAGAAAAAAAATACCACTGCTGGGATTTGAACACAGTACCACTAGATTAATAGACTGAGCATCTAACCACTCAGGTAACAAAGCCACCACACCACTGAAAAGTACTCTTAAAACTGTTTATACCACAGCCTATAACTCAGTGACATTACAGAAAAGCAATCTCAAGACTATTCTCAAATAATTTTTTTTTTCCCACTCACCAACTGCAGACTTATCGCTGAATGTCTTGCTTTGTTTCTAACAGCTCAGAAAACTAAATACACCAAACTCAAAGCATTTTTACTGCCGTGCCTATACAGTTAATGATATCACTACCTGTGCCAGCAATGCCACTCTTTTCCAAGCCAAATGTTGGCTCAACAGTTTTCCCATCCTTGCTGGCATTAAGCACATTCTTTATGTGAGCATCAACGATGGATGGTGGAACCTCATCCTTCATTTTTGAGAATTCCTCTGAAAAAAAAAAAAAAAACAGGTTTCATTTTATTCGAATGCATAACCTCCATTCCCAAAGTTGTCTCTAAAGTGTCAAGTTAAAAAAAAAAAAATCACTTATCAGTCTTAACACTGGTGCATACCCAGGCATCTCTATCTACTTCTGCTCTAGTCAAGGACCCTATTACGTCTCTTCAGACTGCAGTGTTCACAGCAAGTGATGATATAATATATTAGAATATACATCATGTATACATCATCACATATCCTTCCCGGGCTGTCAAATGTTACACAAGGCTTGCATGGTAGTTTGCTAAGTTTTCCTGTTTTTGGCGAAATTGTCAACCTCATCAAGGGATTTTAATGCCTGTTAATTTGGCCTCCATTAACCATGTTCTCTTTAGAGTTTCACGTAGTTGATCTCTTTTTCTTTGGTTTGTTGTGTCCCACTTGATAGCTTGTTTTGAGATTCTCTGACTGTTTCTTCTCATCATGTGACCAATATATGTCCATCACCTTTTTTCTGATCACCCATGAGACAGGTTATTAGAACATCTTCTTATCTTATCTTCCCGTGCCGTTAAACATCACATAGGGCTCGCAAAGTAGTTCGCCAATTTTTCCTGTCTTCGGCGAGTCTTTCAACCTCATCAAAGGATTTTATGCCTGTTAATTTGGCCTCTCTTAACAATGTCCTCTTCAGAGTTTCATGCGGTCTGCCTCTTTTTATTTGGCCTGTTGTGTTCCATTTGACAGCTTGTTTTGGGATTCTCTGATCATTTCTTCTCATCAAGTGACCAACATATGTCCATCTCCTTTTCCTGATCACCCATGAGACTGGTTGTTGTTCAGTCATCTGTCTTATCTCTGCATTGTTCTTGAATTCATTCCACTTGATGCCGAATATTTTCCTTATGCATTTGTTTTCAAAAGAGTCTAATTTCTTTTGTTGTTTTCCAGCCTTCGCATGCATAAATGAGGGAGGATATTACATTTGAATTGAATAGTCTTAACTTGGTTTATTAGAACACAGCTCATCAATAAATATATTTAATAACGCATCCAAAAGAAAGCTATTACTGTAACAATTAAAAAAAACATCACCTATAAGGGATAGAAGACTACCATGTTGCACCTTCGTTACACACTCTGTAAAATATTTTTACTACTGTTTTTAATGACATCTTACCTAAAGCTGCCTTCGCTGCAGCACTTGCAACCCTTCGGTCGACAACAGATGCAAGGAAAGCCACCGTGGACATGATAGGATTTCCATTCTTGGAAAATGGGATTGGCTGGTACGCAAGAGGACCTGAAAAAAAAACCCCAAAAAATCATAATCTCTCTGCACGGATCCCCTGACTGAATTAGCAAATAATCATCTTGTGCCAGCTTCACACTGAAGGTGGACTGCAACAGATCCCCAGCAAACACGAACAAACACAGATCCCCAGCAAACACGAACAAACTGATTCTCGTCTATCTACTGACAGAGTTCACCTATTATCATCTTCTGACACTCTTATCTGAAACTTTCTTGCCCTATATTAAAGTTATAAAAAAAAAATCTAAAAAAAGTGACAAAACTCATTCAGTTGTTTGGTTCTAATACTCTAAAACTTGTTCTTTTAGTTTAACTTACTCCATATGTTTATTTTTTAAAATTATTATTTATTATTTATGAACTTCTCCCAGTTCATGAAATTCTTCATTATGGCCCAATTTCTTCAAGCATAAGTTTTCTTCCTCATTTTGTAATGAACATTTTGCATTAAATCGTCTGAATCAACAGAAGACGCTTTCCATATTCAAAATCTAGAAAACCATTCTATGATAAATCTGGCATTTGCTCTACAAGCAGCCAATCTGGCAGGACTTTAAAAATCTGATCTCTTTCAAGATGCCATCTTATGAATGTTGTTGGCCATTCACACTGCACACATATAAAACAGCCAACAAAAAACACATGTTTACAGACAAAATGTTAATTTTGAACTGATTTATTTCTCTAAAAGATAATTCAAAGATGAATGGTTGAGGTGACTGCCAACTGACTTGTGTTGGGGTGAAGACACCGTCCAATTAGGCAATCAGTGACCCATAGCTGATATGCTAGTGTCAGGGTTAGCCAACCATAGCTAACCAACACCCTGTCCCACCTCTCCGTAGTACCCCCAGTAACAGGCCTAGCCTGGCTAACAGGGCAGGGATCGCCATAGTCCCCATGGTGGTGGAATCTGTCAAAGAAGCACTGTACACCCACTGCTTTTTAGCTGTACTCCAGGATTGAAAAAGTAGCTGCCATAACCAGCTCCTGCGCTGATACGATGCTGTGCCTCAAAACCTCTATAGCATCAGCTGCAGAGAACACCAGCTCGCAGTTACAAGGAGACAGCATAAGACAAGACAACAAAAACCCCAAGCTCTTCAATCAACCCATCCATAAAAATGGATAGCTAGAACAGCATTAGGGAAAACTGCATCTAGAAATGGAAGTTCGCTTTCCCGCAGAGCAGTGTTTCTCAAGCTTGTTTGGACTGTCGCCCCATTTTCTCCCAGGCTACATCCTTAATATCACCCCCCCCCCCTTGATCCTTTCAAATGCCCCATAGGGGGATGTTATCACCACCTTTAGGAAACACTGCTGTAGAGCAAGGAAAAAGGCACTTTTCACACGGTTGTCCTGGCAAAAGCATTTTTTGTTGTTGACGTTCATATGGTTAGCAGCCCTAACTTGGGCTAAACTGAAAGCAGGTGATCTAAGAAAATTTTTAAAAAAAACCAAACTTAAGACCTTTAATAAATGGCACACATGACCCCTGACTCTTGTAGCCTTGAACTTGTGCTAAAGCAGGATGAACATATGGTCTGCTTCTTTAAAACCACAAGTAACTGTACCTTAGCTCCGCTGCACTCACAACATAAACTGCTTTAGACTGCAAAGTAACAGTGATCCACGTCCAATGTAGAAGAAAGCTGCCTACGGTCTGAAACTAAATGGGTATTATTTGATTTAGAAAACCTTTGTCTGCTTCCTTTCATCTCCTATGATGGATCTGAAATACGATCCCTGACATTCAAAAGGTTAACCTGATGAAGCCACATGTAACAAAATAAAATGACAGATTTACAGTTTATTTACAAAAGAGAAAACCTGCTGACCTAGATGGCCTTCACTGTCCTCCAAAAATGGATCCTCTATAGGGAGACGCAGAAAATGAAGAATGCACTCATCCTGAGTCCGGCTGCCAACATGCTCACACACTTTATTCCAGTCATCTTTGTACAGCTCTAACCCCTCTAAGAGCAGCAATGTTTCTTGGTCTGTCCATTCTCGGCTGCGGACTGTCTGATTCTTGTCCTGGTGAACAACATAATTGCAGAGACGGTTAAAGCATATTAAAACGAGACAGGGTTATGAACTCTTTGACTTTTCTGATCTGTGTTTATGAGTTTTAACACATCATCTCCCCCCCCCCCCCCCCACCAGATATTGGAATGTATGGGGGCTTTATAACGCACCCTGCATCTCTGTACATTATGTCAGTGATGGAAGTGTATGGTGATAGCAGAGTCTTTCAATACTGGACACTCCAGTCAGGTTATGTTATCAGCTTCTTCCTCATGTCTATTTTGCAGTGCATACAATCGTGGTCACTTGTGTTAGGGTTCACTGAGGACAGCGTGTAATGTACAAACATTACAGAGTCTGAAAAGTGTGCACTCATCTCTACTAATGATGTTGCTGATATTGTCTCTCAGGCTGGACAGTGGCAAATATGACATCTGTGATCTTTTAGCTGTGACACTGCACCTGCGGTCCATCCATATCCATCTACAACTGTTTATAACGTGTTTTATAGGTCTCATGTTGACAGTAATGTAAGTGCAACAGAGTATCCCTGTTCTTGGCACGTGAGCATTTTATGAAGGTTAAATCTCATCACAAATAAGAACACAGATGCGCACGAACATTTACTTTCCACAGATGTTTGTAAAATGTGTTTAAGCTTACATTAAAAAAAAAAAAAAGGTCATAAAATACCAAACTTTGTGTTGAGAAAACCAGTATTTCTGAAAGTACTTCATGCAAAGTGAAAGGTACAACTACGAGTTTTAAAAACTCCTAGTGCCATCACTAAAACACGGAGTATGAAATACAAACAGATGGAAAAACCACTCTCTCTCTATATATACATATATATATTATAATATATAAGTTACTGTTTCCATCCCATTTAATTTATGCTGGGGGTACGGTGATATGCCTGTATTTTTCATGACCTTCGGCACAAGAAACTCTGATGTGGTCAGTATCACGCTTGGCCGCTTTACTTTCCCAGACTACCCTGGTGGGTGGTGTGTGTGTGTGTATGTGTGTGAGAGAGAGAGAGAGAGAGAGAGAGAGAGAGAGAAAATATATAAATAACCTCTTTAAATAAAAAAAAACCAACCATTAGATTAATTCATGTTCTACTTACTTTCATGGCCTTTTTTGTATAAATATCTGTCTTGAGGCCCACACTTCCAAAATCCTTCTTCTCCTCTGCCTCTTTCTCCTTTTCCTTCTTCTCGCTGACATCAGCTATCTCTTGGGCAGCCAGTGGCTAATGAGATAAAGAAGATAATGAGTTTACTTCTAAAATAGGTCACATGCAATTTGGAAAAAAAAAAAAAGAGAGATAGGGAAGTTTAAACTTTCTTCTTTTTTTTTTCCCCAAGTCTCTTCTTATATCTTACATTCTTCCTGTGCCGTTAAACGTCACATACGGCTCACAAGGTGGTTCGCCAATTTTTCCTGTTTTCGGCAAGCTTTTCAACCTCATCAAGGGATTTTATGCCTATTAATTTGGCCTCTCTTAACAATGTCCTCTTTAGACTTTCCTGTGGTTGGCCTATTTTTCTTTGGCCAAACAAGTCTCTGCCTTGACACAATTTAACATTTTCAATGTCAAATTTTATGATGCTTTCCTCAGACCAGTTTTTTTGCCACATATTTTTTAGCATTATACAAGACATTGAAAGATGACAGTTGAAGCTTTTTTTAAATTAGATCACCTACTTCTAACGATGGAGTTTCAAATAAATGAGACTGATTTTGAGTTTGACTTTTCCGATCTCTAGGTTTATGAATTTTCACTCTTCTTCCCTTGTGCCACACAGTGGAATGTACAAGTCTTTTTCAGCTGCTCTATACCTCTGCACAGTATGTCAGTGAGTTTGGTGATATCAGGTTCTTCAGAAAAATGAGACTGATATTCAAATGAACACTAGATTCTAAGGACTGTTATAGCCCGAGGTGGGGTGGAGGATACGCTCTCCACTCCAATGAAATGTCTCCCAGGCATGTGTCCAGCTCCTGGCCTTCTCTTGGCAGAACTGTTCAAACCAACAGGAGAAGAGGCGAAGGTGAATATCTGGCGCCTGAAAACCAGATGCTTCAAATAGATGAGTCATGTTTAGTAGCTCATCTACCACCGCTGGCGAGTTGGGCTCCTCCCAGCCAGTGAAGAAAGGTGTGATAATGGATTGCCATGTGGCACTGTGGAAAAGGTGAAAGAAAGGAGTAAGTGAAGTAATCAGTAGTCTCGAGGTCAGGACTACTCAAATCATGGCACCTCTGCTCTGGAGGTCAGCCACGTCCCATGTACACTCATACCAGGCGAAATGCCTGAACCGGCTTAACCCAGGGGTTAAGATGCTGCTGGCGAGACTCTCTGGATGCAGTGTGTGGAGTGAAACTCCTCCCAGCCAATGAAGAAAATGAGGAAAAGCAATCAGGGTTGCCGTGTGGTGCCGATGTGAAAAGGTGATGGAAAGGATAAAGTGAAGCTTAATCAGTATGTCCAGTAGCCTCGCGAGAGCTACTCATACCACGGTATCTCTGCTCTAGAGGTCGGCCACGTCCATTCTACACCCATACTGGTGAAATATGCCTAAACCGGCTTAAACCAGGGTTGAAACTTGATGGCTACTTAAGTCACAGTACCCCCCCCTCTAGAGGTCAGTCACGTCCTAAACACACCCATACTGGGATAATATGCCTAAACTGGCCCAACCCAGGGGTGAAACTTAATAGTGGTGAGGATTCGTCCTCCTGGACAAAAGCTCTGTCCTGGTCACAACCAGGAAGGGTAGCGGCCACAACCACAAAATGCTGAAGTCGGAGACACTGGACCAGTGCAGTCTAGATAGGCAACCACCTCTCACCTGGAGGGGATGTATGCATATCCTAATCATGCCGAGGTTTTCCGGTGAGAAAGTCCAACGCTGGACTGGATGGGCAACCACCTCTCATCTGGCGGGGAAATACCCATATGCAAAACATGTCAAGGTTTTCTGGTGAGAAAGTCCAACTCTACATTAAACTGATGCAACAAAAACCACGGTGTCATGCAGTCTCGCTTCTGAGACCCACTAAGAATACAGGTTCAGGCTCTGCGATACTCTGAACCTTGTGAACTTCTCGGGGATCTCATGTGGTCCTTTCAGGGAGTAAATTCAGTAGGATCATGGGGCGGTCTTGGTGGTAGAAGCGAATGAAGAAGAAGAGAAGAAGAAATGACCACTACATCCTTCAAGTACTGACAGCCATGTGTATGTTGCATTCCAATGCACCTCTTCTGACAGATGGACAAACTCTAATTTCAGAAGCAGCCTTCCCTACCAGAGTGCTAGGTACTTATTTTCACAAACGGTTTGGCTGAAACATGGCATCAATTGCTGAACACTCTGCTTTCATTCAATTCTTTCTTGCTAAAATAAAAAACAAAAACAAAAATTCCTTAGCAAATCCTGTCTAATACTCTCTGTTATAAATGAACATGTATGTATGAAAGAGAGAAAACTGCATCAGAGAATTACTTTTGAAATGTGCGCTAGACTACATAATAAAGTTCTAACATCAGTTTGTTGATGCATTCTAAACTGCGCCAAATGACCAAAGAAGTCATAAGAATTAAGGTACAAAATTCGTGTCATCAGTACATTCTGCATAAATACCTCTCTATCATATTGCATGCAGAGTTCACAAAAGCTGAATGAAATGCTTGGTTCTGTGGTAATTCTCAAGGAAAATGAGCCAAGGCACACTAAAATCCCATTTTAAGAAATAACAAGTTCCAGTGACAACATTATTTCTACTCTTACTTTTCTGATGGTTTATGACTGCGGCTATATCAGAAAAGTGCTTGGTGTCTGTGTGTTGACAGACACTCTTGTAAGTAAACCAAACATGGACTCACAGCACAAAAGTACCTGGTTAATCCTTGGAGGATTGATCGGAGCAATACCAGATGGTGTATCCGCTAGAATATGGAAGTGAGATGTAGAAGGAGGTCCCATTGGGGTTGGATGACTATCTGAATCCACTTGATAGTTGATCAAACCCCACTGCTCTAAGAATGCATGAACCCTGGGCAGAGAACATTTTAACACACTGAAAACTCTTTCCAAAAAAACATGCAATAATAATGGCATAGATCAGTCAAGCAACAGTTAACAACTGACCTGAACTAACACAAGCTCTCATGCAGTGGCTGTTAGTTTTACATCCTTCCCGTGCCATTAAACATCACATAAGGCCCACATGGTAGTTCGCCAAATTTTCCTGCCTTTGTCGAGCTTTTCAACCTCATCAAGGGATTTTATGCCTACTAATTTGGCCTCTCTTAACAATGCTCGTGGCTGACCTCTTTTTCTTTGGTCTGTTGTGTTCCACGTGATAGCTTGTTTTGGGATTCTCTGACTATTTCTTCTCATCTCATGACTGACATATGTCCACCTCCTTTTCTTGATCACCTATGAGACTGGCTGTTGTTCGCTCATTTGCCTCATCTCTGTGTTGTTCTTGAATTCGTTCCACTTGATGCCGAGTATTTTCCTTAGACATTTGTTTTCAAAAGAGTCTAATTTCTTTTGTCTATTTCATCCTGGTCTAACTCGCACCAAAACTTGCTGTTAGTGAGAAGATTATAACGATAGATCTACATTATCTTTACATTCTAACTCGCACCAAAACTTGCTGTTAGTGAGAAAATTATAACGATAGATCTACATTATCTTTACATTTTCTGTTTTTCCCCCTCATAATAATAATACTTCATCACACACAAGTATATGCTAAAGTGACCACTGCCTCTTATTCATCTCGTTGGAACTGCGAGCTGGTCATCTTTGCGGCCGATGCAGTGAAAATGTTTAGCCACAGCTTGGGGGCAGCATATGGCGGCTTTTTTTTTCCCAGCCTCTGAGTGGAGCTAAAAAGGCAGCAGGATGCAATGCTTCTTTAACAGACCTCACCACCAAGGTGATCCCTGCCTCATTAGCCAGGCTTGACCTTTTACTGGGGGGTACCAACAGTGAGGTGGGCCAGGGGTCTTGGTCAGCTATGATTCACAAACCCAAACATGTGCATGCCAACTATGGGTCGCTGATTGCCAGACTGAATAGTGTCTTCATCCCCTCTAAAGTGACCATAAGAAAAGCTCAATCATCACAACCATGAATCAATGGAGGAGCCCAAACAAAAGTTATAATATCTGAATGCAAGAACAACAAAAAAAAAAAACAAACAAAAGCTTGCCATGAGTAATCCAGAACATTTTAAAATCATTAAACTGATACAGACAAAAATTTGAATGTCTTTTGAGCTAAGTAGTGACCTTGTAGTTTATCATGTGGGGGTCTTCAGATGGTCACTTGCTCTTCTCATTTGCGTCCCAGAATCTATAATTGGCTTCACAACCAATGTCCAGAGAATATACCGAAACCTAAAATTACAATTCCTTGACGTATGTCTTGAGGTTTTATCTGCAATCTAAAACTATGGCTTTATGACAATGGTTCTGAGAGTCTGAAATTTAAACCTTTGACCACAGAACCCATTTCCAGAGAGGTTATCTGAAATCTAAATCTATGACTAAGTGACTATGGTTCTGAGAGTCTGAAATCTAAATCTATGACTAAGTGACTATGGTTCTGAGAGTCTGAAATCTAAATCTTCGACCACAGAACTCATTTCCAGAGAGGTTATCTGAAATCTAACGCAATAATCAATCAACCTACCTCATGATACAACAGACATCTCCTGCTAGGTTCCTCCTTACAGCTGTGGAGGTGAGGTACTCTGTCGGATTTAAGCGGTAGGTGTCTATCATGAAGTTACGGTAGGCTATATATCTGAAGACAATAAATGTGTCATGTGAGACAAATTTATCTAACAATGATTGCAGTTAGGACAACATAAGCATCAACTCTATGAAAAATAAATGATAGCAGTTATTGCTTAAGATGAATGTCCTCCTAGATGTACACTAGAAGCTTTGGGCAGCTACTGTCATGGTGAGAAGCATGGAATGATGGTACCATGTTGATGGAAGGGTACAGATATGTATTCCCCCCCCCCCCACTACTTGACCTTGAGAAGTTTTTTTTTTTTGTTAGTCTGTTGTGTAAATGTTGATATATACCTTAACACACAGACAGGAACACAAAAGCCTCCTATTAAAAGTATTGAGGTACATACATTCTTTATACTACTGCATATGCTCCACAAGCTAAAACTTAAAACCTTCATGAATATGATTTCATTAGTCTGCTTGTCAGCCAAACTGAACATCTAAGGGTGGACATTACAACTATTTTCATATGAGTGCTTCAGCTCATACTCTGAAGGTGTATGTTAATGGACAATGCAATACTGTGTATAACTCTGCTTTGAAAGAAATCTACTACTGAAAAATGAAAATGGTGGTGCTTTTCCTGGTCAGCCTGACCCTCAACTTGATCACACCAGAATCAGATACCCTGCCTGACAATACCAGATACAATACAGATCCCAAACGATTCTTAGTCAGATTCAAAAACAAAAACAAAAAAGCAAAAACACTTTTTGAGATCCTAATAAGGTAAACTGTCACTCACTCCAATGCACAGTACAGGACTGACCCCAATGGTTTGTCTGACTTTTAGTTTTTTTAGACAGAAGGACATTTTTTTTCATACTTTCAATATTCAAGTTTCTACATGCATTGAAAAATTTAGTAAAGTTATACAGATATTTTTATTACATCTCCCTTCATTTTTGATGTGAAGGATTGCTGCTAAGTTTTAAACACCACAATTTAGTTCCACTTTTTTAACATAACTTACATCTCTGGAGTCTTTGATCTGTTCTTCCCATTGAAGAACTCAGGCAGGGCCCTTCTCTCAATAGCATGAATGGAATTGTAGTCAAACCAAGCAGAATAGCTGGGCACAATGATATGGTGGGTTTGCTCTGTCAATGTGTCATCTCCTGTTTCTGCAGATTCTTTCTTTTCCCCGTCATCTGTTGCAGCAGCTGCTGGTGCTTCTGACTTTTCCTGCTCTATCTGAAATGTCACATGATGACATGTATCTTAATAACAGAATTTTATTTGGACCTCCTACAGTTTAACCCTGTGAACTCTAAATTCCCACAAAAGCTGGTATGGCAAATTTATCCTATTTTCTGGAAACAGCTGAAACAGAAACTTAGTTCTGTTGGACTAACAAAATGAGACCTCTGTATAATACATGTACAACACAAAAACTGTTACGCTAATGTACAATATGAAATCTATATATAATACAGCTGTATCTTATTATCTGCTACACTCACAAACAATGGGATCTTTATATAACACAGTTATATTACAAGAAGCTTTTGAAGTAGAACACTTCAAATACCCTGGAGGGCTCATTTCAGCAGTCAGCAAATATCAAAAAGGAAGTACCCATGACAACAGGATGGGCACCTCAGGTTTAACAAATCAGCAAACATATGGAAATCTTCCATTCTCCATATGAACATCAAGGTCTATTATATGCAGCCAAAACATGAGAAACGAATTGGGGAATTGAAAGCAGACTGAGAGCATTTGAAAGAAGATGCCTTAGGAAAATTCTACGAATACACTGGGAGAAAATAACAAACAACAAATAACCAAATGAATGGGCATCAAGAACATTACTAAAGAGGTTAAAAAAAAAAAAAAAAACAAAGATGGAAACTGCTGGACCACATACTACAAATGGAAAAAAAAACAATACATCCTATACCATCCTGACTTGGATACCTCGAGGGTCAGGCCATTAGGAACATGGAGACACACAAAACAGAAAGAACCAAAAGAAGCAAGAAACACATAGTTTGAGGCATCCTGACTTGCTCAAGACAGGATTGGCTGGGAACCTCTGTTGATTCTTATGCTCCACTGGGAGTAGAGGACTGATGATGATGATATTACAATAACTACTATGAGATTAATACAGCTAAACCACAACAATTGCTACTCACAAAGAATCAAATTTCTATATAACACAGCTCTATCATGACAATTCAGCTGAACTCTTTCTATACTTCGTGTCACATTGTGTGACGATCCAGCGGACATTTTTTGCCTTGTGTGCACGTCATGTGCTAGTAATGAGTTGGGCTCTAAAAGTGAATTTAATCATACAATGCTTAAAATCTGGCCAAAACCGGTTGCAGAAATCACTTCCGGCATGATACAAGCGTCAACACAAGGTCCCACGTTTGAATTGAGAGCCATTTTGTGACACAAAAATTAATTTTTAAAATGTTTTTCTAAGCTTATGGGTCACTGTCCGTGACACTGCCATGTTATTAGTGTACTGTAGACTGTAAATAAATAATTAATGTATATTTTATGTGAGGAAATGGTGTTTGTGTAAAATTCCTGGACCCACTACAGAGGAAATTTGAGCAGGATAAGAGAGAACATTTTTCCTTCTCAACTCTCTTCAATTCTTAGCTCGTTTTTCTGTTATATACTATGAGGGGAAGTCAGTAAGTAATTCGCAAATGCCTGTTACAAAAAAAAATAAATGCGACAGTAATTTGAAAACTTAATTTTTGAAACTAAATTATTCCCCTATTTCTCAACATAATCGCCACCAACATTGATACATTTGTCCCATCATGTAATCAGTGATGCAATGCCCATGGCGTAAAAATCAGGAGTCCGATTTCTGAACCATTTTTTTTACTTGTGTGTCCACCTCTTTGTCACTTGAGAATCTTCTCCCGCCAAGGTGGTTTTTCAATGGACCAAACAGATGAAAATCACTTGGAGCTAAGTCAGGACTACAGGGTGGATGTTCAAGAACTTCCCAACCCAACTGGCTAATTTTCTCTTTGGTTAACTGAGCCGTATGTGGTCTGGCATTGTCATGAAGGAGAAGCACACCTCTAGTCAGCAGGCCAGGACATTTTCTTCAAATTGCATCCTGTAGCACCAGATTGCACTTGCTACACTGTCTATCATTACTTGTCTATCAGCTCTGGTAATCTCATTCACACATTGCATCTGTTGCAATCTGAACAGGACGACCAAGTCAGAGACTTTGTCAACAATTTCGGTGCATCCCTGAGAAAATTCTCTGACCCAGTTACAGACCGCTTTACATGATAAACACTTTTCAGCATAAACTGTAATCATTTCCTTATGAATGTCCTTTAGTCCACAAAAATCACACTACACTTCTGTTCTTTAGTACACACTAACAGCTGGGTAGCCATTTTGTTATTGCTTTGCACATGCACACATAATTCCCAGCACCCCCTACATGCACATGCAACTATTATAAAGTTGGATGATGGTACTATCTAAGGATATATTTAAATACTACCTGATAACTGCCACTGATAAAATATTTCAATCTGCGAGTTACTTAGTGACTTCCCTTCGTAATATATTAATAAAAATTTTATTAGAAAAACAATATACAACTTTTCCTATTTAAAAAAAATGTATGTCATACTGCGAATCAGACTATGATGTCATACTGCGAATCAGACTATGCCTTTGTGATCCTTCAAAATGTGACAACCATCCCATTCCACGTTAAGAAATTTACCCCACTGGTCATGTGAGGGAAAAACCCTCAGTACACAAAGAGTTAAACAAGTGTGGTCTGTCCTCAGAACATAGCAAGGTCATTATTTCGTATAAGTTTTAACCTTACAACTCTTAAGGATTTACACAACCATCAAGTTCATGGAGTTAAATATAGCTTCAGTGAGAGATGAAATTTTACTGCCTTCTTCTTAGGTATGGCTTTGTATGTCTGAGAGTGGACAGTTCAATGGCGCTCAAAACATGCCATATGGTGTAGTACATTTTGTAGCATTTTACATTGCAGCAACAATTTCTCCCAATTATCACAACCTGCAATCAAACTCTGTATGGTGCCCCTTACATGTCACACGTTGTACGTCTCAGCTGTAATGTTTCTTCACCTAATCTTTCCTTCAGGCGTCCTTTACACGGCTGTTCTAGAAATAATTAATGCTTTCTTGTGGTTTTTTTTATTCACATTCACGGTATGCGAATAAAACTGTCCAATAAAATCAACAATTCACCTTCATTCATTTAATGATATGGATGCAGGCCAGAAACTGAACTTGCCTGTAAGGGAAACATATTATGGGAACTGTTCTTTACCTTTTCTGTGTGCTCTTCATCCACATCTACCACAGCCCCTCCCTTCACTGGTGTGCTCTCATCTTTACCACTTCTTGATGAAGTACCTGTGGATATAAACTTATTTTAGTACAAAGTCTATCCACAAACCAAGGCTATCGAAGGAAAAGTTTACTGTGCCATTAAATGATTGTGATTTTTTTTTACTCCCCTTCCCCCAACCATCATGATTTCCAGGTTTATGAGTTTTTACTCTTTCTTCTTTTTTCCATATGACATCTTTTTTCAGATGTTCTGTTCAGGTACTGGTATTTTTTCAGTTGTTCTGTACAGGTACTGGTCTTTTTTTCAGTTGCTCTGTACAAGTACTGGTCTTTTTTCAGTTGTTCTGTACAGGTACTGGTCTTTTTTCAGTTGTTATGTACAGGTACTGGTCTTTTTTCAGTTGTTCTGTACAAGTACTGGTCTTTTTCAGTTATTCTGTACAGATCCTGGTCTTTTTCAGTTGTTCTATATCTCCATAATTATGTTGATGATAAAGCAGTTTGGTGGTAGCATAGTCTTCTCAAGATCTTTCCTGTTCTTCTTCCTCTGCATTCAGCTTCGTATGCTCAGCTTTCTAACATGGAGCCAGGTTGCCTCCATGAATCCAGCTGTCAGCAGGAGGGCTTCGTAGGAGCTTCGGAGTTTCTCCTTCATGTTTCTCTCTCAGGGCCATATCTGGGCAATGAGGTCTTAAGATCTTTAAAAAAAAAAACGCACTGCAGCCCAGCAGGTGGTATTTCAATTTCTTCATCTTGCCTGTTGCAGTGCATGCAATATGGTACATGGCCAATGGTCACTGTGTGTGAGGGTGGTGTGTCCTGAAGACCATGCACTAGTATCAATGTCTTAGAACTGCTGATGTAGTTTCTAGGGTTGGGTTTTGGCAGGTGTTTATTTTTATCACTATCATCATAACAGCTGTTGTTGCAGTATGATTTTAAGGTAAATGCTTGGTTCTTATCTTCTTCTTCTTCTTTCGCATTGTCTGTCTATATCTGCAGTCCTGTCTCTTGGGTAAATTTCACTGTTTTTTGTAATTCATGTATGGAACCACAGAGATTATCTTCTTTAGTCGTTTCACTGGGGCAGTAATTATTTCTCAGTGTCTCATAGTTGGTGCAGTTCTGGAGGATATGTTCCACAGTTTGGCTGGGCACATGTACATAGATTAGTAGTACCAACCTTAAACTTTGTATACATATGACTTCGGCGTCGGCTGTGTCCTGTTCGAAGACGGGAGATGGTGACTTGTTCCTTTCTGTTTAACATGTGATAGTCATCATGTGGTGGTGTTTGTGGCTTCCTGTAGGTTTTTATCATGCTTTTCTTCTGATTATAGGTGATCGGTATGTCTGGTTGCTCCATTTCAGTGCCATTTTCTCATTGCCTGGTATCCCACAGAGGGAGGGAATCCACTGCAAGGTGACTCTGTGTTGTAAGCCAATTTCTGACAAGGCATTCTTAAGATCTGGTAGTCTGTTGCACTGAAGAGCTTCCAGTACTGATATTGCATCTGTGAGAATTACTACGGGGCATGTGTCAATTACTCTAGTTATCTGTTTCACTTACCCTTTCTAAAAACTGGTCTAACTTATTGCGTCTGTATTAACCCTAATTAGACTATTATTTAAAGAAAGGTAAGGAACATCTTTATTCTGTAATGGAGAAAACAACTGTCACAATTTGGCTTACATCTTATTCATACAAAAACATACAGGACAAAGAAGAGAAAGTATAAATTTAAGTGTACAATGGCTAACAGTGAAGCAAGTGTCTTTGTGATGCTAAGCAGTGGCATTCATTAAAGGAAATGTCAACAAAGCTGAGACAAATGAACTAAAAATAGCTAATGTTATTGAAAAGAGAGGGTGTTGGCAATCAAGGTACTGTCCTCACAGGGTAGTTATAACATGTATATGATGTCTGGAAGACAGAAATCTGTCACAGTACAATGAAATCATCTCACTGTGGTATTGCTGGGAATGAAGAAGCTCAAGAACTGACAAAGAAATGTGAAGAACTCCCACAAATAGGCAAAAATATATCACACAACAAAGCCAAAATGCAGATCAAAGCTTACTATAAAGGGAGTTCCAGGCTATCAGAGGAATGATGCTTATCAAGGGCTTTGCAGGAGAGGACATGTTAAAATCTTTGTCTCCATACAAGCCACAAAGACTGAAATATCACAAGTATAACAAGATATGACAGTTGTGACAAATGAGCGTGCCTCTGGCACCAGAAATGTCACTGGCAGCGTGACAGTCCAGCTTATGTTGTAGGACTGCTCTGAATATGAGGATCAAGGAAGCCATTCATGGGCACACATCTGTATAATATTATCTTACAATCTTAAGGTAAACTGCTGTATTCTTCAGGAACATCCAACTTTGAAGTCTGAGAACGTTTGATGATAAAGAACTGTTAACTCAACATAAAACTGGCAACATCAATCTCTATGCACCAAAGGATATACTGAAGAGCATGAGGTGAGAAAGCTCATATCTGACTGAGAAGAAACAATAATGCTCCTAACCACAATCAGCATATCTAATCACCTTGTTTCAGACTGTAAGTCTCCTGGATGCTTGTTTCTGGCTGAGGATCATCAACATCTTTAGTGCTGTCTTCTTCATCTTCATCCCACTTACGTTTCCTGTTGGCTCCAACAGCTGCTGTCCTGGAACTATATTTGTTTTCATAATGCAAACCTCATTACAAATAGTTCTGCTTTGTGAAAACAGAAGATCTATATGCTTTACCAGATGTTCAGTGAATATCTTTATATGTAGTTTAATGAAGAGGACTATATAAATATAACACAAATCCATTTTCCTATGCCGTGCTGCAGCTGTCATTAAGCCTCGGTAACATTCAGGAGAGTACTGTGCTGCCATATAGTGAATAAAATGAGGTCATATGTCTAAAATTAATCATGGTAACTCCTTAATTAATATTAATGAGTGGACAGGCCCATCTTGGCATCTAAGCAATGTTTTTGGCTTTTTTTTTTGTTCTCACCAGAAACGAAACATTTATTATGTATTAGAGAAAATATACTTTAACTCTTCCTGCGCCGCAGAAAAAAAAAGAGGATGTTCCTGTCCGTGCCACACACAAAGCGCGGGTCTTGATAAGTATAGGGGGTATTGTTGTAAAAGTGAATGTACAAAGTATTTCCACTTTAAAAGTATACATATTATGCATGAAAATAGTTGTAAATGTAAGAAGATTTCATAAATGAAGAGTTTTTTTTTAGGAAAAAAGAAGCAGTGTGATGATTTCAGCTGATAATTGTGTAGTGTTTACCATCGGTGATGCCTAGATGTATAATGTTAATGTTTACCATTGTCGATTTCCAGATCTACTTAAATTTTCATCCGATCTCGTCATGTGGTGGCATTCTCACTAAAATAATGTCCGAAATAGCCTTCTAACTACTTCTCCAGTCCATTTAATAGGTCTAGATCTACTTGGGGTACATTCAGGAACAGTGTTCTGGTCATAGGACATGTCCTTATGCCTCTGAAATCACAATAAATATTGAAATTTCTCAGTTAAAAACATCAATTTCACTTGGTTGTTAGCCACGTTTTGGACTGAACTGTGAAAAGTCACCAGACATGCGCAGATAAATTGTGTACAATAAAAAGTTACAATGGTTTTACGCTGCAATGAAGCAAACCTCGCTATAACATGGATGGTAGCCACTAGACTAACTGGAAGGGATGGCAGGGAAAGTGTTAAAATCATGACTTGTATTATAAAAGACTTTTATTCCTTGCTGATTCTACAAGAAGAGTTCTACCTTTTCCTTTTCTTCTCCTGAGGAGGAGAGGGAGATCTTTTCCTCTTGTTGTTGGTCTTCTTCTGGCGCCTGCTCTTGTCTGCATCAGGGCTGTCTCGGACCTGGCAAGTTTTAGAGAACTATGTCATGCTCTAATCCAGGCGGGAGTAACAACTATTATATATTCATTCATAAGTGCCTTGGGCAATCATGTTCCACCATAAACTTTCAATCTTCTCACCAGCACTGGTGGCATGATTTTTTAATCTCACTTAAAACTCTTCTTCTTTTTATATGTCTACAACTCTTCTTCTTTCTGTATTGTCTACAACTCTTCTTCTTTCTGTATTGTCTACATCTCTTCTTCTTTCTGTATTGTCTACATCTCTTCTTCTTTCTGTATTGTCTACAACTCTTTTTCTTTCTGTATTGTCTACAACTCTTCCTCTTTCTGTATTGTCTACAACTCTTCTTCTTTCTGTATTGTCTATAACTCTTCTTTCTGTATGTCTACAACTCTTCTTCTTTCTATATGCCTACAACTCTTCCTCTTTCTGTATTGTCTACAACTCTTACATATCATTTCAGCACATACTGGTTATATGGTTTCAACAAAAATAAAATTATTCACATAAGGCAAAGAACTAAAACTTTTAAGCAATACAAAATCCGAGAACTCTTCAAGAAAGTCAATTTTATTTTTGTAGAAAGCTGAAAAATCTAATCTTCTACCATTGTCAGCAATATATCTTCTTCTTCAGCTTTCCAAGCCAGTACGGCTCTTTGTTGCAGATAAAGTTCGCCTCCATTCCCCTCTATTCTTAATCTTCTCTCTCCTCTATGCTTTCCATGAATGAAATGCGTAGAAACATAGCTAAATACAAACTCTATAAATGTGAGTTCATAATTTATTATATAAACCTGCAACTTATATAACATCAACAGTATCTAAACACCACACAAACACTGTTAACAATGTGCCTATAACTTACATCATCAACTGTGAGACGAATTCTGCTAGGCTTTCGAGACTTCTTTCCATCACCCTGCAAATATGAAATATATATTACATGTGTGTTAGTTGACAGACCATTCTCACTGCACATCAGGCAAGTAGTTCATAAGTGCTCTGATCCCCTCCTCAGTTATCTCCCCAAACATGCAACAACTGATGATGCCAGTTCTTTGTCTATCAGTCTTCTCTGACTCCCCACATGGCAGACTCATCTGGCTACACCCTGTCTGACACTGCTCAAGCAATCTGTCCGTGGCCTCAGATTCACAGTCATTGCCAGAATCCCTAATGTGGCCAGCCTCCTTAAGAGCACTTAGAATGATCAGCCTGATCCAATGCCCGTCCATTTTCCACAGTGGCCACACCGAAAAACCTCTCTGCTTGTTCTTTATCTTTTACTCCCACTTGTCCTGGCACAAGAATGGAACAGATTTTAGTCAGCCTTGACCTCCTCCGAGATTCCAACCACTACTTTCGAAACTAATCTGACTCGATCATCCCGAGCACAGTCATTAAAATGAACTTAATACGCAAATCATAATGATGTTATGTTTAATATATAAGTAAAATAAAAATACAAAAATAAACATGCTGAGTGAATAAGATTATCTGATTCTTATCTGTTTGACTGCAGTTTGGGCAACGGAAGTAGTAATGATGAATAAAAACAAAAACTGAAACTGCAGCCATGGAAGTTTCATTTGGTTAACCCTCATAGTGTAACCAAAAAAAAAAAACAAAAAAAAATGTGAAGTGACCACCCATAAATAAAGAAGGCAACAAACCACGACTATGGCCCCATCCAATGTTCAGATTCACTTAAACGAAACTGAATGAAGACCAGAAAAACTGAACACTGTGGTCAATACCCTACCACACCTGTATACTTTAGCAGAGGAAACAACAGGATTGAAACTCCCTCTAGTGACTCAACTTACTAGAAGACTCCTTTCTTCTCCAGTCTATCTAAGCAAGGTATGTCAACCTCTGTCTCTTTACATCTTTTCATCTGTAGCTCCTATAAAATCTGGCATAATTATACAGACCCTGTCTCAGTTGTGATCAAGAAAAGAAGGTGGGCACAAGTGGGCCATGAGATGAAAATAAGCAGAGAATCACAAAACACACCATGAGGCTAACCTCAAGAGATCATAGAGAACACTGAAAATAGCCCACCCTTTGCCACAGAATCAAGTGTACAAAAAAAGATACTCACAATTCTCAAAGTGTCATGGCTTACAATCAATGGTTAATAGCTAAAAGTTTAAAAAAAAAAAAAAAAAGAAAAGAAAATGAAACTCTCAAAATCTATTCAAACTAAGTGAATTCTGGCCTGAAACTAACTCACATTGGACTCATCTTCTATGACATAATCCTCCTCATTCATCCACTCATTGAATTCATCCAGATCCAAAAGCCATCTGGTGCTGACCTGGTTGTGACCAAAAAAAAAAAAAACATAATGTATAGAAAGAATACTACAATACAATATTACTTTACACTGCAAGTTAATTTGGAAGAGGTGTAGTTAATCTGGAGGTGCAGTTAATCTGGAGGTGTAGTAGTAGTGCACATGCCTGCCAATCAGAAGGGCCTTCATTTCGATTTCACACTCCAGCAGAATTTTATGGGACTGACTTCTGTCAGGGCATCTGGAGTTGTCCTATGAAAAAGAAGGCAGTGAAGGCAGATGATGGCATCCCCACCTCAAGGGCTGTAGCTGGCTAGAAATGTGAAGGTACTAACACTTCACATTCCTATGGCATGCAAATGCTATGGGACACAGATTGTTACAATCTCGTGCCACATTCTCAGCACACAAAACTAAATCAATGATCATGAATGTACACTATGATAAATAAATGAAATATAAGAAAGTTTAAATCACCTTGACTTCATGAAATACAACTATACAGATCTAAATCAGTGAACTATCAAAACAAAAAGAGGAAAAAAAAAATCCATAAGAGCTAAAAGCTAACAGAAAGTAGTCCCCTAGTCATAAACCAAACGAAATATAATTCCATTAAAATAAACCTAATTGAAAGTGGTTCCTAAGAAGTAAACTTAAAGGAAAATGGTTCTTTAAAAGTACACCTATCAGAATGTAGTGTCTAAGAACTAAACAGAAAATGATGCCCAATAAATAAATCTAATGAACAGCTAAAAAAACATGGATAAATATGATACTGCTGAAAGAAACAAGCAGAAATTTTTATACAATTTTATGTTATACAGTGGTTTTGTGCAAATATTTACAACAACAAAAAAAAAAAATAGGTTCTACACAGAATAAAGCTAGTAAATCAGACATAGGTTCTACACAGAATAAAGCTAGTAAATCAGACATAGGTTCTACACAGAATAAAGCTAGTAAATCAGACATAGGTTCTACACAGAATAAAGCTAGTAAATCAGACATAGGTTCTACACAGAATAAAGGTGGTAAATCAGACATAGGTTCTACACAGAATAAAGCTAGTAAATCAGACATAGGTTCTACACAGAATAAAGCTAGTAAATCAGACATAGGTTCTACACAGAATAAAGCTAGTAAATCAGACATAGGTTCTACACAGAATAAAGCTAGTAAATCAGACATAGGTTCTACACAGAATAAAGCTGGTAAATCAGACATAGGTTCTACACAGAATAAAGCTAGTAAATCAGACATAGGTTCTACACAGAATAAAGGCGGTAAATCAGACATAGGTTCTACACAGAATAAAGGTGGTAAATCAGACATAGGTTCTACACAGAATAAAGCTAGTAAATCAGACACAGGTTCTACACAGAATAAAGGCGGTAAATCAGACATAGGTTCTACACAGAATAAAGGTGGTAAATCAGACATAGGTTCTACACAGAATAAAGCTAGTAAATCAGACACAGGTTCTACACAGAATAAAGGTGGTAAATCAGACATAGGTTCTACACAGAATAAAGGTAATAAATGATGGAGGACATATCTAGATGTGGGTAATTCATTTCATTTTTATTTTTTCCTGGCTGGATTAAGCTTGTGTGTTGGCATGTATGCATGTACACATTTATGCATGTACACAGCGTTATAAAGTTTTAGTTTCTATGATAACTCTCAGAGATACTGCACTGATGCACAGGTTTCAATTAGTTCTAGAGTTTGGAGAATTATCTAATCTTTCCAGCTGATAAGGTCATGAGGTTGAAAGAATTAAAATTCACACTTTCATTCCTTTTTCCATCATTTTCAACAGCGAGTTTCATTTTGCTGAAGAATGACACTCAGAAAAAAGACTCTCTAATCATGGCCCCTGCCATAGCAGTTCATACATTTCTCAGTTTTTCATAACTATTTCTTCATAATTTTTCTCATTTTACTGCTCTAGTTTCCATTCAAATAACTTATTTGCACTTATTTTAAAAAGAAAAAGAAATGTAATTTCATTACCAAGGTTAAAAACTTTAAAGGTTATGTCAAAAGTCACCTATATAATTGTTTCAACATATAACATTAACCACACAGGTAGTGGTAAAGGTAAAAGGTAAAACTCCCGTTTCCATGCCATTAAGGCATATCGGGGAATACGGTGTTAGGCCCGTATTTTCCATAACCTTCTGCACATGAAAATGTGATGTGGTCAGTATCACGCCTGGCCGCTTTACCTTCCCAGATTTCTCTGTTACCCATTTTCCAAGGCTGGGTGAACCCTGGGGCCGTATTGGTCAGGAAAAAAAAAAATCCGCTTCCCCTGGGATTCGAACCCTTGACCATCCAGTTGCTAGATGAGTGCTCTAACCACTATGCTAGCCGGTCTCCAGTGGTCATTAATGAGAAGAAAAAAAATATTGGCAAGCTGACAACAAGGCACAAATGAGCCAAAATACATTCAAAATTTAATTCTGCACACACTGACTGAGAGGTAGTGGATGGATACAACCACACATACAAACACTTGAATGAAATGTATTCTGATATACTATGTGACAATACAACAGAGGATACAAACAGTCATGAACAGCTTGAAGATTTTAAACATTAAATGGCAGGACAGGATCAGGAACGAAGAGGTCTGGTAAAGGGCAGGACAAGAACATATGAACCTACAAATCATGTCTAGGAAGTGGAGACGGATTGGTAATAGTCTGAGGAAACCCGACACCAGCATAGCAAGACAGGCACTGACATGGAATCCTCAAGGAAACAGAAAACAAGGAGGACCTAGACTTACTTGGAGAAGAGAAACTGTGACAGTGCTCAGAGACAAGGGATACACATGGAAGGAGGCAGAGAATAATTCCAAGAACAGGGATGACTGGGGAGCCTTTATCTGTGGCCTATGCTCTCAAGAGAATGAAAGACAGCGATGATGATGATGTGATATAAACTATATTTAGCTCTTACCTCCCAAACTTGCGAAGAAGCATGGCTTGGCTCAAACTCATAGTCAATGTTGACATCTGTTACCCATGAGTCATAGCTACAGAAGAGACACAAAAAAAACATTAGTTATAAGGAGGGGGCAAACACACACTACTCAAGTTGAATGAGGCAGCGGTCAGTGACTCACAGCTGACTGCTTGCATCAGGGCTGGTAAACCACAGCTGGCCAAGACCCTATCCTATCTTCCAGTGGTGTCCCTGGAAACAGACAGTAGCCTAGCCAGGTGAATAGGGACTGCAGTAAGAAGACAAACTCAGTCCCAAAAAATGTGTCAAGTTCAAGTTGGGTGTTTTGGGTAAAAATGTGCATAACTGTGACACAAGGCAACCAACACCCTTTAGAGGGCGAACAATGACGAAGTTAAAGTTGAATCAACTGATGAAAAAAAAAAGTTAATACTGAATCAAATGATGAAAAAAATTAATACTGACTCAAATGATGAAGAAAAAAAAGTTAATACTGAATCAAATGATGAAGAAAAAGTTAATACTAAATCAAATGATGAAGAAAAAAAAGTTAATACTGAATCAAATGATGAAGAAAAAGTTAAAACTAAATCAAATGATGAAGAAAAAAAAAAGTTAATACTGAATCAAATGATGAAGAAAAAAAAGTTAATACTGAATCAAATGATGAAGAAAAAGTTAATACTAAATCAAATGATGAAGAAAAAAAAGTTAATACTGAATCAAATGATGAAGAAAAAGTTAATACTAAATCAAATGAAGAAAAAAAAGTTAATACTGAATCAAAGACAACTCTGCTAGTGTGAGAGGAAAGTTATCAAGCTCATGGAACCAAGCCTCTGCTCCACCTCGCCTCTCTTTCTCCAGCTAACAGGGCTCACCATGATCTTCATGGTGGTGGAGCCTGCCAAGAAGTCTGCTTTCTTTTGGGTTATCAAGCTAAGTACCATACCTTCCTTCCTGGTCAATAATGTAGTAAAATCTAAGAAACCAGAAACACAGGTTGGTTGGTAGGTAAAATCCCTGTTTCTATGCCATTAAGACATACTGGGGATATGGTGTTATGGCTGTACTGCCAAGAGACCATAGGCACTTGAAGGTATCACGTGATCAGTATCACGCCTGGCCAAATTTACCTTCACAGATTTCTCTGCCACCCATATTTCAGAGGCTGGGTGGACTTGGGCACTGTTTTTGGTGTGATGGTACCAGAAAAAAAAAAAAAAAACCACTATTGGGAACTGAACCAATAACTGTTGGATTAGCAAACTGCACACCTAACCACTTAGCCAACCAAGCTGTCATCACTCAATTCAAAATGATTCAAACAGAAGTCAGTTTTCACACATGGACATTATTAAAATCAATGGGGGTGAAGATGCTGTCTGATTAGGCAATCAGTGACCCACAGCTGATATGCTGGCATCAGGGTTAGTGAACCATAGCTGACCAAGACCCTGTCCCACCTCTCCGATGGTACTCCCAGTAACAGGCCTAGCCTGGCTAACAGGACACAGATCGCCACAGTCCCCATGGTGGTGGAGTCTGCTAAAGAACCATTGCACACACACACTCCCCTCCTCCTTTTTAGCTGTACTCCGGGACTGAAAAAGTAGCTGCCATAACCCACTCCCACGCCGATATGATGCTGTACCTCAATACATCTACAACATCAGCTGCAAAGAACACCAGCTCACAGTTAAAGGAAGATAGTACAGGTATTAAAATCAATATGGTTCACACTCTGCTGAATTTTCATAAAGATGGACTTCAGCTTAGATAGCTCCAACATACACAGATCTCAACTTATATACAAATATTTTTGAAGAGAGCAAATTTTCTATGGAATTTTATGGAACAAACTAGTAATGAAAGATGTATAATAAAATGTGAACCCAAGTTACATGAAACTTGACTAAAAAGGAGGGTTGTGAACTATTCCACTTACATCAGATGGGTCAGTAAGAACTAAGGTTAAAGTGATTGTGCCAGAAGTTGATCAAACTGAGTGTTTGTGATGGCACCAGCCAGTGACTAAAAGAAGCAACTGGGTATTATAGAATAACTGTTCAGACTACAAGAAACTGTAACTAAAAGAAGCAACTGGGTATTATAGAATAACTGTTCAGACTACAAGAAACTGTAACTAAAAGAAGCAACTGGGTATTATAGAATAACTGTTCAGACTACAAGAAACTATGACTAAAAGAAGCAACTGGGTATTATAGAATAACTGTTCAGACTACAAGAAACTGTGACTAAAAGAAGCAATTGGGTATTACAGAATAACTGTTCAGATTGCAAGAAACAATTGGGTATTATAGAATAACTGTTCAGACAGGAAACTGTGACTAAAAGTAAAATAACTGTTCGGACTACAAGAAACTGTGACTAAAAGTAAAATAACTGTTCAGACTACACGAAACTGTGACTAAAAGTAAAATAAATGTTCAGACTACAAGAAACTGTGACTAAAAGTAAAATAACTGTTCAGACTACAAGAAACTGTGACTAAAAGTAAAATAACTGTTCGGACTACAAGAAACTGTGACTAAAAGTAAAATAACTGTTCAGACTACAAGAAACTGTGACTAAAAGTAAAATAAATGTTCAGACTACAAGAAACTGTGACTAAAAGTAAAATAACTGTTCAGACTACAAGAAACTGTGACTAAAAGTAAAATAACTGTTCAGACTACAAGAAACTGTGACTAAAAGAAGCAATTGGGTATTACAGAATAACTGTTCAGACTACAAGAAACTGACTAAAAGAAGCAATTGGGTATTACAGAATAACTGTTCAGACTACAAGAAACTGACTAAAAGAAGCAACTGGGTATTATAGAATAACTGTTCAGACTACAAGAAACTATGACTAAAAGAAGCAACTGGGTATTATAGAATAACTGTTCAGACTACAAGAAACTGTGACTAAAAGAAGCAATTGGGTATTATAGAATAACTGTTCAGATTACAAGAAACAATTGGGTATTATAGAATAACTGTTCAGATAAGAAACTGTGACTAAAAGTAAAATAACTGTTCAGACTACAAGAAACTGTGACTAAAAGTAAAATAACTGTTCAGACTACACGAAACTGTGACTAAAAGTAAAATAAATGTTCAGACTACAAGAAACTGTGACTAAAAGTAAAATAACTGTTCAGACTACAAGAAACTGTGACTAAAAGTAAAATAACTGTTCGGACTACAAGAAACTGTGACTAAAAGTAAAATAACTGTTCAGACTACACGAAACTGTGACTAAAAGTAAAATAAATGTTCAGACTACAAGAAACTGTGACTAAAAGTAAAATAACTGTTCAGACTACAAGAAACTGTGACTAAAAGTAAAATAACTGTTCAGACTACAAGAAACTGTGACTAAAAGAAGCAATTAGGTATTACAGAATAACTGTTCAGACTACAAGAAACTGACTAAAAGAAGCAATTGGGTATTACAGAATAACTGTTCAGACTACAAGAAACTGACTAAAAGAAGCAATTGGGTATTACAGAATAACTGTTCAGACTACAAGAAACTATGACTAAAAGAAGCAATTGGGTATTACAGAATAACTGTTCAGACTACAAGAAACTGACTAAAAGAAGCAATTGGGTATTACAGAATAACTGTTCAGACTACAAGAAACTATGACTAAAAGAAGCAATTGGGTTTTACAGAATAACTGTTCAGACTACAAGAAACTATGACTAAAAGAAGCAATTGGGTATTACAGAATAACTGTTCAGACTACAAGAAACTGACTAAAAGAAGCAATTGGGTATTACAGAATAACTGTTCAGACTACAAGAAACTATGACTAAAAGAAGCAATTGGGTATTACAGAATAACTGTTCAGACTACAAGAAACTGACTAAAAGAAGCAATTGGGTATTACAGAATAACTGTTCAGACTACAAGAAACTGACTAAAAGAAGCAATTGGGTATTACAGAATAACTGTTCAGACTACAAGAAACTGACTAAAAGAAGCAATTGGGTATTATAGAAAACTGTTCAGACTACAAGAAACTAAACTAAAAGAAGAAATTGAGTATTACAGAATAACTGTTCAGACTATAAGAAACTAAACTAAAAGAAGCAATTGAGTATTACAGAATAACTGTTCAGACAAGAAACTGTGACTAAAAGTAAAATAAATGTTCAGACTACAAGAAACTGACTAAAAGTAAAATAACTATTCAGACTACAAGAAACTGACTAAAAGTAAAATAACTGTTCAGATTACAAGAAACAATTGGATATTATAGAATAACTGTTCAGACTACAGAAACTATGACTAAAAGAACCAATTGGGTATTACAGAATAACTGTTCAGATAAGAAACTGTGGCTAAAAGTAAAATAACTGTTCAGATTACAAGAACAATTGGGTATTACAGAAAACTGTTCAGACTATAAGAAACTAAACTAAAAGAAGCAATTGGATATTATAGAATAAGTGTTCAGACTACAAAAACTGTGACTAAAAGTAAAATAATGTTCAGACTACAAGAAACTGACTAAAAGTAAAATAACTATTCAGACTACAAGAACTATGACTAAAAGAAGTAACTGGGTATTATAGAATACTGTTCAGACTACAAGAAACTGACTAAAAGAAGTAACTGGGTATTATAGAATAACTGTTCAGACTACAAGATACTGACTAAAAGAAGCAACTGGGTATTACAGAATAACTGTTCAGATTACAAGAACAATTGGGTATTACAGAAAACTGTTCAGATAAGAAACTGTGGCTAAAAGTAAAATAACTGTTCAGATTACAAGAACAATTGGGTATTACAGAAAACTGTTCAGATAAGAAACTGTGGCTAAAAGTAAAATAAATGTTCAGACTACAAGAAACTGACTAAAAGTAAAATAATGTTCAGACTACAGAAACTATGACTAAAAGAAGCAACTGGGTATTACAGAAAACTGTTCAGACTACAGGAAACTGTGACTAAAAGTAAAATAACTGTTCAGATTACAAGAAACAATTGGGTATTACAGAAAACTGTTCAGACTATAAGAAACTAAACTAAAAGAAGAAATTGAGTATTACAGAATAACTGTTCAGATTACAAGAACAATTGGGTATTACAGAAAACTGTTCAGACTACAGAAACTATGACTAAAAGAAGTAACTGGGTATTATAGAATAAGTGTTCAGACTACAAAAACTGTGACTAAAAGAAGCAACTGGGTATTACAGAATAACTGTTCAGATTACAAGAACAATTGGGTATTACAGAAAACTGTTCAGACTACAGAAACTATGACTAAAAGAAGCAACTGGGTATTATAGATAACTGTTCAGACTATAAGAAACTGTGGCTAAAAGTAAAATAACTATTCAGACTACAAGAACTGTGACTAAAAGAAGTAACTGGGTATTATAGATAACTGTTCAGACTATAAGAAACTAAACTAAAAGAAGAAATTGAGTATTACAGAATAACTGTTCAGACTATAAGAAACTGTGGCTAAAAGTAAAATAATGTTCAGACTACAAGATACTGACTAAAAGAAGCAATTGGGTATTATAGAATAACTGTTCAGACAAGAAACTGTGACTAAAAGTAAAATAACTGTTCAGACTACAAGAAACTGTGACTAAAAGAAGCAATTGGGTATTACAGAATAACTGTTCAGACTACAAGAAACTGTGACTAAAAGTAAAATAACTGTTCAGACTACAAGAAACTGTGACTAAAAGTAAAATAAATGTTCAGACTACAAGAAACTGTGACTAAAAGTAAAATAACTGTTCAGACTACAAGAAACTGTGACTAAAAGTAAAATAAATGTTCAGACTACAAGAAACTGTGACTAAAAGTAAAATAAATGTTCAGACTACAAGAAACTGTGACTAAAAGTAAAATAACTGTTCAGACTACAGGAAACTGTGACTAAAAGTAAAATAAATGTTCAGACTACAAGAAACTGTGACTAAAAGTAAAATAACTGTTCAGACTACAAGAAACTGTGACTAAAAGAAGCAATTGGGTATTACAGAATAACTGTTCAGACTACAAGAAACTGTGACTAAAAGAAGCAATTGGGTATTACAGAATAACTGTTCAGACTACAAGAAACTGACTAAAAGAAGCAATTGGGTATTATAGAATAACTGTTCAGACTACAAGAAACTAAACTAAAAGAAGAAATTGAGTATTACAGAATAACTGTTCAGACTATAAGAAACTAAACTAAAAGAAGCAATTGAGTATTACAGAATAACTGTTCAGACTATAAATAAAAGTAACTACAAAAGCTGAGCTATATGAAACATGTAACTATTCACATATAGGCAAAAAAAAAATAGTCAAAAATCCATATTTACCTGTCAGGAAAATACCACCAGTGGATTCCGTAGCTCCGGTCTCGTTTAAATGTTGGCCTGAAAAACTCCTCGGCTGAAATCATAACAACAGAAACTTTCAATAGAAAAAAAAAAAATTGAAAATTTTGACACATATATGTATTTAAAAAAAATACTTTAACATAATTTCCATGAAAGAAATTTAGTAATAATCTAAGATACCTATGAGTTGCTAGCTATTATCTCACACAGTTTGTAGAACAGTAGAATACACTAAATAAAGTACCTAGGTAAGGTAATATCCCTTGCTTCCATACCACTAAGGCATACTGGGGTTACAGCGTTAGTCTTATATTTCCAAGACCTTTGGCACATAAACGTGTGATATGATCGGTATCACGCCTGGCCACATTTATCTTCCCAGATTCCTCTGGTACCCATTTTTTAGAGGCTATTTAAAAAAACAAACAAACAAACAAACACATAAAGCAAATAATGTAGAAAAATGAAGCAGCCCTGCACTGATTCGAGTGCGAAAAAAGGTTCATCCATGCAATCACCTTGATCTTGCACCAAAAATGCTTAAGAAATCTACCCTGAAAGAAAAAAAAATAACAACACTTGCAAGGCGTCACACATCAGACTACACTGAACCCACTTCTAACACAATAAATGTGAACTGGATATAAAAGCCACCACAAATTTGCTGGACTGGTGCAACGAGGGACAATTACATTAAGGAGAAAATCGAAACACCTACAGACTTGTCTAACAAGCAAATGATGATGACTTTAACCAAGGTACAATGAGACACTTTGGTTAAAAAAAAAAAATTATCTTGTGAAAAATAGGATTATGCTCAGTTCAAAAAGAAATAAATACAAAGAAAAATCCACCAAAATAAACATCAGATATAAAAAAAAATAAACTCCAATATTTTGATTGCCATTAATACTGCTATGGCTGGAAGGCTGCTATGAGAAAAGTCAAATTATTCAGCCATAGCTTGACCTAACTGGGGCTAAGAGTCAACTCAAAAAAAAAAAAAAAAGATGGCCATCTACAGATGCTCATCTACACATGAAACTAAGCAGAATGACTCACCTTCTGGAGTTGCAGGACTCTGTGGACCAGCACACACAATATGTGTTGCAAGTTCTGGTTCTTCCACCAGTGCCCCTTGGTGCCGTTTGATGATATCCTTTAACTTTGGCACCAGAGCCTTGTCTACCTCAGGCCGAATGTAGATCTGTGGCAAACCCAGGCACTTGGACTGAAATAATGCCTTTTCTACTTGCAGAAACATTTCCACATTGCGGTCCATCCGAGAGGGAGACTGGAAGTCAAAGCGTCTCCTGAAGAGATAAACATGACAATAAGTTCCGAGTACTTGATCTCCTTTTGCACTCCATATCTCTAGCCTCAGACATCTATATTTATTTTCTGGATAAATCTGTCATGCTTTGTGCCCAAAAGTTTGTCTTCCAGTATAGCTCCCTAAGCCAGAACTGGATTCAGGCTTCTTGGTAAGAAGATATGCTCTGGGGTCTGGAGCTCTGTCTCGCAAGTGCAACTAGGCTATGTGACAGGCTGATGTGATACAGGCATGCTCACAATCTGCAATGACTTTATTTCACAGCCTGAAGATGGTGACCTGTTCTTGAGCACTTCAGGGGTGAAGACGCTGTCCAATGAGGCACTCAGCGACCCATAGCTGATATGTCAGTGTCAGCCAACCATAGCTGACCATGACCCTGTCCCACTTCTCCATGGTACCCCTAGCAACAGGCCTAGCCTGGCTAACAGGGCAAGGATCGCCATAATCCCCATGGTGGTGGAGTCTGCTAAAGAAGCATTGCACACCCCCTTTTTAGCTGTACTCTAGGACTGAAAAAGTAGCCGCCATAACCCACTCCCACACCGATACGATGCTGTGCCTCAACATCTCTACAGCATCGACTGTAAAGAACAACAGCTCACAGTTACAGGGACACTAAAATTTTACTTTCTAGGTGGTCAAATTCACAACAAACAACAGATTCATAAAAACAAGATTAACCACTAAAAGTACACATAAAAAAATAACAATATAATCATTCCACACAGAAATCTGACACTAATCTAACGTATTTATTTCCTTATCATAGTCCTACAATGCTGTAAAAATTGATGATGTTTTGATAATAATTATCACTTTAACTTTTTACTTTCCAGTTAGATCTCATCTGGCTGAAACATTATTCTAGTGATAGTCATAAATGACTTTGACTTTTCTGATCCTTATGTTCACGAGTTTTCACAATTTTACCTTTGTGCCAGATAGTGGAATGTGCAAGCCCTTTTCAGCTGGATAGTTACAGATATCCAGGAGAAATATTTTGTTCAAATAGGTGAAATTTACATTTTCACATTTTCTTTCAAATAAATATCCCAGTATCTTCACTGTTCAGTCGAATATAAATCTGAATTAAGTTTCCTACACGTCTCTGCTTCTTCAACATAATAAACCATTACTTCTTGATTTAAGAAATGATACACAACCATAACTACATGAAAACAATGGAAACAAAAATGCCCAACAAAGCAGCAGAGAATGTAGTAGACGACAAAACTTAGTTTCTTGATGTGAATGAAGATATTCAAGTCAAATATACTGTCAAAAAAAAAAGGGGGGGGGGAGAGCAAATTTCCTTTAAAAAAATGCATACATATCGAGCCACAGCACAGCATACTGATTCTTATCAGTGCTTTAAGTAAGAACTGCAATATTCACATAAAATGTGATATCATACCCAAGTTTTAAAAAAAAAAAATGTGTCACAGAATGACAGTATCAAACAATTAAAGTTCATAAATGAAAGAAATAAAAAAAAAACTGGGACACAACACAAAGAATGTATGCAAATCTAAGTAATAAGTTCAGGTCAGAGATCAGGGGGAATGGAACTGAGTCAGAAGCTAGTGAACTGCACCAAGATCATGGAGTAAAAAAAAAAAGGTGAACTTCACCATGGCAACTGGCCTCTAAATTTACAAAAAACCTAGAACAGTTAAGAAAGAAAGAACTGAAAATGAGGAAAGTAAAAACTATCATCGCTATTTTTTTGGTCAGAAAAAAAGAAGAAAATTCAATTATGCTTTGTTCAAAAGAATAAACATTTTTAAAAAAAAATAATGAGGGAAATATATGAGGACATATATCGCTCTTGTTGTAAATGAAAGCCAGCCACTGGAAGTCCCCAGCCCGACTGCAGACCTCCTGGAACCTAAACACAAGATGCAAATAGGCAGCTGGAATGTAAGAACACTTAACCAGACTGAAAAACTAGCACAAACCATCAAGGAAATGCACAGATACAAACTAGACATACTAGGAATACAAGAAGCAAGATGGACAGGACAAGACAGAAGGAAATTAACAACACAACACACAGAAGATACAATAAAATGGTCAGGTAAAAAGATCATCATGAAGGAGGAGCAGCATTGATTATAACAAAAGAATCATCAAGAGCATTGCTGAAATGGACCCCTATAAATGAGAGATTATTATATGCACGGTTCAACTCAAGATTCATGAAGCTGTCTATCATAGTTTGTTATGCACCAACAGATGCAGCTGAAGAGGAATTAAAAGAAGATTTTTACAACAGCCTCCAAGCCACAGTAGAAACAATACCCAACCATGATATGCTACTCATCTTGGGTGACTTCAATGCAAAAGTATGTGAGGGAAATGAAGATAGAAGAAGAATCATGGGAAGAGAAGGAATCGGAGAAATAAATGAAAATGGAGAAAGGCTGCAGTTTCTGTGAAGAAAACATGACCATCGGAGGGATGGTCATGTTTTCAATTTTCCAACATAAAAACATCCATAAAGTGACTTGGAGATCCCCAGATAAAACCACCGAAAACCAAATCGATCACATACTAATAAACAACAAGTGGAAACGGTCACTACAAGATATCAAGATGTAAGAGCAAGGAAAGGAGCAGATGTAGGAAGTGATTACAACCTTCTGGTAGCAAAAATAAATCTAAAATTAAGGAAAGCCCAAATCGGAGATCACAAAAAGACACATTTTGATACAACAAAACTGAAAGACTAGCAAACAAGGAATGAATTCTCAATAATACTTAAGAACCGCTCCAGTGTCCTACAAGACAAAGCAGAAATGTCCATACTAGAGTTCAATAAAACACTATGGGAAACAGCAAATGGGGTGCTGTGATATCGGTAACGGAGAAAAGAGGAATGGATAGGCAAGACCACATGGGAAAAGATAGAGCAAAGAAAAGAAATCAAGAAAAAATTACTGAACACCAAATCACAAAGGCTAAAAGAACAAGTTTTAAATAATTATGCACAAAAGACAAAGAAGTGAAGGAATCATGCCGTCAAGATAAACGTCAATACTATGACAACTTAGCAGAAGCAGCAGAGAAAACAGCATATGCAAATAACATGAAAACCATATACAAAATCACAAAGCAGATGACAGGTAACTTCAGCACAAGATGAGAGAGTGCAATAAGGACACATAAGGGACAACTGGTAAGTGGAGAAAGAGAAAAAAATTGAAAGATAAAGGGAACACTTTAACACCCTACTAAACAGAATACAAGCAGCACAAACAATAGACATACCTGAAGCAAAAACAGAACTAAACATCAATACAGGACCAATAACAATAAGTGAAGTAAAGGAGGCAATAAAGAAGCTAAAATTAGACAGGGCACTAGGTGAAGATGAAGTAACTGCTGAGATGTTGAAAGCAGAAGAAACAGAAACACCAAAACAACTCTGCCGGACACTACAACAAATTTGGGATCTAGAAAAAGCTCCAGAGGAGTGGCAAACTAGCCTTACAGTAAAACTACCAAAGAAGGGTGACCTCAGAGATTGCGGGAACTGGAGAGGCATTACCCTACTGCCACTCACCAGTAAAGTATTTTGCAGAATAATCATCAACAGAATTGTACCAGCACTTGAGGGAAAACTTCAGAAAGAGCAGGCAGGATTTAGGAAAGGAAAATCATGCACAGACCACATATTTGTACTTAGATAAATATTAGAACAGGCAAATGAGTGCCATAGCACAACATATGCATTGTTTACAGATTTTGAGAAAACCTTTAACAGTGTCAACAGAGATGCACTGTGGAAAATCCTAAGATGGCATGGCCTCCCCCATAGGATAGTGAATATAATCAAAGAAAGGGTTTTCAGTGCAAAGTGATCTGTGGAGAACATACCTCCAGCAGCTTTAGGGTACAAACAAGAGTGAAGCAGGGATGTGTACTATCACCAACATTATTTATCTTGGCAGTAGACTGGTTAACTCTTCCCGTGCCATAGTCGCTATAGTGATAATTTCCGGTTACTGAGTTGCGTGCCATAGTCGTTATAGTGACAATTCATTTGTTTCAATAAAACAACCGGTGTAACATTTAGATTGTACATATTTTGTCCGCGTTTCCGGTGACACTTTTCAAAATGGTGAAAGAGTCCTTAGTTACGAGCAATGCCGAGCAAGAAAAAGGAAGAGAAACATTGAAAATTTTCAATTTCTGATGATGTAGATAGGGGTATGGACATGGCCTGTGACCACCCCACTGCTCTTGAATGTATCCCAAGTAGATTTAGACATGTTTGACGACTGGAGAAGTAGTTAGGAGGTTATTTGAGACATTAATTTAGCGAGAATGCAACATAGAGTCAAAATAAGAGATTGACAAGTAGATCTAGACATCTCAGATGGTAAGCAGTGCATATCTAGACCTAGCTGATGGTGAGCTGGGCACAATCAATGTCTAAAAACATCACATTACTTCTTTTTTCCTAAAAAACTCTGCATTTATGAAATTTTCATACATTTAGTTATACTTTGAAACATAATAAGTACACGGAAGTACATGGAAATACTGTTTTCCATTCCATTTTACAACTATACCCCCTAACATATCAAGACCCGCGGTTTTTGTGTGGCACGGACAGGACTGTCCGCGTTTTTTTTCTGGGCCTGGGAAGAGTTAATGAAGGAGGCAACATCAGACAAGCGCAGAGGATTGCAATGGACCCCTGACACAGTGCTAGAGGACCTTGACTTTGTGGCCGACATTTGTCTACCATCAAGCCAGCCACAAAGATATGCAAGATAAAATAAACAAGCTAACTCACAATGCAAACAACACAGGACTAAAGATTAACGTAGGAAAGACAAAGTTAATGAAGCAAAATGTGAACAACAGAAATGTACTCGGAGTAGATAACAAGTTAGTGGAAGAGGTCAACGAATTTGTATATCTTGGCAGTAGAGTGGTAGAAAATGGACACAGCACAGAAGACATCAACAGCAGATTTACTAGAGCAAACCAGGCTTTTGCAATGCTGAAGACTATACGGAAATCTAAAAAAACTAAGCATGAATATGAAAATCAGGATATTTAAGAGTAATGTTCTAAGTGTACTACTCTATGGAAGTGAATACTGGAAAATCACCAAAACCATAGAAAACAAGTTGAATTCTTTCCAGACTAAATATTTATGAAGAATTAGAAAAATATTTTGGCCAAACACCATAAGAAATAACATCTTGTTGGCAGAAATGCAGATGAAGCCACTGACAGCAATTATTGAAGAAAGACGCTGGCGATGGTTGGGACATGTGCTCCGAATGACTGACAACTCACTACCAAATATAGCACTGAGATAGACACCACAGGGGAACAGAAATACGGGTAGACCAAAAGAGACATGGAGAAGAACAACAGAGAGGATATTGAGCAATATAGGGCTCACCTAGGCACGAGCAGAAAAGAAAAGCAAAGGACAGGCATTTATGGAAAACCCTTGCGGAAGCCCCGTGCGCCCTGGGCACTTAAGGTTCAGAGAGAGAGATATATATCACTCTTCAGAAAGTAAAACAACTAAAGAACCTGTGGAAAGGAGCAGACAGAACTACAAAAATAAGATTTTAAAGGGCATGCATCTTTCCCATCACAACATATTCCTGTGAGGCCTGGACACTTAACAAAACAGCTGAGAAACACATAAATGGCTTTGAATGTAAATGCTACAGAAGAACTTCTTCAAATATCATGGACACAAAAAAAGAACAAATATATCCATACTACAAGAACTTAACACTGAAGGAAGCTGGCTAGTAAAGAGGATTAAACAAAGAAAACTTAAATATTCTGGACACATTAAACGTCATGATAATCTAGAGAAGACCTTCTTGGATGGGAGAATAATGGGAAAAAGAAAAAGAGGAAAACCAAGGCAAAGATGGCTGCAAGACATCGTTGATGATCCGTAAATGGATGCATCAGCAGCAGGCCATCTTGCTCACAACCGAGAGGCCTACAGGAGTGCTGTCAGGGAGGCAAAGTTCCGCAAGGGACATGCAGGTGCATGAATGAATGAATGAAATTAAAAAAAAAAAAAATTGAGAAAACAACAGGGACAATTTAAAAATTCATGGAAGCACTTTCTCAACACATGATAAATGTTCGAACACAAAAAACCTACCATCCCAGTTCTGTTTTGAACTTGAAAACAGCCTGGAGAATCTGGCAAAGACTTGAGCCTGGCTTGAAATCCAAGAAACACTTCATCTGTAAATTAAAAAAAAATTATCAACTATCTATTTCCATCTGTAGATTTAAACAAAATGTATATCATAAGAGCAAATAATACACTAAAGTTTAGAAATGATTAACCCTTTCGCTACCAATTAATTTACTGTTTCCACCACTAAAAATTCATTTCTTGGCTTATTTGATGCAAATTAAGAAAGCATAAAATCTATGCAGATAAAATAATATAAATCTGCTTAAAACATACATTTGCACCTCAATGTAATTTTATATTATTATATTAACTGTTTATAGAAGTCTTATGAAGATTTTACTTTGCTAGACAATTCCATCTGAGAGTCACTGAGACTGAGGGGGTTAATGCCATGCTTGGAATGAGCATGGCCTTCAAAACAAAAAATCTTCATTTCACTTTTTTTTTTAAATGCTACTTTCATTTAGCATTTTCTAAAGTGATACATCACCCAAATTCAGCAAAGCTTTATTTTGTTCCATTTCCACTTTCAAGGCCAAAGTCAAATAGGTTCAGTTTATGAGAGGTCAAGTGAAAAAATAATATGACCGTGTGATACTTTACACGAGAAATAATGTGATACACACAACTTGTTACAAATGATCAGCATTACCTAAACGTCACATGGGGTCCACATGGTAGTTTGTCTTCTGCAAGTTTTTCGATCTCATCAAGGGATGTTATGCCCACTGAACTACCCTCTCTTAACAATGTCCTCTTTAGAGTTTCACGTGGTCAACCTCGTTTTCTTCGGCCTGTTGTGTTCCACTTGATAGCTTGGTTGGGGATACTCTGGTTGTTCCTTACCACATGACCGACATATGTCCATCTTCTTTTTCTGATCACCCATGAGACAGTTTGTTGTTTGCTCATCTGTCTTATCTCTGCATTGTTCTTGAATTTGTTCCATTTTATACCAAGTATTTTCCTTAGGCATTTGTTTTCAAAAGAATCTAAATATAAGTATTACCTACAGGGCTGAAAAACTGGCATGCCAGTCAAAGACAATTTTGAAAAGTCTGAGCTGGTATAAATGTATTGTTTATGAAGGCATGCTTTTGGCCACAGCTCCATACAAGTCAAAATTACCCCAGTTTCCCCCAATCTTATTTGTTACATGCCATCACCATTGCCAGTCATTCCCCTAGGGTGTACTGGCCACAGATAAAGTCTCTCCAATCATCTCTGTTCTAGGAATTGTTCTCTACTTCTCTCTATGTGTATCCTTCATCTCTGAGCACTTTCCTAATTTCTCTTCTCCATCTAGTTCTGGGCATATTATATATAAACATTATATATACACATTAGGTAACGGTAAATTTCCCGTTTCCATGCCATTAAGGCGTACTGGGGAATACGGTGTTAGGCCTGTATTTTCCATGACCTTCGGCATTATATAATCATTATATGTAAACATTATATATACATATTATATATATTATAATAAACATTATATATTTAAATTTAGACTTTCTTTTCTTTACCTCCTTTTCTGTCAGGCATATTTTTTTTGTAAAAATAAAGGTGTAGGCCAAAGTGTTACAACTGTGTACTCTGTTAATGAATAAAACTGTTCCTACTGTTTTGGTATTTTTTTTACAATAGCCTCAGCATTTATGGCAAAGGGAAGCCACCACATTATTTTCATTCCCTTGCCAAATCATGCTTCACAAGGGGGGAAAAGAAAGAGAGGGAAGCCAAGAGGAAAATATCTTAGTGGACTGACAAAATGGCATGGAAAAAAAAAAGCATATAAACTGATCAGAAATGGCAATGGTCATATGTAATGGTGATTGTCAAAGCTATCTGGAACGTCACACACTGTACATACAATCCTTTATGAAGGAATCTGAGCTAGAGTCAGAAAACAGCAGACTTAATATACTGTATAATCCTTTATGAAGGAGCCCAAGCTGAAGTCAGACAGCAGAAAACAGCAGACTTAATATATACTCCTTTATGAAAAAAAGTCTGAGCTGGAGTCATACAGTGGAAAACTGCCTTAATATATAAGTGCTTTGTCTAAGATTTTTTTGAGGTCTAATCCCACAAAAATTTTGTTCTCATACTTTGCCTTAATATATAATCCTTTATGAAAGAGTCTGCGCTAGAGTCAGACAATAGAAAATGGCAGACTTATAGATGAAACTGCTGGTCTACTGGCTCCACAGTCCTTAGTACCAAAAATACATTGCCATTTGCTGCAGCACAGACAAAAGAGAAACAAAACAAAGATGAATGACTTTTAAAAAAACAAAAACATTACAGGAAGTTTTGTGAGTGCCGGGTTCGTGACGTGTCTCCCAAATGCTTCTTCCTGGAACTGCAGGAGCTGCACAAGCAGGCTTGCCAGATTTTTGTTGGTGGGAGGGTCAGCCTGAACATACTGCAACCAAAGCACAAAATACAATGATCAGAACATGTACATTTTTTAAAAAAAACTGATGTTAGAAATCATGAAAATATGATTTTCACTATGATGAACATCATCATCGACCTGATGGAAAATATAGAAAAAAACCAAAACATGCCATGCGTGTGATAATTAAAGGCAGAAAGGTAAAATCCCTGGTTCCATGCCATTAGGACATATCGAGGATATATAATGTCAGGCTTATATTTCCAAGATCTTAGAAAGTTTCATGTGGTCAGTATCATACCTGGTTGCATTTACCTTCCAAGATTTCTCTGGTACCCATTTTTACAGGCCAAGTGGAGCCATGGCCTTTTTTTTTTTTTGGTGTGGTAGGACCAGAAAAAAATATCCCCACTCCTGGGACTTGAACCCAGTACCACTGGATTAGTAGACTGAGCACCTAACCACTCAGTCAACCGTGTATGTGATAAGTACTACGAAAAAATCCTCTCATACATTTAACTCTGCTCACTGTAGATTTCGCTGAAAGCAATGAAGTGAAGCAATCCATTAATCTCTAGAACACAACATGAACCAATGCTTGACTTGTACTTGTATGAACTCCCCGTAACTGCGAGCTGTTGTTCTTTGCAGCCGATGCTGTAGAGGTGTTGAGGCACAGCATCGTATCGGCGTGGGAGCAGGTTATGGCAGCTAATTTTTTCAGTCCAGGAATACAACTAAAAAGCGGGGATGTGCAATGCTTCTTTAGCAGACTCCACCACCATGGGGGATATGGTGATCCCTAGAGAGGTGGAACAGGGTCTTGGTCAGCTATTGTTCGCTAACCCTGATGCTGGTATATCAGCTATGGGTCACTGATTAACACTGCTTGAAAGCAGGTGTTCTCACTTGGGGGTATCCATACCCTTTAAGTTGTGTCTGTCTTTTCTATCTTCCTGGACTACAGACTGGTACACTTTGCAGCTGATGCTGTGAGCCTGTTATGGCGCAGCATCATATCGGCATAGGAACTGGTTATGTCAGCTATTTTTTTAGTCCCAGAGTGCAGCTAAAAAGCAGGGGGTGTGCAATACTTCTTTAGCAGACTCCACCACCATGGGGACTACAGCAACCCCTGCCCTGTTAACTACACTAGGCCTGTTACAGGGGTACCAGTGGAGAGGTGGGACAGGGTCTTAATCAGCTTTGGTTCGCTAACCCTAGCATGTCAAATATGGGTCACTGATTATCAAAATGGACAGCATACCCTTTGAGATATGGGAACCACATGATGGGTGTATAGGATTTAATCTCTGAACAATTTTTTTTCCTTAAATGGCTGTTATATTAGAATTTAAATTCTTCAAGCTGTTCTGTTCCTAGCTATATATATAAAGTAAAGCCAAGTTATTGGAAAGTTGTTTAAAGTCATTCTGGTACCTAACAGGACTAGCAATGATCATGATGGTAATGATTTCAACAGTTTGGTTAAATGGGGGTATATGAAGCAATTCGTAGCGGTATGTGTGTGCGCGCGCGTATGTGTGTAGAGGGGGTGAGGGTATGTCTGCAATGTTAAAAAATAAAAATATAAGCATAAAATTCACAAACACCTTATCTGTTAATACTAGGCCTATGGAACAATACACAATAGGAGGTCAGACACAAACTTCTGTAGCTAACACGTCAAACAGAACATAACTATCAAGCTCGGATACCAGGTGAAGTTGTCGAAAGTGTCCACTACTTTCACAGCGATTTTTTTTCACTATGTTCATTTTCCTTTTGCCCCAAAAGCACTGTAGAATTCACGTGTTATTAGTGCAGATATGCTTTACCTAATATTTTATACCGATAATAACGGCGGTAATTTAAATTAACAGCAAAGTTAACTACTGACACAGTGTGTGGATTATCCCAACGTGACGTTCCTAACAGCAATTGTCAGGCTAAAGATACCATCAGTTCAACCCCCCCCCCCCCATACAAGTCTTAGTATATTATGTGCTATGAGCTTGAACATAACGTTTCTAGATATTTACCTTTTTACAGTTTTTCAGAAGCCACGTACGGACAGGATCAAACTGCGCGATAGTTTCCTGAGCCTCGAAGTATTTCACGTTCGGGCTGCCGTCTTTCTTCCTCTGCAGCGCCATTTTTTGTTTTTCAGAGCGTGGGCAGCGGCGCACAGAATGTACTTAAAATAATATACCGAGATGTAAAATATTATTGACGAACTCCATAATTTTATACTAATTATAAGTTTAGCATCATGCTTTTTATATGTCTCAGTTTTTTTAACTTTATCAAATTTATCACCATTATATCCTGTATGATCTCCGCACTGAATGTAGCCCTAAGGTTACTCATGGTCCATGATTAAGAGAGTAGAGCGAGAAATGGAGGCCATGGAAATGTGGTTCATAAGAAGGATGTTGAAGGTACCATGAACAGCTAAGAAAACCAACGAAGAAGTCTTAAGAGAGGCTAGGGTTAGAAAGCAAATTACAGCAAAGATCAGAGGCAGACAAGCGAGATTTGTAGGACATTTTCTGAGAAGAGGAAAATTGGAACACATTGTGGCACCTGGAAAAATTGAAGGAAGAAGAGACAGAGGAAGACAGAGAGAGAGAGAGAGAGAGAGAAATTACTGGATGGGGTGTCAGTGTGGCTAGGAAGAAAGTCACCGGCGGATCTCATAATTAAGTCTAAAGACAGGAAATTCTGGAGAGAAATGATCGCCTACGCCACGCGGCACGACACTTGATTGATTGTTCGTCACAAAATGTTATCTATTCAGGTGTAGCGTTGCTCTTTTTATTATTATTATTATTATTATTATTCAAATATGATTATATAAACTATTAATTGCTAAATATATCTGACCTATCCAGAAAACTTTACTGCGGAATCATTCATTCATTCATTTACATGTCCCTTGTTGAACTTTGCCTCCCTAACAGCACTCATGTAGGCCTCTCGGTTGTGAGCAAGATGGCCTGCTGCTGTTGCATCCATTTGCAGATTATCAAAGATGTCTTGCAGCCATCTTCGCCTTGGTCTTCCTCTCTTTCTTTTTCCCATTATATACCCTTCAAGACTGCGGTGTACAGTTAAATTACAAAGTAAAGGTTGCCTTATTGTATCGTAAAGGGACCTAGGGAATATGATGTTAATGCTCATATTCCACCGGCCTAGTTATGATAGAGCAGTGCACTAGCTACTTTGCTACTCAGACACCCAAACAATGGAAATCACACTCTACATAAGTCGTAGTGCTGTACCACTTGCATCTTCTTTAACTAGTAAGCAAAAAGGAATGGAAAATGTAATTACGTCAGTCCGTAAGAATCTTACATCCTTCCCGTGCCGTTAAGCGTAACATAGGGTTCGCATAATTGTTTGCCAAGTTTTCCTGCTTTTTGGCGACCTTTTCAACTTCATCAAGGGATGTTATGCCCACTAAACTGGCTTCTCTTAACAATGTCCTCTTTAGAGTTTCACGTGGTCGACCTCTTTTTCTTCGGCCTGTTGTGCTCCACTTGATAGCTTGTTTTGGTATTCTCTAATTGTTTCTTCTTCTCATTACATGGCCTACATATGTCCATCTTCTTTTTCTGATCGCCCATGAGACAGGTTGCTGTTTGGTCATCTGTCTTATCTCTATGTTGTTCTTAAATTTATTCCACTTTATACCAAGTATTTTATTTAAGCATTTGTTTTCAAACGAGTCTAATTTGTTATCTATTTCCTTAGATGATTTCCAGCTTTCACGTGCATAAATGAGCGTAGGTATCACATTTAAATTGAATAATGTTAACTTGGTTTTTGTGCTTATAACTTTTGAATTCCGTATGTTCTCAAGATTTTTGAAAGACAATGCTGCTTTTGCAATTCTAATTCTAACTTCTTTTCTGGTGTCACCATCCTGGTCTATGTTGTTGTCGAGGTATACAATGTGGTTTATTTCATCAACGGCTGTTTCTTCTACATATATTTTTTCCTTCTTGATTAATGAGAAGTTTCATTATTTTTGTTTTGTCTTTGCAAATTTCAAGACCTATTTTGGTAGCCAAGGAAGACAGGGAATCTGTTTTTTTTTCCTGCATCGAATTCACATTGTCACTGATAAGAGTTATGTCATCTGCAAAATCAAGATCTTCTATTAGGGTCCCAAGTACTCAGTCAATGCCCGTTTTACCTGTGGAACATCTTTTTCATTATAAAGTCTATGGTAATTCCAAAAAGCAAGGGAGATAATATACATCCTTGTTTCACGCCTGTTTCAATCTGAAACCATTTGCTCGTCCTTTCTTCTGTCTTGACTGCACAGACATATCCGTTGTAGAGATCTGAAATGGTGTTGACAATTTTAAATGGTATTCCATATTGTCTTAAAATTCACCTCGTTGAATCTCTGTGTGTGCTATCAAGTCCTTTGCACAGACATATTCGTTGTAGAGATCTCTAATGGTCTTGACAATTTTAGATGGTATTCCATATAGTCTTAAAATTGCCTCGTTGAATCTCTGTGTGTGCTATCAAATCCTTTTTAAAGTCTATAAAGTTCAAGATTAATAGTTTCTGTTTTTAAATATGTTCTTCAAGTATTATTCTTAGAGTAAAGATCTTGTTGAGACATTTTCTCCCTTTTCGAAATCCTGCCTGCTCTTCTCTCATTGCAGTATCCACTACATCCTTAATTCTATTCAGAATCACCTTAAAAAACACCTTTGACACAACTGATAGTAAGAATAGTGAAGAGAAAACCTCTATCTTAATGCGAAGAAAACTAAACTGATGACAACTGACACAACAAATAAGGCAACTGAAATATTTGTCAAAGAGAAAAAACTAGAAGAAGTGGAGAGTTTTGAATATCTTAGATCACTATTAACTAATAATGGAGATACAATGAGGGAAATTAAAAGGAGGATATCTATCGCTCTTCAAAAAGTAAAGCAACTAAAGAATCTGTGGAGAGGAACAGACAGAACTACAAAAAATAAGATTTTTAAGGGCATGCATCTTTCCCATCGCAACATATGCCTGTGAGACCTGGACATTTAATAAAACAACTGAGAAACACATAAATGCCTTTGAATGTAAATGCTACAGAAGAGTTCTTTAAATCTCATGGACACAAAAAAGAACAAATATATCCATACTACAAGAAATTAATATTGAAGAAGGCTGGCTAGTAAATAGGATTAATCTGAGAAAGCTTAAATATTTTGGACACATTAAACGTCATGAGAATAAAGAATTTAGAGAAGACCGTCTTGGAAGGATACATAATGGGAAAAAGAAAGAGAGGAAGACCAAGGCGAAGATGGCTGCAAAACACCGTTGATGATCTTCAAATGGATGCATCAACAGCAGGGCATCTTGCTTACAACCGAGAGGCCTACAGGAGAGCTGTCAGGAAGGCAAAGTTTCGCAAGGGACATGCAAATGACTGAATCAGATAATAAACGAAAAGTCTAGATATGTTTATTAGCCTGCCCAGATTTCGAATACCGTGCCATTAAACGTTTTCATTCTTTAATTTATAATGTTTAGCAACAGAAGAGGCACATGCAACAAAGCGAGAATGCGCTGGCATGTATAGAGTCCCAGCTGTCTTGGGTTCCTCCTTAACTAAAGCACTGTATGTACCTGTGTGGACGTGCTGTATTTTCAAAACCAAGCCTGGAACTCTTCAAGCGCTAAAGTTCTCTCTCTCTCTCTCTCTCTCACTCACTCTTTCACTCTCTCTCTCTCTCACCGACTCTCTCTGCCTCACTCTCTTTGTCACTCGCTCTTTCTCATTCGCTCTCTCTCTCTCACTCTCTCTCTCTCTCTCTCACTCTCTCTCTCTCTCTCTCTCTCTCTCTCTCACTCTCTCTCTCTCTCTCTCTCTCTCTCACTCTCTCTCTCTCTCTCTCTCTCTCTCTCTCTCTCTTCCACGCCCTTCCCATTTTCGGTCGAATAAAGTTTAAAAAGTTCAGAGTATCGCACACAACGCAGATACAGCAGAAGCAGCAGCAACAACAACAACAGCGAACAACAACAACAGTAAATAGCAAAATGTTTTTCAATCTCCCAAGAACTAGAAACACATATTCTTGGCAGCCAATGTGTGACAATGGTGAAGCACTACATTGTATCTAACTGGGGCTAGGGTACGGAGAGATGGGTGGTACAATGCTTCTTCAACACACTTCACCGCCAGGACAGCTGCGAGAATCTCTGCTCCGTTATGGTTCACCAACCCTGACCCAACCAGGTCAGCTATGGGTCGCTTACCCCCAAAATTGGACAGTGTCCTTGTCCCCATATAAAAAGAGTAAGTAGGTTATTGTTTTATTTTTATCTTTGTTGTTGTTGTTGTTGTTGTTGTTGATGATGATGATGATGATGATGATGATGAGACAGTTCGCCGGCGTCGTCTTTAAAGTGTGAAAGATGAATATTGCCAAAACAACAATTCGACGATTGGTTGAAAATTAAAATCTCCACATTAGAGAGAAAGCACCGCCTATCTTTGACGATCATACTGGCACTAAGCAAAATGACAAACACACCGATAGGTTGTGCAGGATGATCCTATTGGTCGAAATTGCTTATTGGCTGAAACTGAAAATGTGAGCCCAATTTATTTCTTTTTTTTTTCCTTGGGAATTTTTCCCCTCTCTGTTTTCCGCAACAAACCGAGAAGCTAGGGTTCAGGAAACCCCTCTTTGGAGAAGTTAAGGTTTAGAAAACCCCTCTTTGGAGGAGCTCGGGTTTGGAAAACCCCTCTTTAGAGAAGCTAGGGTTTTCAAATGCAGCTTTGCTTTCTGTTTAAATTAATAATATTCAAAACTGATTTGTGTTGTTGTTGTTGTTATTTATGCCCTGCGTTCAGGACCCACGTCGGCAATGTTTCCCTGCAGACAACGGCCCTGGGACTTAGTTATCCCCGCCACCCCCCCCCCCCTTTTACCCAGGCAGAACTTGTTACTGGGTGGGGGGGGGGGGGGCACCATCCGAAAGTGGGACAAAGTCCTGGCTAGTACCCAGAGAAGGAATCAATACATGATAGAAGAGACAGCTGGGTCGTCCGATAACTATCTTAAAGTCCAGTGAACAACAGATTAGTATGAAAGGTCTCATATATGTGAGCTCTGCTTATATCATATGGATTCTAGAACATGGATAACATATTAAAGGCGTGGGGGGGGGAAAGTTTCCTCAACCTATGGATGGAAAGAACTGGCCAAAGATCGTGCCGCGTTGAAGAGCGACTTCTCACAGGAGCTCTGCTTCATTTGATTAGGTAATTATGACCATTTGTGAAAATGTCTTGCTGGACCTTGCAATCAAGACGAGTTTGCCATTATACCGACAAGAAAGCTTAACAGGGAGCAAACATCAAAGAGGCGCTCTACGTATCTTTGAGAGGCAATTTTAAAATAACAGTCTTGTAGTTAGCCTAACCAAAGGTTAAAAAAAATAGTCTTAAGCACAAACATGTGTTGTAATTGTAACCCATTATGACAGACCATTAGAGACGTTGTTGCTGTGATAGAAGATTCCCTACACCTGCTCCAGAACTGTTTCTAAGATGAGAGAGTCATTAACAGTAATAAAACTCTAGGGATATGTAATGATGGTCTATTCGCTGGCGTAACATTCAGTATACACATTTGAACAAAGAAAACAGATAAGTCATCGAAAATAACAGTATTATTCACCAAGGCATCTCTTCAATATTCGTCCTTTGTTTATTTATTTTATTTATTTATTCTATTATTCAAAGCCATGAGACCACGGGGTCTACCCATCCTCAAAAAATGGGTACCAGAGAATTCGAGGAAGGTAAATACAGCCAGGCGTGATGCTGACCATATCACCCTTTCACGTGCAGAAGGTCTTGGAAATACGAGGCTACACCGCATCGCCAATATGCCTTAATGGCATGGAAACGGGAATATTTTACCTACCTACCTACATACCTACCTACCTGCCTACCTTGCAAGTGGGTCATGACTTGCATTGGCGGTGGTAGTTGTAGTGAATCTCACCCGAAGATACGAGGTGAAAGCTTCTAGAAAGATGGTGGCTGTAGTGACGAACTTGGGTCACCTTCTGTAGTTTTTTTTTTCTTTTAAAATTTTAGAACATAAACTACTTTGACCTATGCGGTGTTTTAGAAGAAGTTTTATTGGTAGTTCATCTAGCCTTGGGGTGTGAGTGTGGGGGGTGGGAACGTTTAAGTTGGTAACGTTCTTTAATTTCCTTCTTACTACGGTAGTGCCTGCAGTCTAGGTTGTGGTTGCTCTTGATTTTGCTTCAGGTGTTATTTAAGGATGCTTGGTGTTAATCCTAGCTGAATGTCAAGTTAAATATTTTCTGTTTATTGTTTTGTTTTTAATGTTCTCCCCCCTTCCCCTCCCCCCCCGCCCCACCCCGGCAACTGCACCAGCTAATAATAATTAGTGTATAGGTGAGACATGGCCAGAAGACACAAGCTTGGGGCGAAAAACTTTGGGGCTGCTATCAGGATCTGGAGAGGACTGCGGGCTTTGCCATATCGACAGGGATCAGGATCTGATGTGCCAACAACCTCGAACGCAGAAGAAGAAGAAGAAGTGTATAGGCATACAACTATGCACAAAGCACTGCAGTAAAGCTGTGATATCAAAATGTACAAACTAGGAAAAAAAATAGGAACAGCTTTATTATTCAGCGATTACAAAGTTGTGACGTTTCGGCGCGAGCCTTCATCAAACAAACAAACAAACAAAAAATAGGACGAAGAATCAGAGAGAGGAGATAAAAGTATAGATTCACATGAATTTTATGTTAACGAAATAATAAAAAATGAAAAAAAATTAATGAAAAATTGGAAATGACTTATCTTAGGTCTTGGAACAGTACAATTAGCAGTCATTACAAAATTTTCATTAATTTTTTTTTCATTTTTTATTATTTCGTTAACATAAAATTCATGTGAATCTATACTTTCTCTCTCTGATTCTTCGTCCTGTTTGTTTTTGTGTGATAAAGGCTCGCGCCGAAACTTCACAACTTTGTGATCGTTAGATAATAAAGCTATTCATATTTTTTTCCTAGTGTATACAACTGCACCAGCTGTGAAACAACGAAGCTCACCTGGTGAACATAGTGAAACTGCTCAAGAAGCTGGGCTCTATGTTTCTATACAGGTACTATAAAGGGGGGGGGGGGAGTCCAATTTACCTAAGAGACAAAACTGCACATAGAGACAGTAAATGCTTTTTAAGAAGAAGAAGAAGAAAACAAAAAGAAGAAGGAGGAAGAGGAGAAGGAGGAGTATAAGACGAGTAGGAGGAGAACCAGAAGAAGAAGGAGAAGAAAGGAAGAGGAGGAAGAGGAGGAACAGAAGAAGAAGAAAAAGAAAGGAGGAGGCTGAGCAGAAGAAGAAGAAGAAGGAGTAGGAGGGGATTGATTGATTGGTTGCTTGATCTTTATTTCCAAAAGGTTAAGAATTGGGCACAGAGACCCGTCTGACATTCTGCCCTTTATCATACATCTTTCACCCTATTCCAGACATTCTACAAATATGCTGCTCACGTAACAAACATAATTAACATTGAAGCTGAGAGACATAAAATAAAATATAACATTTACATTTCGCTCTTATCCATTCACTCAGTACAGAAGTAACAAATACATATATAAATGACTAACTACTAAACAAAACTTTCTGGACTATTCAGAATAAACAATTACAGTAACTATATTCCGTGTCTGTAAGAACAGTCTAAAGTAACTTTTAAGTTTTATGATTCATGGAGACATGTAGTCCACATCAAATAGATATTGGGAAAGTTTGTAGTTGTAGGAAGGAGTATAATTTATATATTTTTTTATACAGCATGGGAGGGTATTCCAAAGATGAGCAGCAGAATAACTAAAGCTTTTCTTGTAAAGATCAAGTCATGGTTTTGGAAGACATATGTTGTTCGAGCGTTGGCTGCCCTTTGGGCTAAATTTAAACAGGTTCCATAGATAAAGCGGGGAATGCCGTGAAAGAATTTGATGTATTGGATATGGGGAAGAAGAAGAAGAAGAAGAAGAAGAAGAAGAAGAAGAAGAAGAACGAATGAACGAACATACTTTATTTTCAAAGGGTTAAGAATTGGGCACGCAGGCCCGTCTGACATTCTGCCCTTCATCATACAATTTCACTCAATCACAATCATTCAGCGTTTGTTAATGAGCATAATAACCATGAAGACACAATAAATGATTACATAAATAAATAATAAACTTATCTCATGTCCATACACTCTACACTCTGATTTATGCAACAATATGAAATAAACATGCATTTTTACATTCATTCATAACTAATACATTTATAGAAAAGCAGTATAAAAAAATTACAACACTCAGGCATTTTAAACTACTTTAAACTATGCTTAGGCAGGCATATAGTCCATATCAAACAGATGTTGACAAAGTTTAAAGTTATAAGAACGAATATTACTTATAAACTTTACGTGAATTTGTAGAGCATTCCAAAGGTGGGCAGCTGAGTAAGATAAGCTTTTTTTTTTTTCTTAAAGCATGTCAAGCCTTGGTTTTGGGATAATACAAATGCTTAAGCATTGACTGTGTTTTGGGTTGGATTTGAACAACGACCATAGATAGGGTGAAGCATTGTGCGATAGAATTTTATGAATTAACTTGGCCTTGTTGAAAAGAAATCTCTTCTTAAGGGGTAGAATATCAAGGTGTTTGTCCTTATTTGTAATACGTCTTGTATGTTTGTCATCTATAAGCTTTACTGAAGTGAGTAAAGTCTTTTCATGTTTGACATGGAACAACCATCCCAGACTGTGGAGCAGTAGTCCAAGTTGTTTGTATCTGTGATATGTAGTATATTTTTCTGGTGTCTATGTCAAGAAAATGTTTAATTTTAGTAAATTGGTAAATTTTTGTGCAATGAGTTTGGTTAGACTGTCTACATGATGATTCCAGCTGAGGTGGTGGTCAGTCATGAGACCTAGAGTTTTATGTTCACTAACATTCTCTATCTGTGAAGTTCCAGCATGGACCTGTAGTGTTGTTGCTGGTGAATTTGTTAATTTCTGTCTTGTTGTAATGAGCACGGATTTTGTTTTGCTGGTGTTTATTAGCATTCTGTTGTTGTTGCTCCAGTTAATTAGACTGTTTATTTCAATTTGAAGAGTTGACTCAAGGTTAATACAGTCATTGTCATTAGTGTAAACTAGTAAAGAAGATGATGAAGAAGAAGAAGAAGAAGAAGGAGGAGGAGGAGGAGAAGAAGAAGAAGAAGAAGAAGAAGAAGAAGGAGGAGGAGGAGGAAGAAGAAGAAGAAGAAGAAGAAGAAGAAGAAGGAGGAGGAGGAGAAGAAGAAGAAGAAGAAGAAGAAGAAGAAGAAGAAGAAGGAGGAGGAGGAGGAGGTTTCACGAACAACTAAAATCCACCAATCAAATAAGAGCAGGACATTCGCATGGAGTAATCAGCTACTTTCTCAAGGTGAAAATCTAACAATCTCTTGCGTGTTTGAGTTAGCTAAACTCTTAAAAATCAGGTACCTCGCACTCGTGTCACGGAATCTTCCTCATAAAAAAGGAGGACATCTTCGTGTAAGACAAGGTACACCAAGAGGCCGTTTTACAAATGGATATCAACATATTCATGGAAGAAACAGACCCAAAAAAAAAAAAAAGTCTTGTGGATCTGAGACTTCGAATCGATAGCGGGCAAGAAGAAACATGACAAGCTACCTTATATTGATTTTTTTTTGTTTTTGTTTAGTGTCGTCTTTTTAAACTCTGTTTGCCGTTAGTCATAGCGCTTTGTATTTTATTTTTTATTTTGGTTTTTTTAAAATAGATTTTGTTTGAGGTTTGTTTATAAGATTCCTTTCTTTTTTTTCAGATAATTTTTGGAAACAGGAAAGAGTCACAAAGGACTGGCGACTAATTTAGATATGAGAGAGAGTGAGTGAGAGAGAGAGAGAGAGAGAGAGAGAGAGGCGAGGTTTGGAGTTAAGAGATTTCTATTTGACATTCCCCAGTGGAGACTATTGAAATCCCACCACGTCTTTAGAGGATCTATTTGAAGAAGTTTTCTGTGACGAACGGACCGGAAGTTTCTTGTCTCGCTAGCTTTCACTGCAGACAGCGCGGATGATTCCTTTTTTGGACCTTTTTTTCTTAAAAAAACTCCCTTTTCCTCTAGGAACTAATCACCATCATCATCTTGTTCCTGCTCTGTTCTGAAGCTTGGCTGTAATGGGTATTCAGGATGGTGAATTATATCATGATATCATGTACCGCTATCCGGTATATTTATAAATTAGTTAGTCTTTGTTTAATATTCTGCTTTTCTTGCTTTATCTGGGTTTAACAACTCCTGGAAAGTATTTCTCTTTATGTTGTTATGTTTCTTGGTATTCTATAAGATATCGGTCATATGATTTTAACTCTTTAGTTATTTAACCGTTAACTTCATCTGGTTGAAAATTTTCTTCTGCTATTTTGTTTGCACTTCTTCTTCTTCTTCTTCTTCTTCTCTTCTTCTTCTTCTTCTTCTTCTTCTTCTTCTTCTTCTATCTCCCTAGAAGAGCGAGCTGGTGCTCTGTGCCGCCGATGCCGTAGAGATGTTGAGGCACAGCTTCATATCGGATTAGGAGTGGGTCATGGCAGTTATTTTTATTCCCTGAATGCAGGTAAAAAAAAAGCAGGCCCATGCCATACTTCTTCAGCAGACTCCACCACCACGTAGACTATGATGATCCCTGCTCCGATAGCCAGGCTAGACCTGTTACGGGGAGAGGGGAGGGGGAGGGAAGCGGAGGGGGGACGAACGGAGAGGTGGGACAGGGTCTTGGTCAGCTATGGTTCGTCATTCCTGTGGCTAGCATGTCAGCTTATGGATGGTCTATTGCCAAAAGTGGACAGGTTCTCCGCCCCTCATCTTTGCTTAGTTCAAACCTGTTTTTCCTTGTTTTTCTTGTTCCATGTCCCCCGGAACTGCGGTCATGAGGCTGTTCTGCCGTCGGTGGGGTGAGGTTGTTGAGGCACAGCATCGTGACAAACGGGGAAGTGGATTGCGGTGGCTGTTTTTTTGTTTTCATAGACCTGGAGTGTGAGCAAAGTACAGGGAGGTTCAGTGCTTCTTTACCAGACTTTCACCAGAACCGGGCTCTATATATCAACCCCTGACTTGTTAGCTAGGCTGTCTGTTACTCTGTGTGTGTGTATGTGTGTGTTTGTGTGTTTGTGTGTGTGGTAGGAGAGGAAAAAAGGGGGCGGCACAAATGGAGAGGTGGGGCAGGGTCTTGGTCGGCTATGGTTCGCTAACCCTAACTCGAGCAGTCAGCTGTAGGTCGACGACCACTACAATTCGTCCACTCTTTCTGCTTTTTTTCTAATCTACCTGCTAATGACCTTTTCCCTACTTGTAGTAATGAACTACATGTACTTTCCACTGCCTTACATAAGCCCCAGCAGCATGCTTGCTTGCACTCTTGCAGACCGCGTACACTTAGTCCGATAGGTTTTTCTGAACGAGCAAGCTGCAAATACGGCCTGAACATCGATTTTCCGGCACTCTCCAAGTATCTTGGCAGATTAACGCTTTTGCTAGATTAAAAAAAAAAGTAACAGTAATAGTAAAACTGGACCACGTGTGCTTTAAAGAAAGAAAGAAAAAAAAAGTATTCATTTTCTTTGAGCAGTTGCTGAATTTAGCAGCAGCTTTCCGAGTCACCGAGGCTCATTGCTGCGGTCAAGACACGTCTCCATTCTTCTCTGTTCTTGATCGTTTCTTGCAAAGTGTCGATTCCAAGAGGTGGCACATCGTTTTCTACGTTGTCTCGCCATCTTTGTCTAGGTCTACCTTTTACTCTTAAACTGTTAATAGCATAAAAATGAACGCAATTGAATACAGAATATGGTAACAGCCGCCAACAAATGGATAAAACGAGGTTTCTGTATATCGCTTCGCCAGTTTATATATATACATATACATATAAGGAGGACATATATCGCTCTTCAGAAAGTAAAACAAATAAAGAATCTGTGGAGAGTATCAGACAGAACTATAAAAATAAGATTTTTAAGGGCATGCATCTTTCCCATAGCAGCATATGCCTGTGAGACCTGGATACTTAACAAAGCAGCTGAGAAACACATAAATGCCTTTGAATGTAAATGCTACAGAAGAGTCTTTCAAATACCATGGACAGAAAAAAAAATATATATCCATACTACAAGAACTTAATATTGAAGAAGGTTGGCTAGTAAAGAGGATTAAAGAGAGAAAACTTAAATATTTTGGACACATTAAACGTCATGATAATCAAGAGAAAACTGTCTTGGAAGGGTGTATAATGGGGAAAAAAAGAGAGGAAGACCAAGGCGAAGATGGCTGCAAGACATCGTTGATGATCTGTAAATGGATGTATCAGCAGCAGGCCATCTTGCTCACAACCGAGAAGCCTACAGAAGTGCTGTTAGGGAAGCAAAACACTACGCACTTGTGTGTTGAATTTTTAATACAGTTGAAGCTGGCATACGTTACATATACATAAGTGTGCACGTATGTCTGTGAATAATTATGGATGTCATCGTACAAACACATTATATGACAATGTTTTAATTGTTTTCTTTTCTTTTTTTTTTTAAACTGTGCTTTAACAGGCAGATGAACTGGGAGAACAGACATCTGTCTATCCACGCGAAGATTTTGGTTGTGAAGGAAGTATCAAAATGCGTGTGTCGACGTGATGGAATAAAATCAATATCCTAGCCATTTTCCACATCATCTAGCAAATACTGGAATCCGCCAATTTTATACTGGATGAACTTAAGTCCTTCTACGTGATCGTCTTCTTGCCCACCCCCCACCCTTTTGGAAAGTTGTCATCTTTATGACAACGCTGGCGGCTGCTGTGATGATGATGATGATGATGATGATGATGATGATTATGATAATAATGTTTTTTTTTCTTTTGCTTTTTTTACAGAGGATCTTTTTTTGTCTTTTTGCTTTTAAATATTTTAGATCCTTCTTCTTCTTCTTCCTTCTCCTCCTCCTCTTCTTCTTCTTCTTCCTCCTCCTCCTCCTCCTTCTTCTTCTTCTTCTTCTTCGAACATTCTTAGATGTCAAAATGTACAAACTAGGAAAAAAGTAGGAGCAGCTTTATTACTTAACGATTACAAAGTTGTGACGTTTCGGCGTGAGGCTTAATCATACAAAAACATACAAAACGAAGAAATGTGTACACATTCTGGTATCACATCTTTACTGCAAGCGCTTCGTGTATAGTTGTATACTTATACACTGATTATTGTGTATTCTCAGAAGCCAGTGGTAGATGTAACGGAAGAAGGGCCAGAGGGACATCGCTATATAGCTTTGGTCTGGACTGTTTTGGTGATGGCCTGGTGTAGCTTCCGTGCTCATCATGCACAGAGAAACAGAGACTGGACTGTTTTGTTGTTGTTGTTTTTTTTTTTAAGTGCGATAAGGTTCATGATACACTTTTTGACAGCTGAAAATATAATAACAAAATTATGCAGAACACAAACTATTATTATTATTATTATTATATAATTAAACATAACAGTTATTTTGATCATTGAAAAGGGGTTTTGCCGAAATATTGGATTGTTGCATGTTCCTCATTCTTACTGCTCATCTAACTTTCTGCCACTCTTGTTCCAGCCCACTTTCCTCACGCTTTCTAACTTTTTCTTAAACTGCTCCACGCACCTCAGTCTTATCTTTATTACTAGAACCAGTTTTACCGCAGTCACCATTTCTGTTATCTCTCTAGATAAAAAAAAACACGAAGACGCTGCTCGATACTGACATACTAGCGTCAGGATTGGCCGATCAAGACCCTATTTCACCTCTCCGTTGGTACCCCCCCCCCCCAGTAACAGCCCTAGCTTGATTAAAGGGGCAGGGATCGCCATAATCCCCATGGAGGTGGAGTCTGCTAAAGAATTACTGCACATTCCCCCTCCCCCTTTCCTGCTTTTTATTTCCACTGAAGGACTAAAGAAATATCGGCCGTAACTAGCTACTAATCCGACATGATGCCATGCTTCAACATCTTCACTGCATCGGTTGCAAAGATCATGAAGCTCATAGCTCCAGCTCGTAGAACCGATGATGATGATGACAACTTCTAAAGTGTGATAAAGGGGGCATGGGATTATATTAGATAATCCATTTGGGAAGTGCGGGAGTCTGTATTCGCAAAAGGGTTACGACCCCTGATCTCAGCAACAATTATATAGAATTATATAATTACATTCCAGAAGGACGCCCGAGTGACTTAGTGGTTAGTGCACTGGCCTTTCATGACGAAGGTCGGTGGTTCGAATCTGGCTGGAGGCTCCACAGTCACCTGGCTGTAGAAACGGGTACCCAGCTACTTGCGGAGCTGGGGAAGGAAAGGCAGCCAGGCGTGACGCTGGTCACATCAGCGTCTAAGTGTGCCAACAGGTCAAGGAAAATATGGACACTAAACTCCCTGTGTCTGCCGCATGGTGTGTTTGGTGTCATGGCTTCTGATGTCAGCGTGGACGTCTTGCAGCAAGCTTTCATTTACATCCCTCGTGAATTCAGTTTCCTGGCTAACTTCGACCTTCTCGCCGACATTTTGGATTTATCTCGCGTCAGCTTCTGTACACGTCATTCTTTTTTAACAGGGATGCGGTCGCCAGCCCCTATGGACCAACCTCCTTAGTCGCCTCTTACGACATGGTTGGAAGGTAGCAGGGGCTGGTTTCTTTACTCCCTGGACTTAGGACCAGGCTCCGCATTCCGAGGAACAGCTTTGATGCGGAGTCCACAGCACAAAATGACCATGGGACGACCCAGAGAGGCACGCAGACATACAGCAGAGAAAATGCCGTAAATAAAGGACAGAGCCGAGAGACAGCCAAGAAGATAGCGGACGAACTGCCGACAAAAGTGAAAATCTCCTGGTATCAGCAGATATGTGTGTCTTGGGGATTGGTGAGACGAGAGAGACAGAGAGAGAGACAGAGAGAGACAAAGAGAGAGAGACAAAGAGAGAGAGACAAATATATATATATATATATATATATATATATATATATATATAGAGAGAGAGACAGAGAGAGAGAGAGAGAGAAGCTCCACATTGCCTAGAGCTTGGTGTCACTATGGTATCCTAAAGCTACCCATATTCCAGAAATGTATTTCTCAATAACATTCCCTCCTCCCCCCTCCCCAGTGAAAGAGAAGTTGTCTCACTACATCTCTGTCTAATCAAAAGCGAAGAGACAAAATGTATTCTCTGAGCATGTGTAATCTAGCGGAATGAAGATTTTCTTATGTTTGTCACAAAACATTCACAGAATCTGAGAACGACATTTTCAGACCATTATAGCCAGAATATGCACAGGCGGAGTCTTTAGATATACATTAGTATTGATGATGGCTGCATGGCATGGTTCTCTGGATCAGAGAACCCATCCATGCACCATGGCCTTGTAATTAATGATTATAGTTGTTGTTGTTATTATTATTAATAATGAATAGGATTATGAATATAGTGTAGGCATAATAGTAACATCTATTAGCAACAGAAAAAGTACATAGGAAAATTGGAGCAAGGTAGAAAAAACAAACTTCTTTGACACTGTATGACTGGACGCTGATACGTGTAACCAGAATAGAAAAGACGAATAGAAAAGGCAAACACAATGAAAAACGAGGACACAATAAAACCTCCGAAATGAAAGAGCAAGATAATGACCTAGGTAAATGACAGTTATATAGACGGAGTTGACACGTTTGACACCTATTAGCGTTAGGACGCTATTAGGACGCTATTGCACATGGTTTTTAAATAAAGGAGTGACCAACTCGGCCACCTGACCAATTAAATATTTAGAGGCGTGGCCTATTGGACAACTGACTTACGACATATAAGTCACGGGGCAGTTTGAATGACAGACAATCAGAACGCTCATGGGAACCAGTGGACATCTGAAGGGTGGAGCCAAAATACTTATTGGTTAATTCATCAAGCTGGATTTCAAGATTAAAAAAGGCGAACGGAGAGACAGGAGAGGACGAAGAAGTACGGAAGTACAGAAGAGAGGAGACAGAGGAGGGAGCCCGAAGACGGAGGAACAAGGACGATCGGTGAATAGAGACCGGTCCAGACGTCAAAGGAAGGAGCACCAGAAGGAAGAAGCCTCCAAGAAGAGGAAGTCCAAGGGCTAGCGGACATGTGAGGGGATCGTCAGAAGTAGAAAGAGAAGAGAACAGCAGACCGAAACACAGACGATAAGGGGAGGACAGACAAGAGAAGAACAGAAGGACAGACGAATAGAAAAACAGCAGAAGGAGAACTCGCTCCAGAGGAGACACGAGAGAGAAAGAAGACGTAGGTAACGACAGTTGGAATAGATGGACAATTAGAGCAATAGATACTCAGGAAAAGCAGTTTTGAAGAAGTGGTTTTAAGACAGATTGAAGATGTGTTTCAAGGGATTAAGAAGAATTGATACTTTTGAAACTTCGAGTAAAGAGATTTCAGATGATAAAGTTGTTGACCACGTGTTGCGGATCTATTAGAAAACAGAGTTTAGAATTCTTCTGGTATCACGTGTAGAGTAGCTTGAAGTTGAGAACATTACAGAAATGCTGCACGTAGAATACCATAGAGTTTGATGATTGTGAACAAATGAATAAGTGATTCAATCTAAGTGATGTTATCAACAATACAGCTTGAACTTAAATGTCAGAATTAAATAATGCAGTGAACATTTCATCGGACTTGCTCTGCTCTAGTGAATGTGATAATGCGTGTGAGACCTCGATGTGTTATGATCAAAAGAAAAACTTAATCATCTTCAGTCTTCATCAATACTATGATAGTTCGCACACATACATTGTTATATCTGTAGTCGTGGTCAATATATATTATCGCTAAAAATGCGTACGAAGAAGAAGAAGATATATCTGTGTGCACGTCTGTAGATTCATATATCTGTGTACACGTCCGTAGAAGATTCATATATCTGCGTACACGTCCGTAGAAGATTCATATATCTGTGTACACGTCCGTAGAAGATTCATATATCTGTGTACACGTCCGTAGATTCAGATATCTGTGTACACGTCGGTAGAAGGTTAATATATATATGTGTATATATATATATATATATACACACACATCTGTGCAACTCTCGTAGGTTTATATATCCGCATGTACACTGGTACATATACTGGTTTATATATATATATATATGTATGTATGTATGTATCTGCGTGTAGGCCCATAGTTATATGTACATCTATGTGTACTCTCGTGTATATATGTGTAAATATACATCCAGCACACCTATTTGTTTTTCTGACCATATCAGCACCAAAGCAATCACAACCAGCATTCACTTATTCTCTACATAGCACAGCAGCCTGATCAATGAGAGAGCGACAGCGTGCGATGTCGGTGGAGATAACTGACTGAGAAGTCAGTTATTTTTTAAATTTAAATGATAGTTCCTAGGATTAAAAGACAGACTGCTAGTTATTCTTTTCGATGTGACTCTCAAGATCATTACCAGAACTGTCAGGCAAGTTCTCGGTTCGCAAGGAAAACTAATAGCAATCAACATGAACAAAATGATAACATTATCGCAGAAGGCATCAGACATCTCTGTTCAGTCTGTCGACGCCTGTAAAACATCAAGACAACAACATGATAACATTATCGCGGCAAGAATCTGGGGTTTTTTTTTTAAAGGAAAAGTGAGAAAGCGAGAGATTTTTCTTTTTTAACAAAAGAAAGGGGTTTTCTTATTTATTTCTTTTCTCTTACATTTTTGTGTGCTCTTTAAAGCCGCGTAGAAAATGAAGCCAGTGTATTTATCTCATTTAGGAAGTGAATTCAGTTTCTTTGCGAGATTTTCCGTTAAACTATGGTCGTTCCTCCTCCTCCTCCTCCTCCTCCTCCTCCTTCTTCTTCTTCTTCTTCTTCTTCTATAATAAAATAAAATCTGTTTTAGACTGCGTGTACAGAAACCGAATTCAGTTAACTGTTTATTCTAAATAGTACTGACATTTGTGTTCGGTAGATAAGTCATTTATATATACGAGTATATAGTTATTTTCTGCACTGATAAGAGCGAAACGTAAATGTTATATTTTATGTCTCTTCATCTTTCCAATGTTAGTTATGTTGGTTATATGAGCAGCATATTTGTAGAATGTCTGGAACACAGTGATAGTTGTATGATAAAGGGCAGCATGTTAGACGGGCCTGAGTGCCCAATTCTTAACCCTTTTGAAATAAAGACCAATCAATAAATCAGTAAATCAATCAATCAGTCGATCAATCTTCTTCTTCTTCCTCCTCTTCCTCCTTTTCCTCTTACTCTTCTTCTACCTTCCTGGAACTGCGAACATGTCTTCTTTGCAGCCAATGCGATATAGAGGTTCAGCCACAGCATCGTGTCGCCGTGGAAGAGGATTATGGCGGCTAGGTTTTGAGTCACTCAGTGGAGATAATAAAGCAGGGCACATGCAATACTTCTTTAGCGGGTTCCATCATCATGCGATCTTTGTCCCGTTAGCCAGACCAGGCCGGTTACTGGGGGATACCAGCGGAGAGGTGAGACCGGGTCTTGATCAGCTATGATTCGCCAGCGATATCGTGTGAGCTATGGGTCGCTGACTGTCAAATAGGAGAGCTTCTTAATGGAAAATTAATTATTAATGTACTCCGTACGAGCTTAAATGATTAAACAGTTGCTTTCTGCTCATAATGTGTGTATGTAAGGGGGGGGGGGCGCCTTAAATTCATGGTTTAGTCATAGATTTCAGGGTTTGTTAAAAACTTTTCATATGTTCATTGTGTGTTCATTATGCGTTCGTATTTTGCCGTCATACTGAATATTTTCTGCTTATCTGCAGATGGAATAGAAGGAAATGGATGTCAGTTACGTTTAAGAATTCTGTAGAATATTTGCAGTATAAAGTGTGTCGAAGTGATGTTTTTTTTTTTTCCTTTAAAATAAATCTTCCTCCTTCCCTCCCTCCCTCCCTCCCTCCCCTCCCCTTCCTTCCTTCCTGTAAAGGTGCATAGAAAGGGGAAAAAAACCTAAAAAAAAATTAACCTTAGTTTTGCTTATTATAGTCGTGTTTTCCCCTGCAGTGATTTTAGTCACTGCTCGTTAAGTCATAAGTTCATGCAGATATGTCAGCTTACAGACTTGCACACACATATATAAAACCACGGGAGTGTACACAGATATATCAGCTTACAGACTTGCACACACATATATAAAACTACGGGACTGTACACAGATATATCAACATACAGACTTGCATATATATATACGGGAATGCTCATCGAAATATAAACGTATGGGTGTTAATGCAGGTATATAAACCTATGGGCGTTCCTTCAGATATAAAAACATACGAAAGTGTACACAGATATATAAACCTACGGGAGTGCATGCAGATTTATAAACCTACCGGAGTGTACACAGATATATAAACATACAGGAGTATACACAGATATATAAACCTATGGGCGTTCGTTCAGATATAAAAACATACACGTGTTCGTGCAGATATGTAAAAACTGATATGCGGTACTTGAAAGACCATCTTGATGGGCTAGCAGGAACCACACTCAACAGAAGCAACGCACGAAGATATCCAAGAACAGGAAAGGCAAACAGAAGATCTTCCTTTCACAAGTACAGACACGGGTCCTTGGCCGGCGAAGACTGTCCTCAGCTCCGATAAGGCCATCACGGTGTTATTTAGGTTCATATCACTCGAGCGACCCATAGCTGATATGCCAGCGTCAGGGTTAGCGACCCATAGCTGATATGCCAGCGTCAGGGTTAGCTACCCATAGCTGATATGCCAGCGTCAGGGTTAGCTACCCATAGCTGATATGCCAGCGTCAGGGTTAGCTACCCATAGCTGATACGCCAGCGTCAGGGTTAGCTACCCATAGTTGATATGCCAGCGTCAGGGTTAGCTACCCATAGCTGATATGCCAGCGTCAGGGTTAGCCAACCATAGCTGACCAAGACACTGTCCAACCTCTTCGTGGTGGCTAACGGGGGCAGGGATCGCCGTAGTCCCCATGGTGGTGGAGTCTGCTAAAGAAGCACTGCACATCCCCTGCTTTTTTAGCTGTACTCCGGGACTGAAAAAAATATCTGCCATAACTCGCGTCCCACGCCGATACGGTGCTGTGCCTCAACATCTCTACAGCATCGGCTGCAAAGAACACCAGCTTGCAGCTACAGGGAGATAGTATAAGTACAATTACATCAAGTAAGATCAACTGGAAATATCTCTCACTCTCTCTCTCTCTCTCTCTCTCTCTCTCTCTCTCTCTCTCTCTCTCTCTCTTCTCTGAACCTTAAGTGCCTAACACATGGAGCTTCCGCAAGGGTTTTCTACAAACGCCTGTCCTTTACCTTATTTTTCCGCTCTTGCTCACTATGTTGCGATATTGCTCAGCATCCTCTCTGTTTTTCTTCTCCATGTCTCCTTTGGTCTACTCTTACTTCTTTTCCCCCGTGGTGTCCATCTCAGTGCTATTTTTTTTTGGAAATGCACCTCTGAAATCAATAATAGAATATATCAAGCCATAACAGCTTTACAACAAATGAGACAAATCTTGAGCAGTGCATCTGTATCAATGAACATCGGAAAGAGAGTTCTAGAATGCTACATTGAGCCTGGTCCTACTCTATGAAAGTGATTCATGAACAATCAACAGATCGATGGAAAGATCACTAGAGGCAGCAGAGATGTGGTTCATTAGAAGAATGTTAGGAATACCATGAGCAACTCAGAGCAGGGAATGTCTACCAAAAGAAAATGTAGACGGGAACTTAATTAAATCTATAGGACAAGGACAGCCATCACTCATGGGACATATAAATAGAAGAGAACGGCTTGAAAACATCATAACAACAGGAAAGATAAATTGGAAGATAAGTGGAGGGGAAGACCAAAAGGGAACAAAAATTCATAGACAGTCTAGCGCGATGGCACAACAATAACAACAACAACAACAAAACATCAAATGAGCTGATGAAAAAAAATCAAGGAACGAGATCTGTGATGACGCATGACCGCAACGCCTACCAGAATGACGCCTGATAATGATGACTCTTTACACGTGAGATCTGAACGTTAAACAGAACTTGAAATCAACGTAAATATGATTTTAGGAAAAAAATCCAAGTTCTTTTGCAAACGACTAGAAGAACAAAATTTAATTAATTCAGTAAGTCATTTGCATGTTCCATGCGGAACTTTGCCTCCCCAACAGCTCTCCTGTAGGCCTCTCGGTTGTGAGCAAGACGGCCTGCTGCTGATGCATCCATTTGCAGATTATCAACGATGTCTTGCAGCCATCTTCGCTCAAAGGCATTTATATGTCTCACACCGCTGCTGGCGAGATTCTTCAGCTGCCGTGCGCGGAGCGGTGCTCCTCCTGGCCAATGAAGAAAGGTGCAAATGGGGTTGCCACGCAGCACCACTGCGGAAAAGGTGGTAGAAAGGATAAAGCGAAGCAAACAGTCAAATCACGGCACCTCTGGTCTGGAGGTCGGCCACGTCCTGAGTGCAGTCATATCGGGTGAAATGCATGAACCGGCTTATCCCAGAGGTTAAGACACTGCTGGCGAGACTCTTTGAATGCCGCGCGTGGAGTGAAGCTCCTCCCGGTCACGGAAGAAAATGTGGAAAAGAAATAAGGGTTGCTGTGTGGCGCCGATGTGAAAAGGATAAAGTGAAGTCTAATGGGTATGTCCATTAGTATCACTGCGAGAGCTACACATACCACGGCGCCTCTGCTCCAGAGGCCGGCCACGTCCGAAATACACCTACACTGGTGAAATATGCCTAAACCGGCACACACCAGGGGTGGAACTTGATGGCTAGACATGTCATGCCATCTCCGCTCTAGAGGTCGGTTCACGCCTGATATACACCCATACTGGTGAATAATGCCTAAACCGGCTCACACCAGGGGTGAATCTTGAAGGCTACGCATGGCACAATACCTCTGCTCTAGAGGTCGGTCACGTCCCAAACACGCCCATACTGGGATAACATGCCTAAACCGGCTCAACCCAGAGCTGGAAGTCACTAGTGGCGAGGATTCGTCCTTCTGGACAAAAGCTCCATCCTGGTCACAACTAGGAAGGGTAGTGGACACGACCACAAAATACTGAAGTCGGAGACACTGGACCAGTGCAGTCTAGATAGGCAACCACCTCTCACCCGGCGGGGATGTTTGCGTATCCTAATCACGCTGAGGTTTTCCGGTGAGAAAGTCCAACTCTGGACTGGATGGGCAACCACCTCTCACCCGGCGGTGATACTGGTATCTCAAAACACGTCGAGGTTTTCTGGTAAGAAGGTCCAACTCTGGCTTGGGTGGGCTACCGCCTCTCACCCAGCAGGGATGCACTGATATCCTAAACACGTCGAGGTCTTCCGTGAGAAAGTCCAACTCTAGACTAAACTGGTGCAACGAAAACCATGGTATCACGCAATCCCGCTTCAGAGACCCACCAAGAATACAGGCTAAGGCCCTGTGATACTCTGAACCCCTTCTGGTCCTCTCGGGGATCTCGTGTGGTCCTTTCGGGACAACACAGGAGACCACGGGATCTAACGAGGACCACAGGCGTAAATTCAGTAGGATCACAGTGCGGTCTTGGTGGTAGAAGCGAACGAAGAAGAAGAAGATATGTTTCACAGCTGTTTTGTTAAGTGTCCAGGTCTCACGGGCATATGTTGAAATGGGAAAGATGCATGCCCTTAAAAATCTTATTTTTGTAGTTCTGTCTGCTCCTCTCCACAGATTCTTTAGTTGTTTTACTTTCTGAAGAGCGATAGATGTCCTCCTTTTAATTTTCCTCGTTGTATCTCCATTATTAGTTAGTAGTGATCCAAGATATTCAAAACTTCTTCCAGCTTTTCCTCATTGATACATATTTCAGCTGCCTTGTTTGTTTTGTCAGTTGTCATCAGTTTAGTTTTCTTCGCATTAAGCTCTTCGCTGTTCTTACGGACTGATATAATTAGTTTTTCCATTCCTTTTTGTGTTGTGGACAGTAACACTGTGTCATCAGCATATCTAATCTCTGGTATTTCATAACTATTGGAATACAGGAATTAAAAATTTTGATAAGCACTGTAAAATTCACAGGAAAAGAAAAGTGCGAGTGAAAGTGCAAAATATCGTAAAAGGCCGACCAAGTGACCCGAGAAAAACAACACGCCGAACGTACTGAAGTACTAACGGCAGACTTGACATGAATGGAAAATCATGGCATGAATGGAGAATTATGAATGAATGAATGGACTTTGCGAATTTCAAAGGAACTGTATTTTACTATAAAGTTTAATGAGTCTTAACTAAAGTTAAACTCAGCAGTTTTGTGATGTTTGTTCCTTGTTGCGTTAACACTTGGTTTACTTGGAAGATTTCAGTGGCATGAATTTCTCGATTCGCGTGACCTCACCTTTCACCTTTCACCTGTTTGACCTTTAGCAGCAGCGAACTATTTTTGTCTACGTCTTCGTTTATTAGTTACTTGTGGCAGCTTCTGAGAAATATTAAGAAATAAGCAACTCCCCTACTCAAGATTTAGCTTATAGACACACACCGACTGAGGTTTATGGGAAGGAATTAAACATTTTGATACCGAAAATTGAGAGAAAAGTTCGACCGCGGATGCATCGCGTGGACTAGCGGTTATCCGGTTCTACTGAAAGCACCCGCCCATCTCCGTGTGACACTGTGTTCGAAATCTTCCGTCGTACTTCTGGTGTCTTGTTGAATAATATATTATTACTACAACGCTGCTTTTGTGTTTCTGACAGAAGTTATCAATCCCACGTGACGAAACTCTACATCTGGCTTCAATAAAAGGTATGTTTGCAAATAATCTTATTCTCGTGTGCCGACTATACCAGTTTTTCTCCTGTATATATAAAAATGCGGGATTAATAATCACCTTTCCCCTTCTTTTGTGACTATTTGCTTGTTACTTAAACTCGATATTGTCCCGAGAAACTCACAAATCTTTTCACAATGGGCCTATTCTATACTTCATTGGAGGTAAATCTATAATCCATTATGACTCCGAAGTCTTATGTTCAACGTTATTAACCAGCTTACGTAACTTTCCCCCCAGGCTTTAGAAGTAACTACGGTTATCAGAATATTGTGATAGTTTCAATTACCCTGAGGTTAAGCTATAGACTTGTCTCATATTTCTAACATTTCTCGTGCTAGCCTGGCCGTCTTCGTCTGTTGTTTTCATTCAGTGTTACGTGTCAGTCAGCCATTTGCGTGTCCCTTGTGTAACTTTGCCTCCCTAACAGCTCTCCTGTAGGCCTCTCGGTTGTAAGCAAGATGCCCTGTTGCTGACGCATCCATTTACAGATTATCAACGATGTCTTGCAGCCATCTTCGACTTGGTCTTCCTCTCTTTCTTTTTCCTGTTGTGTATCCTTCCAAGACGGTCTTTTCTAAATTCTCGTAACGTTTAATGTGTCCAAAATATTTAAATTTTCTCTGTTTATTTACTAGCAAGCTTTCTTCAGTATAAGTTCTTGTAGTATGGATATTCTTCTTTGTGTCCGTGATGTTTGAAGAACTCTTCTTTAGGATTTACATTCAAAGGGATTTATGTGTTTCTCAGCTGTTTTGTTAACTGTCCAGGTCTCACATGTATATGTTGCTATGAGAAAGATGCGTGCCCTTAAAAATCTTGTTTTTGTAGTTCTGTTTGCAAGTAAGCAAAACGTGCAGTCGTGCAAACAGGCAAGTGAATTGACATGCTGTCAGCCAGGCAGACAAGCATATATCTACACACATAAAAGACTACATGAAGACATGCATACTAACATATATATAATGAACATATCTTGTCCGTCTACATAAATACGCCACAATACGTCTTGATATAAGTCCGTCTGCACGTATTTTAGTTTGTCTATCTGGATGTATGCCTATTTATATATCTTATCTACACTCACCTAAGTTTGTCTGTCTGGTCTACCTGCATGTACTTCTGCCTGCATGTTAGTATGAATATCTTCATGTGCCTATGTGTGTAGATAAATGGTTGTCTGCCTGTCTGATTGACAGCATGTCAGTTCGCCTGCCTGTCTGTTTGAACGACTGTATGTTTTGCGTGCTTGTAAACCTCTCTGTAGTGTGCTTGTCTGTCTGCCTGCAAGCCATTATACCTTTGCACAAGTACGTAAATAGGTCTGAGCATCTGCATGTATGGCTGTAGGCCTATACATATGCATACGCGCCTGTAGGTCTGTATATCTGCGTTTACCTTTGTAGGTGTATATATCAATATGAGTGTTCATACGTTTGTATATCTGCATATATATCTGTGTGCATGCCCGTAGGTTGATGTAATTGTCGCGACTGTATATATATATATATATATATATATATATATATATATACTCGTAGGTTTATATATCTCCAAATACGCCAGTAGATCTATATAAATGTATAAATACCCGTATATTTTATATACATTATCTGCGTGTAGGCCCATAGTTACATATATCTATATGTACCCTCGTGTGTACATGTGTAAATATATATCCTGCTCAACTATTTCTTTTTCTGAAACTATCAGCACCGAAGTGATCATAGCATTCCCTAACTCTCTTCATTTCTTCTTTGTCTGTATTAATCCCAGGATTTAGCTTCCGAACATTTAGCTCTCCGCTTATTTGTTTTTCATTACATTGCCCGAAAACTGAGTCCACTTGTAGTGTAGTGGGGGGTTCCGGGCCGTCTCGTTCTGGGCCACCTTGTTCCCGGCCATCTCGTTCTGGGCCACTTTATTCTGCTGAATTGGGGGGCCACTCCATGCTTCTTTCTTTTTCATAAAATTGTCCTTAAACTGAATCATCATCATCATCATCATCATCATCATCATTATCATCATCATCATCGCCTTTCACTCCCTGGAGAGCATAGGCCACGTATAATGGCTCTCTAGTCATCCTTGTTCTTGGAATTATTCTCTGCTTCCTTCCATGTGCATCCCTTGTCTCCAAGCACTGTCATAATTTCTCTTCTCCAAGTAAGTCTAGATCTTCCTCGTTTTCTATTTCCGTGAGGATTCCACGTCAGTACCTGTCTTGCTATACTGGTGTCGGGTTTCCTCAGTGTGTGGACAATCCACTTCCATTTCCTATACATGATTTGTAGGTTCATAAGGTCTTGTCCTTTAAACTGATTGAATCTCCGCTTATTTCTTTTTCATTACATTAAATAATAATAATAATAATAATAATAATAATAGTTCTCATTCTATGTACTTTGACATCTTTCCGTTCTCTCATGGAATGTCATCAGGCTATACGAAAAAAGATCCTTCGTTGTTGTAAATAACTGGCTAATGACAAGGGAGAGAATCGCATAATACACTGCTCAGAATTCAGCCCCAAATAACAAAGGTAAACAAATAGCATGTTTGTTTCCTGTTGACATCCGAAAGAGACATATATTGATCGGTCTTGGCCGGCGAGCGAAGAAAGCGATTTGGAAGCTATGCGTTTGTTGTCGCTCATTTAATTTGTTGCCCAGTCCTGGCGGATGGATATAGGATAGTGGTAATTTATTCAATATTTTGAGAAATAGAATTACTACGCATTTAATGTTCACGTTGGGTAAAAAAAGAAGTCGATCACAGGTAAGAGTGTTCTAAAAAAGTGGAATCTTTTTTTTGTGACGAACATTTCACTAAAAGTTTAGTAGCTATTTTGTGTCAGGGTTTTACCCTGTTTTACAGTAGATATACGTTTCCTTCTTCTTCTTCTTCTTCTTCTTCTTCTTCTTCTTCAGTCTCCATGGAACTGTGAGCTGGTGTTCTTTGCAGCCGATGCGGTGAAGGTGTTCAGGCACAACGTCGTGTCGACTTGGAAGCGGGTTGTCATTCATTCCTTTGCTTGTCCCTTGCGGAACTTTGCCTCCCAAACAGCACTCCTGTAGGCCTCTCGGTTGTGAGCAAGATGGCCTGCTGCTGCTGCATCCATTTCCAGATCATCAACGATGTCTTGCAGCCATCTTCGTTTCGGTCTTCCTCTTTTTCTTTTTCCCATTATGTATCCTTCCAATACGGTCTTCTCTAAATTATCATGACGTTTAATGTGGCCAAAATATTTAAGTTTTCTCTCTTTTTCTCTCTTTAATCCTCTTTACTAGCTCAAACTAAAAAGAAAAATAAGAGTAGGAAGCGGGTTGTAGCGGCTAAAAAATCAGAGGTTGCTCAACACATCTTTTGCACTACCACGGGGACTAATCCCATCCCTTCCCCGTTAGCCAGGCTGGGCCTGTTACTGGGAGGCGGGGGGTACCAGCAGAGAGGTGAGACAGAGTCTTAGTCAGCCAACCGTGACGGTAGCGTGCCAGTTAACCCTGACGGTAGCGTGCCAGTCAATCCTGACGGTAGCGTGCCAGTCAACCCTGACTGTAGCGTGCCAGTCAACCCTGACTGTAGCGTGCCAGTTATGAGTCGCTGATTACCAAACGAGACAGCGTCTTCGCACCCTCCGTTTTTTTATCGCACTCATACTTTATATAAATAAACCACGCTTGTGGATACTGTTTATACGTCATGTTTAGGCCCCATTTCAACTGAAATCCACCGGGGGGGGGGGGATTTCTTAACTAGAAGATATACATATGCCGAGATGTAGAAAAAGCCACTTCAAGCGGTTGCAATCTTATTCAGTTGCTATATTCAGTATATGATATCACTTGCTCACTGCGGGCGCTGGACGCTTGAGAAAAGGCAGGAGAGCTGGCCATAAGCAAGGGCGTCAGAGAGAGAAATTTTGAAAGGCAGTTTGAAACTATTTCACGATTTTTCTCTGAGTTCTTCAACTCTTTCTGCAGCTGGCCTTCCGGACACCTCTTTGCTCGCCGGACTTCGGAGCAATGCACCGGCTGCAAACTTCCGAACACCCCGTCCTTCTCATTCGGCCCTTGTCATAAAAGTCAATCGAGCCAGATCAGAACAGATAAAACACGTCTAAAAACGGATAAAACACGTCTAAAAACTGACAAAACACTTCTTTGGGTAAACATATTATTCCGTATATCTTTGTTACGCACGGTCACTTAACAGCACATGATGATAAAAATTGAATTTATCTTTTATTTGCCTTTCAGTCAAGGTAAAGGTCAAAATCCCCGTCTCTCTGCCAATAAGGGCATATTGGGGTTACAGTGTTAGGCCCGTATTTTCCAAGACCTTCGGCACATGAAAGTCTGATGTGGTCAGTATCACGCCTGGCCACATTTTCATTCCCAGATTTCTCTGATGCCCATATTTTTTGTTTAAGAGACTGGGTGGATCCCCGGGTCCTTTTGGTGTGGTGGTACTAGAAAATAAAAATCCCACTGTTGGGGACTTGAACCTGTGCCACTGAATTTAGCAGGCGGAGCTCCTAACCACTCAGGCAACCTTTCAGTCTTTAAAAAAAAAAAATCAAGGGATTTCATCAAGCAACAGTTGCATCTGGAAGGCATCATCAGTCATCATCCCAACGTCAAAATAGACTGTCAGATCTAAAATTATACAGATCAAAAAACTTACACCAAAAGTGAACATCACCGACAAGACATGAACATGCCATTTCAGAATGACAACTTGTAATGTCTACAGGGGAAAAGAACAAACGATCGCATCTACACTAAGCACCAGGCACTGCACACTGAGACACCGACTATATGATAGAAAGAAACGCTTTTTTTTTGGTACCACTTTACAGAAATCCTCTCGGAGCCTGCCTGCAAGACCTGTAAGACCGCACAAAGAGGTGAGAAGGCAGTTGTTGCCTTTTGGCAGCCACAGTGAAAGATCAGTTATTTGGGAACGTCGTGTCCTTGGAAATAACAGCACTGGTTCTGAAGGCTAAAGTCGAGTTTTGAAATAAGAAGAAGAAGAAAGACTAAGAAGATTGGAAAGCAAAAACGTCTCTGATGAAACCAGTCAATCAAGTGCCGTGCCACGTGGCGTGGCCTCTCATTTCTCTCCACAATTCCCTGTCTTTAGACTTCTTTACGAGATCCGCCGGTGGCTTTCTTCCTAGCCACACTGACAGCCCATCCAGTAACTTCTCTCTTTGTCTTCCTCTGTCTCTTCTTCCCTTAATCATGACAATCCACTCTGATGAAAGCCAATATTAAAATTGTTCAGTTTTGTGAAGTGCAACAAATAATATGACGTCATGGCCGCTATTTTTCATAGCCAGAGTGGAGCTAACATGTAAGGGGGTATGCAGTGTTTCTTTAGCAGACTCCACCACCTTGAGGACTATTAAAAACATTAAATATGAAAAAATTATTGATTGTTCTTCCATCTTCACTGGATATTTTAACGTGGCTAATAGCCATGGGACGTGCAGATCCTTCTCGAAGCTTGTCTTACAACTTGACCAGTGTCAGGGAAGACATGCAAATAGTTTATGTAATGTCAATTAATTGTCATAGCTTGCTTTCCCTCAGCAAAAGAATATGATCCTTTTTTTTTTTTGTTTGTTTGGCTCCTGATGGCCAAGAGAGAACGGTAATGGAAGGTATAGTTTCTGGAGGAAACGAGAAAACGGTTGGGCAGGATATCCCTATCCCTCTAAACACCTATACTCACTGTAGCAGGGATTTGGGCTTGAAAAGAGACAACTTTCTTATACGCGTAAGCCGTCAAGAAAGAAGCATTTTCTTTCCTGTGCACAGTCAGGTGAACAGAGTTTAATTGCGCCATATACCAGCATAAGATAGCATCAAAAGGACACCAGGCATTAACATATTTGTACATAATTCCTTCATTTCACGCCGTGAGGAAGTGTGAATTATGAGAGGTACGATAATTTTTTTTTTCTGTTATGACCAGCTTCCCTGTCTCTGTGACATGTTTTCGTCACGTGGGGCGCTTGCTAGGTCACGGCTGTCATTGATTTATAACACGGTCTGTGGATGTCTCTTTTCTGTGGCGGTCGTTCATAATACAATGGCCGGCTAATTTCCAGGGGTCCAAATGTGTCCCTTGCTCGAAAATGCTCCATGCGGACAGGCTGTTTGCCAAATATGACAGCCTGTTTATCATTTTTGTCGCAAAAAAAAGTGATATACCATGTCCCTGTTATAGGGGAGCATACTGCGGACTCTTTTGACTACAACTGACTGGGAGGATATCGTTCTCCATCATCTCGTGTAAGAAAAAACACAGCTTTACCATATTATAGACGCATTTAGGGGGTTCAGTGCTAGTGGCCATATTGTCCTTGACCTGACGGGACACTAGAGGGCGATGTGGTCGGTGCCACACCTGGTCATCTCTCCTTTCCCAGCCCCACAAAAAATTCTGGGTTACTGGGGCGTCTCCGGCCGGACTTGAACCATTGATCTCCACGTGAGAGACAAGTGCACTACCACTACGCCCACCTTTTCTTGTACACAAACACTCGATCATACAAGGTCCGACAATTAAGTAATGGGGTTGATTTTATTACGGCCAAGACAAAAATGCCATCTATGAAGCAAAGCATGGAATCCAGAGAGGCAACCTTCATCTGTGATCTAGTAACTTTTCATTGCCGCCCGATAAGCAGATAACAAACAAGCCGCCATTGTGTTGACCTAGTCAGAGCTGCATTGTTACGGGCTGGACACGTTTCCCAAAGATTTAGAACAGTGGTTTTAAAATTTTATCACGCTGCGGCTACCAAACCTTCCTAAGCCACTTCCCAAGAGCCACAAAAGCCTTTCTTTCAATCACTTTCTTCTGAAGTCCCTTGCTGCGCTCCTCTCTCTCTCTCTCCCCCCCCCCCCCCCCCATATTTTTTGGGCTTCGGGGTGTCGATACTGCACAGTTTGGGGATCATGACTTTAGAGATTCATAGGTGTTTCTTTGGTTCGTTCAGAATAAATTATGATAATAAGTTCATCGCGCAAGAATATTTGCTGAATAGGACGTGACACTTGTAATTTAAAATGTGTTACATGTGGATTTTTCCCATGTGAGTCAGTCCTGATTCGCCCCCCCCCCTCTCCCTTGCCCAGAAGAAAGAAAAAGATGCTACAGCCTTTCTTCACCATGTCCTTAGAGCGTTTCCCAACCTACTATGGGTCATGCCCCCACCTCAATGCCTCAAAGATTTTGATGTCCCCTCCCTCGCAGAATAATAGTTTTCTTCTTCTTCGCTCGCTTCTACCACCATGATCGCCCCGTGATCCTGCTGAATTTACTCCTGTGGTCCTCGATGTGTAATGTGGTCCCCGAGAGGCCCACAACAGATCCCCGAGAGGATCACAAGAGGTTCAGAGTATTGCGGGGCTTGGGCATGAACTTTTGGAGGGTCGCAGAAGTAGGGTTGCGTGACACCATGGTTTTCGTTGCACCAGTTTAATCTAGAGTTGGACTTTCTCACCGGAAAACCTCGTGGTGATTTGGGTATCAGCATATCCCCGCTGGGTGAGAGGTGGTTGTCCATCCAGTCCAGCACTGGACTTTCTCACCGGAAAACCTCAGCGTGATTAGGATACGTATACATCCTCGTCGGGTGAGAAGTGGTTGCCTATCTAGACTGCACTGGTCCAGTGTCTCCGACTTAGCATTTTGTGGTAGTGGCCGCTACCCTTCCTAGTTGTGATCAGGACGGAGCTTTTGTCCAGGAGGACGAATCCTCGCCACTATTAAGTTTCACCCCTGGGTTGAGCCGGTTTAGGTGTATTATTCCAGTATGGGCGTGTTTAGGACGTGACCGACCTCTAGAGCGGAGGTACCGTGACATGAATAGTCATCAAGTTTCACCCCTGGTTTAAGTCGGTTTAGGCATACTTCACCAGTATGGATATATATCGGACGTGGCCGGCCTCTAGAGCAGATGTGCCGTGGTATGAGTAACTCTCGCCTCGAGACTACTGGACACACCGATTAAGCTTCACTTTATCCTTTCCATCACCTTTTCACATCGGCACCGCACGGCAACCCTAATTGCTTTTTCGCATTTTCATCATTGGCCGAGAGGAGTTTCACTCCACACGCGACTTCCGAAGAATCTCGCCAGCAGTGTCTTACTTTAATCCCAGGGTTAAGCCGATTCAGGCATTTCGCCCGGTATGAGTGCACATAGGACGTGGCCGACATCCAGAGCAGAGGTGCCGTGATTTGAGCAGTCCTGACCTCGAGATTACTGATTACTTCTTTTACTCCTTTCTTTCACCTTTTCTACTGTGGCGCCGCGCGGCAACCCCATTCACATCTTCCTTCACTGGCCGGGAGGAGCCCCACTCCACGCACGGCAGCTGAAGAATCTCGCTAGCAGCGGGTTTTATGTCAGAATTTTTCTTCTCTCAGATAAGCTACCAAACCAGAATATCATTCATATAGATGAGATTCTTGTTTGATTTTCAGGCGCCAGATATTCGCCTTCGCCCTTTCTCCTGTCAGTTTGAACAGTTCCGTCACGAGAAGGCCAGGATCTGGACTTGACTGTCAGAGGCTAATTTGAGACGCACGCAGTGGAGACACTTAATTGGGGTGGAGAGCGTATCCTCCACCCCCAACTCCAGCTATGACAGTCCTTAGAACCAGCATAATAATAATCAGTCAGGTTCTGAAAAGTATGATATAAATATATTTTAATCCCCCCCCCCCCCCCATTTCCCCCGTTATATTACATTATATATATATTTTTTTTTTTTTTGCCACACCTGGTCATCTCTCCTTTCCTAGCCCCACAAAAAATTCTGGGTTACTGGGGCGTCTCCGGCCGGACTTGAACCATTGATCTCCACGTGAGAGACAAGTGCATTACCACTACGCCCACCTTTTCTTGTACACAAACACTCGATCATACAAGGTCCGACAATTAAGTAATGGGGTTGATTTTATTACGGCCAAGACAAAAATGTCATCTATGAAGCAAAGCATGGAATCCAGAGAGGCAACCTTCATCTGTGATCTAGTAACTTTTCATTGCCGCCCGATAAGCAGATAACAAACAAGCCGCCATTGTGTTGACCTAGTCAGAGCTGCATTGTTACGGGCTGGACACGTTTCCCAAAGATTTAGAACAGTGTCTGTGGTTATTTGATAACTTTTAATCAGTAAAATACAATGTTGAAGGGACGTAACTGAATTTAATTAATCGGCGATTAAAATAATACTATTAACTCTTTCAGACCAACACAAAACCTCAGCGTGATTAGGATACGTATACATCCTCGTCGGGTGAGAAGTGGTTGCCTATCTTAGACTGCACTGGTCCAGTGTCTCCGACTTAGCATTTTGTGGTAGTGGCCGCTACCCTTCCTAGTTGTGATCAGGACGGAGCTTTTGTCCAGGAGGACGAATCCTCGCCACTATTAAGTTTCACCCCTGGGTTGAGCCGGTTTAGGTGTATTATTCCAGTATGGGCGTGTTTAGGACGTGACCGACCTCTAGAGCGGAGGTACCGTGACATGAATAGTCATCAAGTTTCACCCCTGGTTTAAGTCGGTTTAGGCATACTTCACCAGTATGGATATATATCGGACGTGGCCGGCCTCTAGAGCAGATGTGCCGTGGTATGAGTAACTCTCGCCTCGAGACTACTGGACACACCGATTAAGCTTCACTTTATCCTTTCCATCACCTTTTCACATCGGCACCGCACGGCAACCCTAATTGCTTTTTCGCATTTTCATCATTGGCCGAGAGGAGTTTCACTCCACACGCGACATCTGAAGAATCTCGCCAGCAGTGTCTTACTTTAATCCCAGGGTTAAGCCGATTCAGGCATTTCGCCCGGTATGAGTGCACATAGGACGTGGCCGAATTCCAGAGCAGAGGTGCCGTGATTTGAGCAGTCCTGACCTCGAGACTACTGATTACTTCTTTTACTCCTTTCTTTCACCTTTTCTACTGTGGCGCCGCGCGGCAACCCCATTCACATCTTCCTTCACTGGCCGGGAGGAGCCCCACTCCACGCACGGCAGCTGAAGAATCTCGCTAGCAGCGGGTTTTAGGTCAGAATTTTTCTTCTCTCAGATAAGCTACCAAACCAGAATATCATTCATATAGATGAGATTCTTGTTTGATTTTCAGGCGCCAGATATTCGCCTTCGCCCTTTCTCCTGTCAGTTTGAACAGTTCCGTCACGAGAAGGCCAGGATCTGGACTTGACTGTCAGAGGCTAATTTGAGACGCACGCAGTGGAGACACTTAATTGGGGTGGAGAGCGTATCCTCCACCCCCAACTCCAGCTATGACAGTCCTTAGAACCAGCATAATAATAATCAATCAGGTTCTGAAAAGTATGATATAAATATATTTTAATTCCCCCCCCCCCCCATTTCCCCCGTTATATTACATTATATATATTTTTTTTTTGCCACACCTGGTCATCTCTCCTTTCCCAGCCCCACAAAAAATTCTGGGTTACTGGGGGCGTCTCCGGCCGGACTTGAACCATTGATCTCCACGTGAGAGACAAGTGCATTACCACTACGCCCACCTTTTCTTGTACACAAACACTCGATCATACAAGGTCCGGCAATTAAGTAATGGGGTTGATTTTATTACGGCCAAGACAAAAATGTCATCTATGAAGCAAAGCATGGAATCCAGAGAGGCAACCTTCATCTGTGATCTAGTAACTTTTCATTGCCGCCCGATAAGCAGATAACAAACAAGCCGCCATTGTGTTGACCTAGTCAGAGGTGCATTGTTACGGGCTGGACACGTTTCCCAAAGATTTAGAACAGTGTCTGTGGTTATTTGATAACTTTTAATCAGTAAAATACAATGTTGAAGGGACGTAACTGAATTTAATTAATCGGCGATTAAAATAATACTATTAACTCTTTCAGACCAACACAACAATGGCAGTGTTGGTAAATCTTGCACACCTGTACGAATCAGTAATTAGGGTCATATTTAGACAAAGTCTTAGTGAAATTAAAAGTAGCACATTTCTAACACAACCCCCTTCCCCCCCCCCCCCCCCCCAACCTTTTCTTTTGTTTGTTGTTGTTTGAAATTGTCGAGTAACTCCCAGTTTCTTTGTACCAGAATCTCTCATCAAAATTTGTTCTGATAGAGCATGGAAATTAATTCAGGACTGAAAGAGTTAAAGCAGTAAGGAAACTTGACACAGAGAAACAACCATTGTGTGCTGTTTACTGTGGCCTGATTGTCATGCAGGTAGAGTCGGCCATGAGAGAATCAACCCAACAACATGACGTATGGCAAAAACTCACAATAGCTGACTTGTCTGCGTCTTGTCTTGTGCTATCTCTCATTTTGATAGCTTTAACTCTCTCTTTCTCTCTCTCTCTCTCTCTCTCTGTTATAGATTTATCTCTCTCTTTTTGGATAGATTTAACTCTCTCTCTCTCCTGGATAGATTAACTCTCTTTCTTTTGGATGGATTTAACTCTCTCTTTTCTTCTCTCCCTCTCCCTCTTATGAATAGATTTAACTCTCCTTCTCTCTCTTTTGGATAGATTTAACTTTCTCTATATTGTGGATAGATTTAACTCTCTCACTCTCTAACCTGGATTGATATAACTCTCTCTTTCTTGGATAGATTTAACTCTCTATCCCTCTTGGATAGATTTAACTCTTTCTCTCTCTCTCTTGGATAGATTTAACTCTCCCTCTCTCTTGGATATATTTAAATCTCTCTCTCTCTCTCTTCCGTGGATAGATCTCTCTCTCTCTCTCTTGATAGATTTAACTCTCTCTTTCTCTCTCTCTCTTTCTGGTAGGTAGTCATTTATATGTGTATGTAGGTAGTCATTTATATGTGTATGTAGTCAGTCATTTATATGTGTATGTAGTTAGTCATTTTATGCGTATGTAGTTACTTTATTGTTAATTATGTTTATTATATGAGCAGCATATTTGTAGAATGTCTGGAACAGAGTGAAAGTTGTATGATAAAGGGCAGAATGTTAGACGGGCCTGCGTGCCCAAATCTTAACTCTTTTCAAATAAAGATCAATCAATCAATCAGTCAATCAATCAATCAATCAATCCCTGTAACTGCGAGCTGGTGTTCTTTGCAGCCGATGCTGTAGAGGTGTTGAGGCAAAACATCATATCGGCTTGGTAGCGGGTTATGGCAGCTATTTTTTTTCAGTCCAGGAGTGCAGATGATGTGCAAATGCTTCTTTAGCAGACTCCACCACCATAGAGACTATGGCGGTCCCTGCCCCGTTAGCCAGACTACGCCTGTTACTGGAGGTAAAACGGAGAGACGGGACAGGGTCTTGGTCATCTATGGTTCGCTAACCCTGACGCTAGCATATCAACTATGGATCGCATACGCAATCGCATGGACCAAAAACCCACTTCAGTCATCGTGGAAAAGTTCAGCCATCTTTGATTTTACAACCAACAGCTACCTTCTGCAAGGTAGAAGAAATCAATATATGGAGAGGAAAGACACTTACCACATTTTGGAAACCAAGGAAACGGGCATAGAACACCAGAAGGTTAACAAGAAGACAATAGTCTGATTTTTCAGACCCAAGTACTTAGTACTGTCTTGGACTGATCTGAAACGTTGGCAAAAAGATTCCAGTTTCTTTCTTCCTTAGTTTACACATAATGGACATTAAATCTTCTTCTTCTTCTTCTTCTGTCTCCCTCCCTAGGACTGCGGGTTTGATGCTATTTACAGGTGATGCAGTGAATATGTTGAGGGACAGCATCGTGTCGCGGATTGAGAAGGGTTTGTGGAAACTTTTTTATTTTTTCAGTACCTGAATGGAGCTTTAAAAAAACAACAACACAAAAACGGGAGTTGAAAGGGGGGATTTGGGGGGGGGGGGTGCAGTATCCCTTTAGCAGACTTCACTGTCATGTGGACTATCTAACACAACCCCCTTCCCCCCCCCCCCCCCCCCAACCTTTTCTTTTGTTTGTTGTTGTTTGAAATTGTCGAGTAACTCCCAGTTTCTTTGTACCAGAATCTCTCATCAAAATTTGTTCTGATAGAGCATGGAAATTAATTCAGGACTGAAAGAGTTAAAGCAGTAAGGAAACTTGACACAGAGAAACAACCATTGTGTGCTGTTTGTTACTGTGGCCTGATTGTCATGCAGGTAGAGTCGGCCATGAGAGAATCAACCCAACAACATGACGTATGGCAAAAACTCACAATAGCTGACTTGTCTGCGTCTTGTCTTATGCTATCTCTCATTTTGATAGCTTTAACTCTCTCTTTCTCTCTCTCTCTCTCTCTCTCTCTGTTATAGATTTATCTCTCTCTTTTTGGATAGATTTAACTCTCTCTCTCCTGGATAGATTAACTCTCTTTCTTTTGGATGGATTTAACTCTCTCTTTTCTTCTCTCCCTCTCCCTCTTATGAATAGATTTAACTCTCCTTCTCCCTCTTTTGGATAGATTTAACTTTCTCTATATTGTGGATAGATTTAACTCTCTCACTCTCTAACCTGGATTGATATAACTCTCTCTTTCTTGGATAGATTTAACTCTCTATCCCTCTTGGATAGATTTAACTCTTTCTCTCTCTCTCTCTCTTGGATAGATTTAACTCTCCCTCTCTCTTGGATATATTTAAATCTCTCTCTCTCTCTCTTCCGTGGATAGATCTCTCTCTCTCTCTCTTGATAGATTTAACTCTCTCTTTCTCTCTCTCTCTTTCTGGTAGGTAGTCATTTATATGTGTATGTAGGTAGTCATTTATATGTGTATGTAGTCAGTCATTTATATGTGTATGTAGTTAGTCATTTTATGCGTATGTAGTTACTTTATTGTTAATTATGTTTATTATATGAGCAGCATATTTGTAGAATGTCTGGAACAGAGTGAAAGTTGTATGATAAAGGGCAGAATGTTAGACGGGCCTGCGTGCCCAAATCTTAACTCTTTTCAAATAAAGATCAATCAATCAATCAGTCAATCAATCAATCAATCAATCCCTGTAACTGCGAGCTGGTGTTCTTTGCAGCCGATGCTGTAGAGGTGTTGAGGCAAAACATCATATCGGCTTGGTAGCGGGTTATGGCAGCTATTTTTTTTCAGTCCAGGAGTGCAGATGATGTGCAAATGCTTCTTTAGCAGACTCCACCACCATAGAGACTATGGCGGTCCCTGCCCCGTTAGCCAGACTACGCCTGTTACTGGAGGTAAAACGGAGAGACGGGACAGGGTCTTGGTCATCTATGGTTCGCTAACCCTGACGCTAGCATATCAACTATGGATCGCATACGAAATCGCATGGAACAAAAACCCACTTCAGTCATCGTGGAAAAGTTCAGCCATCTTTGATTTTACAACCAACAGTTACCTTCTGCAAGGTAGAAGAAATCAATATATGGAGAGGAAAAACACTTACCACATTTTGGAAACCAAGGAAACGGGCATAGAACACCAGAAGGTTAACAAGAAGACAATAGTCCGATTTTTCAGACCCAAGTACTTAGTACTGTCTTGGACTGATCTGAAACGTTGGCAAATAGTTTCCAGTTTCTTTCTTCCTTAGTTTACACATAATGGACATTAAATCTTCTTCTTCTTCTTCTTCTGTCTCCCTCCCTAGGACTGCGGGTTTGATGCTATTTACAGGTGATGCAGTGAATATGTTGAGGCAAAGCATCGTGTCGCGGATTGAGAAGGGTTTGTGGAAACTTTTTTATTTTTTCAGTACCTGAATGGAGCTTTAAAAAAACAACAACACAAAAACGGGAGTTGAAAGGGGGGATTTGGGGGGGGGGGGGTGCAGTATCCCTTTAGCAGACTTCACTGTCATGTGGACTATCCTCGCCTGTCTCGCCCCCGACTAGGCCTGTAACTGGGAGTACCTACTGAGAGGTGAGACGAGGTCTTAGTCAGCTAGTTCGCCAACCTTGACGCCAGCATGTCAGGTATGGATCGCCAACCATGACGCCAGTATGTCAGGTATGGATCGCCAACCCTGACGCCAGCATGTCAGGTATGGATCGCCAACCCTGACGCCAGCATATCAGTTATGGATCGCCAACCCTGACGACAGCATGTCAGATGTTGGATCCGCTGACTGCCAAATCAGCCAGTGTTTTTTTTTTTTTCACGGTCAGCGAGGTACTGCATGTTGACAACGCTAAACAGCAGAAAATGTGGGTACGGTCCAAGAACAGAAAGCAGTCGTGATGATAAAAGGAGACGTGTCTTGTCTGTAGTAATGCGCTTCAGTGATTCGGAAAACTGCTGAATTCAGCAGCTGCCACAAGAAGAAGAAGAAGAAGAAGCAATTGGCATATATATATATATATATATATATATATATATATATGATACCACGCGACCTAAACAGGGAAATATACATACAAGGACATACATAAGACATAAACAAGAAGATGTACATACAAGGGCATACATAAGACATAAACAAGAAGATGTACATACAAGGACATACATAAGACATAAACAAGAAGATATACATACAAGGACATACATAAGACATAAACAAGAAGATATACATACAAGGACATACATAAGACCCAAACAAGAAGACATACATACAAGGACATACATAAGACTTAAGCAGGAAGATATACATACAAGGACATACATAAGACCCAAACAAGAAGATATACATACAAGGACATACATAAGACCCAAACAAGAAGACATACATACAAGGGCATACATAAGACTTAAGCAGGAAGATATACATACAAGGACATACATAAGACCCAAACAATAAAATATACATACAAGAACATACATAAGGCCTAAACAAGAAGATATACATACAAGGACATACATAAGACATAAACAAGAAGATATACATACAAGGACATACATAAGACATAAACAAGAAGATATACATACAAGGACATACATAAGACATAAACAAGAAGATATACATACAAGGACATACGTAAGACTCAGACAAGAAGATATACATACAAGGACATACGTAAGACCCAAACAAGAAGACATACATACAAGGGCATACATAAGACTTAAGCAGGAAGATATACATACAATAAGACCCAAACAATAAAATATACATACAAGGGCATACATAAGGCCTAAACAAGAAGATATACATACATGGACATACATAAGACTCAGACAAGAAGATATACATACAAGGACATACATAAGACTCAGACAAGAAGATATACATACAAGGACATAACGTAAGACCGTAGCAGGAAGATATACATACAAGGACATACATAAGACCCAAACAAGAAGATATATAAACTAGGATATACATAAGACCTAACCAGGAAGATATACATACAAGACATACATAAGACATAAACAAGAAGATATACATACAAGGACAATTAAAAACCCAAAGCAAGAAAGATATGCATACAAAGACATTTAAAAGACCCAAAACGATATACATACAAGGACATAAAAACCCAAAACAAGAAGATATACATACAAGGACATACATACAATTGTACTCCACAAGAGACATAAGAAAAATAAATCAATCACAGAAACTGCGAATAACTGGCACGAGATCATGCTCATTCATTCATTCATTTGCATGTCCCTTGCGGAACTTTGCCTCCCAAACAGCTCTCCTGTAGGCCTCTCGGTTGTAAGTAAGATGGCCCGCTGCTGCGGCATCCATTTGCAGATCGTCAACGATGTCTTGCAGCCATATTCGTTTTGGTCTTCCTCTTTTTCTTTTTCTCATTATGTATCATTCCAATACGGTCTTCTCTAAATTATCATGACGTTTAATGTGTCCAAAATATTTAAGTTTTCTCTCTTTAATCCTCTTTACTAGCCAGCCTTCTTCAATATTAAGCTCTTGTAGTACAGATATATTTGTTCTTTTTTGTGTCCACGATATTTGAAGAACTGTTCTGTAGCATTTACATTCAAAGGCATTTATGTGTTTCTCAGCTGTTTTGTTAAGTGTCCAGGTCTCACAGGCATATGTTGCGATGGGAAAGATGCATGCCCTTAAAAATCTTATTTTTGTAGTTCTGTCTGCTCCTCTCCACAGATTCTTTATTTGTTTTACTTTCTGAAGAGCGATAGATATCCTCCTTTTAATTTCCCTCATTGTATCTCCATTATTAGTTAGTAGTGATCCAAGATATTCAAAACTCTCCACTTCTTCCAATTTTTCCTCATTGATATATATTTCAGCTGCCTTGTTTGTTTTGTCAGTTGTCATCAAATTAGTTTTCTTTGCATTAAGATAGAGGTTCTGCTCCTCATTGTTCTTACGGACTGACATAATTAGTTTTTCCATTCCTCTTTGTGTTGTGGACAGTAATACTGTGTCATCAGCATATCTAATCTCTGGTATTTCATAACCTGATCATGCTACGTGTATATAAAATGTGTGGGGGTTGCTCCGTCAATTAAGGAAGAAATTTGGGCCAAAATGAAAATAGAAGATGTCTTCATAAGAGACTTGTCCTTGCAACAGGTATATGGCTTGCTGGGATATATATATATATATATACTGTATATATATATATACAGTATACTGGGATATATATATATATAGTATACTGGGATATATATATATATATAGTATACTGGGATATATATATATATATAATATATATATATATTATATATATATATATATTGGGATATATATATATATATATATATACTGTTTAAAAAAAAAAGAAACGCAACAAATACGGTGTTGCAATTTAAACTGAAGTTTGCTGATCAGACAAGGGCATATTGCCTGAAACGTTCACTTGAACATCAACATCATGTGCTTACCTGAATTGTACTCAGCAGATGATTCGTGACCACAGAAAAGCGACACCAAGTCAAAACAGCATTTTTGACAATAACTCATGACAGGTTCACGAGAATCCCGTGAAACTTACTGAACACAAAACTCACTGACCATGTTATTGAATGCCTATAAAAGATTGACGCTCATCGAATCAGTTCATTTGAAAATTCAATGCGCAAATATGACTCATCTCACTACAGAACAACGACTCATCATCATTGGACGTTTTCAGACTGGACAGTCACAAAGTGTAGTGGTCAGACAATTTAATGTGGTTAGAAGCACCATTAGTCGCCTTTGGAGACGATTTCAGGAAACTGGCTCAGTTGCAGACCGGCTGCGCAGTGGAAGACCCATAGTCACAACTCCTGCCGAAGACCGCTTCATACGGCTGCGTCACCTCAGGAATCGATTTGCATCTGAGTCCTCAACATACCAGTCAATGACAACAGCTCGTCGAATTTCAGATCAAACGGTCAGGAACCGGCTGCATGACGCTGGTCTTTGAGCTAGAAGACCCTACAGAGGTCCTGTTGTTACGGACTGGCATCGCCAGAACCGACTGTAGTGGGCGAACCAGCATCGTCAATGGACCGTTGTGAATGATTGGAGAAGGGTTTGATTTAGTGGTGAATCATTCTGCTCCAGCGACACGAGAAGAGTTTACCACATGAGTCCGTGAGCGCTACGCCCAGAACTGTGTGGATGAGGCTCCTCCACGTGGTGGTGGAGGTGTACTGGTGTGGGGGACGATTAACTTCATCGGAAGAAGTGACCTGGTGCAAATCGAAGGACGCCTGAATGCCCAATGATACGTCGCTGAAATTCTTTGTCCTCACGTCCTTTCACTTCTGGCCGCACCAGGGTCGATTTTTCAACGGGATAACACTCAACCTCATGTGGCACAACTCACTACCCAGTTCCTCGCCGACAACAACGTCCAGATCATTCCGTGGCCATCCATTTCATTAGAACACTTATGGGATGAACTCAACAGACAAGTCCGCCAGCGAGACGTGGCGCCAACCAGTCACCGACAGTTGTCCCTTGCACTGCGGAAAGAGTAGGCATCCGTCCCACAACAACAGATCCAACGGCTAATCGGATCCATGTCAAGGAGATGTCCTCTGATACAGGCCAGAGGAGGCCATAGTCGCAAAGATTAAAAGTCCAAAGCAAATTTAATGAACATCATTTAATTGTTAAAGTCTTAAAGTTTCTTCATGCCAGGATTGAAACATTAATTCCGTTAAATAAAATGTTGATACAAATTTGAAATTTAGTGTCCATTGCGACTACAGTAGTGTTGCGTTTTTTTTAAAGGAAAGGGGAGGGGGGTTAACAGTATATTTATATCAGAGCTTACAATCTTCACTGCCATCAACGTTCTTCTCATGGACATGGCCAAGCTGACTTCTTTTTGTCTCTTGTTGTTACCATCCTCCTCTGCCCAGTCCCTAGTCCGTAACGTTCATCGCGGGGCCGGTGTAAAGCAGGGCCAAGACCCGGGATCAGTTGTCATCGGGCTCACTCTCCAAACACAGAAGGCAGAACGTTCTAGTGTTTTCTCTGAATATTGCTTCTGTAATAGGATAGAAGACACGGCCCCCCATCTCTCTCTCTCTCTCTCTCTCTCTCTCTCTCTCTCTGTCTTATTGGGCCTGCAATGTCGTATTCTTGCCGGCTTATTTCCCCTTTTCGCAGGGCCGTCTTAACAGAATCGGGGGCCCCTGGGCAAAGTAATGCACTGGGCCTCCGCCATTCTTCTCTAACCTATGCAAGTAATGTTAGGAATTCATAGATTTTATTAGGCTGGTTGGCCCCCATACATTTTGGGCCCCTGGATTTTATTAGGCTGGTTGGCCCCCATACATTTTGGGCCCCTGGGCAGTGCCCAGGTGGGCCCATGCGTTAAGACAACACTGCTTTTTCGTTAGTTGTTCCCCCTACCTCCAGTTTTCAATGTATTGTAGTGACTCATGGCATAGACACAAACGTTTTGTTTCGTTATTTTGATTTGATTTTTTTTTCCTATCCCACTGCAGGCTTTTGTTGACAACTCCAGCTTTTTTTTTCTGGTTATCTTCCCATCCAGGGGCGGATTAGCCATTAGAAAGTGCAGGATTAAGATCAGGAGGCCCAGAAGGGGTGGGTGGGGGTGGGGGTGGGGCCAGGCGTCAATAAAGGGAAAAAAATAAACAACTGCGGATATAGACAGCTGTTTCATATGACTGTACTGTTTAACTAGCACGTTATGCTATCCACGTTACGCTATCCAAGTTATGTTATCCACAAGACAGTGGAATACCAGTTGTGTTTTTTTATACAGAGTTATATGATAGTAGCAGAGATCACAGATGAGTAAATATCAGGTCTCGTATCAGGAGACGGCAGGTACAGATCGGAGGACAGCGCGGGGGCTTATATTTAGCCCTGGGGGCCTGGGTGGTGGATGGCGACGGTTAATCTTCCACTGCTCGCATATTCTGTATACCTCTGGAGACACAGAACTGTTTTAAATTACCTCCACATAATGACAAGCTTTCGTTCGCAAAGAAAAAAAAAGGTAAGTGTTATATCAGTCAGCGCTGCAGGTAGACAAAAGGTAAAGGGATATTTCTGCTGACAATAGAAATGAGAAACACTTAACGGGTCCAATTCTCCCCCCCCCCCCCCCGGCCCCTTTTCCAAATCTCGACATGGGTTATGTGCCCTTGCTGCTGGCGTATATAGGTCAAGGCATACGAATGTGTGCTGTTTAAAACCTGTGTAGGACAACCCCCCCCCCCCCCCAAACCCCCTCCCCACCCCACCCCCCAAGAACTCGGCAATTAGTCACACGAAACTGGGCGCCTTACACGGCAAACAAAATATAGTTTATTAACATCTGAGATCACAAGCCAGGTCTCCATCAAAATTCGTGAGCCATCTCTTCCTTTCCCCCCCCCCCCACACACACACACACACGTTGCTTGGCACACGTTGATTACGATTCTTTCATCTCTCTCTCCCCCCTCTCTCTCCCTTTCTTTCTTCTCTCTCTCTTTCTTTTATTTCTCTCTTTCTTTCATATCTCTCTCTCTCTGTCTCTGTCTTTCATCTCTCTCTTTCTTTCATGTTTCTCTTTCTTTCATCTATCTCTCACTCTTTCGTTTCTCTCTTTCTTTCATCTCACTTTCTTTCATTTCTCTTTCATTCATCTCTTTCTTTCTTTCATCTATCTCTCTCATCTCTCTCTTTCTTTCATCTCTCTCTCTCTCTCTCTTTCATCTCTCTCTCTTTCTTTCCTTTTTCTCTCTCTCTCTCTTTCATCTCTCTTTCTTTCATCTCTCTCTTTCTTTCATCTCTTTCTTTCTTTCATCTATCTCTCTCATCTCTCTCTTTCTTTCATCTCTGTCTCTTTCATCTCTCTCTCTTTCTTTCCTCTTTCTCTCTCTCTCTCTTTCATCTATCTCTCTCTCTTTCATCTCTCTCTTTCTTTCATCTATCTCTCTTTCATCTCTCTCTTTCTTTCATCTCTCTCTCTTTAATCTCTTTTTCTTTCATCTATCTCTCTCTCACCTCTCTCTCTCTCTCTATGTCTCTCTTGTTAGTGGTTTTCCCGTCCTGTTTCAGTTTCATGCATCACAAATGATGTCATTGACGTATGTCTTGTGTGGTCTGTGAGAACCCATGCAAAGTATAGGCGGAAAAGAAAGAAAAAAACTCCCTGGAGTTTTAGCTCTTGGCTGCCAGTCAAAGACCCAGAAGTAGATTTTTCTATGTGTGTGTGTTTTTGTAATGATGGCTTTGCAGCTACAGGCTAACGATCTCTTGGTGGTCATCTGTGATGTTCTAGTTTCACGTCAGAGGGTTGTAATGAAGTGACCTTCATTAGCATAACATCAGGCAAGTGTGCTACTGAGATGGCTAATTTACCTCTCACATCAGACAAGTGTGCTACTGAGATGGCTAATTTACCTCTCACATCAGACAAGTGTGCTACTGAGATGGCTAATTTACCTCTCACATCAGACAAGTGTGCTACTGAGATGGCTAATTTACCTTCACATCAGACAAGTGTGCTACTGAGATGGCTAATTTACCTTTCACATCAGACAAGTGCGCTGCTGAGATGGCTAATTTACCTTCACATCAGACAAGTGCGCTGGTGAGTGGCTATTTCTGCTTAACATCAGGCAAAGCATACTGCTGAGGTGGCTTTTTAACCAACTGCTGAGGTGGCTTTTTAGTCAACAGCTGAGGTGGGTTTTTTAGTCAACAGCTGAGGTGGCTTTTTTAAATCAACTGCTGAGGTGGCTTTTAAAAGCAAACTGCTAATGTGACTTTTTTAATCAACTGCCGAGGCGGCTTTTTTTAATCAACTGCTAAGGTGACTTTTTTTAAATCAACTGCTGAGGTGACTTTTAAATCAACTGCTGAAGTGGCTTTTTAAATCAACTGCTGAAGTGGCTTTTTTAAAATCGACTGCTGAGGTGGCTTTTTTAATCGACTGCTGATGTGACCTTTTTAATCAACTTCTGAGGTGGCTTTTTATAGAAACTGCTGAGATGGCTTTTTTTAAGCAACTGCTGAGATGACTTTTTTAATCAACTTCTGAGATGGATTTTTTAATCAACTGCTGAGATGGCTTTTTTAATCAGCTGCTGAGGTGGCTTTTTTAAAGCAACTGCTAAGGTGGCTTTTTTTTAAGCAGTTGCTGAGGTGACTATTTCAGCATCACTTCTGGCAAGTATACTACTGAGGTAGCTTTCTTTAAGAATATCAGACAAGAATATCTGATATTCTTAAAGAAAGCTACCTCAGTAATATACTGCCCTTTTGGTAAGCTGGAAATTCAAACTGCCCTTTGTTCGAGAATTACGACTGTAATTTATTATTATTATTATTCCCATTCCATCCAGCGCATATTTTCCACTTTCGCTACAAAACGCTTCTATTCATTAGGGCAAAAGGTAATCCCATCCGCCATGCTTAACATCTTACGCTAGTTTCAATTGTTCCCACACTCTGCTTAGGTTGTTTCATGCCCCCAGGAGCTGGGACGCATTGTTTAGCCTTAGTTCCTTCTTAACGACATAGAGGGAATTCAATCTGTCATGACCTTCAGACATAAGAATACAAACAAAAGATCCTGGAGATCAAAGATGTGGCTAGAAGGTTTCTGTCTGGGAAGGCCATGTGGAAAGCATAATTACAGTACAGGGCGTGTAGGGTGATTTCTTACAACTTTTCCTGGTTGTAAGCATGTTCGTAGAAGGTGCCGAAAGGCAGGGGGAAAATAAGACCAGATAGCTCTGTACATGTGTACAGGACTGGGAGAGAAGACAGGCTGAAGTAGATGGTTCTACCCATGTTTGGACATCTACTTTTATGTCTTTGCTTTGTCACGTTGTCTTTATTCGTATAGGAAAACAAACTACTGACCTAACCAACCAGTTCGACCAGAAAGCTGGTCAGTTAAGCAATAAACCTGCAGATCAGACAGCCAGTCAGTCAAAGCAATAATCCAACAAGCCAACCAGACAGTCAGCCATATAAGCAGTCGGTCAACTAGCTAAACAGCAGGTCAGATATATAGTAAGGCAGTCAACCAGCTAACCAACCAGCCAGCCAGTCAGCCAAACAACCGAGCAGTGAGTCAGCGAACCAAATTAGTCATCATTCAACCAGCTAGTCAGTCTGCCAACCAGCCAATCAATCAATCAATCAACCAGTCAACAAACCAGTCAGTCGGTCAATCAACCAACCAGTCAGGAACCCAGCCAGCAAACCAGTCAATCAACCAATGAACTAACCAGTTAATCAATCAGTCAGCCAGTCAAACAACCAGCTACCTATCCAGCCAGTCATCTACCCAGCGAACCTGGAAAACTCCGGTCTTGTCTAGATTAAATCCATGACGATGTCTTCAGCCAGCAGATACATACAAACTCTGCGTGAACTTTCGGCCTGTAGCAAACACAAGGATCTGTCAAACAATACAATTTTTGTTTATCTCTTTGTTTAAATTCTCTCTTAATAAATTCCGGCCTATATTCAAGTGTTTATATACACTTCACTAGCTCGGAATATCTTTATAAAACTGGCAAATAGATGTCGACCGGACGCAAGCGGCAGTCAGTCTCAAACTCGCAACCCTTTTTTTTTTTAGTGTAACGGACTGTACTATTTGAATGCATAGATAAATGTATTTTTTAAAGTTTAAGAAACTGCCTGTAAACTTATTTCACCCCCTTATGAAAGTGTCGGTCAAGTGTAACATTTAAGTTCATCAGTGTCTCAAATATTTCGGAGGGGTGGGGGGGGGGGGGTAGGGGCTTGAAGACTCTCCAGTTTGGCTATCAGTGATATATATATATAGCTGACATGAAAGCATCGGGAAGACTTTTTGACTTTGACTTTTCCGATCCCCCGGTTTACGAGTTTTCACGCTTTTTTCCCTTGTGCCAGATAATGAAATGTACAGATCCTCTTCAGCTGTTCCACATCTCCATGCAGAATGTCGGGATTGAGGAGTTTGGTGGTATCAGGTTCTTCCGAAGATCCTTCATCGCACTATAGTCCAGCAGATGGTGTTTAACAGTTTTTTCTTCTTGTCTGTTGCAGTGCATGCAGTATGGGGTGTGGTCAACGGTCACTCTGTGTAAGTGCTTACTGAGAGTGATGTGTTCTGTTCTCAACCAGAAAATTGTGCATTGGTCTCTACGACATAAGCTGTTGATGTGGTCTTCGGGGTTAGGCTTTGGCATGTGTGTATATAGGGATCTTACAGTTGGATTACTGGCCCAGCTGTCCATCCACTGCTCCTTGCAGTTGTTTTGTGTATAATGTGTTTAGCTGTTCTCGTGTTGGTGGAGATGTGGGGCTGTGACTTGATGACTCCACTCTTTGCCAGTCTGTCACACGTCCATTTCCTCTGATATCCATGTGTCCTGGTATCCACTGTCGGGATAACCGAACCATAGCTGACCAAGACCCTGTTCCACCTTTCCGTTGGGCCCCCCAGTAACGGGTCTAGCCTGGCTAACGGGACAAGGATCCTCACAGTCCCCCCGTACCAGTGGAGTCCGCTAAAGAAATATTCCACATCCCCCTGCTTTGTTAGCATCACTCAAGGACTGAACAAAAACGGCGGCCACAACCCTCTCCAAGACCTGCATGATGCTGTGGCTCAACATCTTCACCGCACTGGCCGCAGAGCTCACCATCTCCCACCTTGCAGTGAGAATGAAATGAGAAAAAGTCTTAAACATTCATCTAACTTCGGTGTCACTCAGTTTCCATGGTGACACTGTTACAGCTCTGTTGATCAGAACGCGGACAGAAAAGGAGGCCGGCTTATAGATTTTTTAAACTGACGGGCAAGACTTGACAGATAGTGACGGATTACACACCATGCAGTCTATTTGGCTAAACGTTTTTTTTTTTTTTAATGGCCTCGCCCCTCTCTGATCTGTACCATCCGGGTCCTACGACCTGATCTCCCATTGGTTGTGATGCGTATTCTTACTATATGACTTTGTGCTACACAGACCCAAAACACAAGTGATGCTTCACTTTGTTGTAGAACATGCTAATGTAACAACAATAAATATAATTCACTGTTCTGTGTTTGTGCTCTTCTTTTTCACTGTTACAGAACCCCCAGCTATGCTGAGCCCCTAGACTTGGCTAATCGTCCGCAGTGGATAGATGATAGGATGATTTAACTTATCTTTAAAAATAGTTTCGTTAGACGTTAGTAAGATACAGTAGATGGAACCCCTACTGAAGTAACTATACGGCAATATAACAACCAGTTAGCCAATCAGAAGGGAGAATATGTAAACCAATCACCTTAGGCTTGTAAATTTTGCACTGGAAATGAAGAAGCAGTCGCTCCTCCCACCAACAGGGCCACTGAGAGGACAGTTCAGCCGGTGCACTTCTGCAGGGACCCGGGGTGGGGGGGGGGTCTCCTTGTTTTAGGGGTGGGCTCGGAGGGATCAGAAGGCTCAGGGGCTCGGAGTGGACGAAAGAAGAAGTGAAAAAAAGGGGGGGGGGTGGAGGAAATGGCAGAGCTTTGTACCGGTTTACAGGATTTCCTTCGGACGCCCCGCCTACTAAATCTCGAGGTTATAGTCAATTATTCTCTTACTAAAAAAAAGGTATAGGTAACTATACTTCACGTCTAAAGTGATTCATCTACTGTTCTCTCTCTCTCTCTCTCTCTCTCTCTCTCTCTCTCTCTCCGAGATCAGTCATACAGATTTCGCTCAAACACTTTACAACATGTTGAGAGTTGATACAGTCGTGCCGTGTTTTTGTATTATGTCTTAATTATCAACCGCGTGATTGAAGACGCTGTCCCATTTTGGCAAATCCGCTACCCATAGATGACATGCTAGTCTCAGGGCTGGAAAACCGTAGCTGACCAAGACCCTATTCCACCTCTCTGTTGGTACCCCCCCCCCCCCCAGGTAAACAGGCCTAGCCTGGCGAAAGGGGCAGGGATCGCAGCAGTCTCTGTGGTGGTGGAGTCTGCTAAAGAAGTATTGCACAGGCCTTGCTTTTTATCTGCACTCAAATACTGTAAAAGAAAAATATTAGTCACCATAAACCGCTCTCAATCCGACACGAAAAAATCAGAGAAAAAGCACTAATTAGACGGGAGAGAAAGAAAAATCACAAGAGAATTACCTGGGATTCGAACCACGGACTCCATTAGGACGAGCAGCAACGAGAGAACAGTCTAGCACCGAACTACAAGCCGTGCTAGATGGCGTAGTTCGTTGGTAGGCTGTTCTCTCCTGGCTAGATGGCTGTTTGTACAGGTAGGCTGTTCTCTCCTGGCTAGATGGCTGCTCGCACAGGTAGGCTGTTCTCTCCTGGCTAGATGGCTGCTTGTACAGGTAGGCTGTTCTCTCCTGGCTAGATGGCTGCTTGTACAGGTAGGCTGTTCTCTCCTGGCTAGATGGCTGCTTGTACAGGTAGACTGTTCTCTCCTGGCTAGATGACTGCTCGTACAGGTAGGCTGTTCTCCCCTGGCTAGATGGCTGCTCGTACAGCCTCGTTGTTTCCTATTTATTTTTTAAAGCGTTCCTCAATCCGACGCGATGCTGTTCCTCAACACCTTCATCGCGGTTGTGCAGAGAACACCAGCTGGAAGTTCCAAGGAGACAGGAGACAAGACAAGACACCATCAACCGCGTGAATGCTGTATGTTGCCGCGTTGATGCCACGTCTACACTGGATGTGCATGCTCTTTGTTGACGTACCTCTATTCATGTATATACTGAGCTGCATCTGCTTCTCTATGTTCTCTATACAAGTGTTTACCACAGTGAGCGGTTTTATGTGTGAGGGGAATGAGGTGGAGGGAGTATTGATAAGGGACATCAGAATCAATGGAGCAGAAAAAGAAGCTTTGAAGGGCGCTAGGACTATAGTCTGGGTGGTAAGATGCGGTATGAGGCCGTTTAGGACTGACAACTCACTACCAAAAATAGCACTAAGATGGACACCACAGGGGAACAGAAGTAAGGGCAGACCAAAAGAGACATGGAGAAGAACAAGAGAAAGGATGTTGAGCAACAGAGCTGGGCAAGAGCAGAAAAAAGGCGAAGGACAGGCATTTGTGGAAAACCCTTGCGGAAGCCCCATGTGCCCTGGGCACTTAAGGTTGAGAGAGAGAGAGAGAGAGAGAGAGAGAGTAATTTACTAGTTCACATGAGCTTGAAATTGCGTCTTGCACAATATAAAAGCCTCTATTTGGTAAATCTGTGCTACAATGATTGCGTGTATGGATAAACCACCAAAATAACCGATGGATGGACGAACAGACGACTGGGTTACCATTTGACCGACGGACTCACGACTGGCTCACGGACAGACGGACGAACAGACGAATGGCTCACCATCTGACTGACGGACGGACAGACGGGCGAACACATGACTGGCTCACCATCTGACTGACGGACTGACGAACAGACGACTGGTTCATCATCTGACTGACGGACTGACAAATAGACGACTGATTCATCATCTGACTGACGGACTGTCGAACAGACGACTGATTCATCACCTGACTGACGAACAGACGACTGATTCATCATCTTACTGACGGACTGACGAACAGACGACTGGTTTATCACCTGACTGACAGACAGACGAACAGACGACTGGCTCACCATCTGACTGACAGACGAACGAACATACGACTGGCTTACAATCTGATTGTCGGACGGAGATACGGACGAAAAGACGACTGGCTAACCATCTGACTGACGGACAGACAGACGGACGAACAGACAACTGGCTCACAATATGATTGGCAGACAGACGGATAAACAGACGACTGACTCGCCATCTGACTGACGGACGGACAGACGACTGGCTCACCATATGACTGACAGACGGACGAACAGAGGACTGGCTAACCATCTGACTGACGGACGGACGAACAGATGACTGGCTTACAATGTGATTGTCGGACGGACAGACGGACGAAGAGACGACTGGCTAACCATCTGACTGACGGACGGACGAACAGACGACTGGGTCACCATCTGACTGACAGACGGACGAAGAGACGACTGGCTTACAATCTGATTGTTGGACGGACAGACGGACGAAAAGACGATTGGCTAAGCATCTGACTGACGGACGAACAGACAACTGGCTCACAATCTGATTGGCAGACGGACAGACAGATGAACAGACGACTGACTCACCACCTGACTGACGGAAGGACAGACGACTGGCTCACCATCTGACTGACGGACGGATAGGCGGACGAATAGATGACTGGCTCACAATCTCATTGGCTGACGCAGACAGACTGACGAACAGACTACTGGCTTATCATCTGAGGAACGGACGGACTGACGAACAGACGACTGGCTCAATATCTGACGGACGGACTGACGGAAAAATGGCTGCCCCACAATCTGACCGACAGAAAGGACATATGAGTGGAAAATGGCCTGATATTCTCGGCCATCGCCTTTTAAATTTCACGCCTCCGTCACCTCTTTTAGAAAAGCTGTCACAATATCCATCCATAATCCGCTCAAGAAAAGAGGATCTATCCAAGTCTGTTTACTCGCTGCCTGAACTTCGGCTATGATAAATCTTCCCTTTCTTGACCAAAAAGAAAATAAAAATTACCCAGTTCACGCACATTTGTATCTCTAACAAATCCTTATTTATTTACATCATGCTACAACATTCAATCCGGCCATGACCCATTCTCAGAAACGTCATCTATTCTCTTCATATGCTATTTATAGCCCAACATAATACCGGAGTTTTGTCCCCTTCCCACCACGTCACAACTACACTTTTCTAATGTTTCTCCCAGCCCTCTCTAAAATCGCTACAAATCTTTCAAGCATAAAAACCTGTAGCTGTATTGATTTTCTAATCGGACTTTGCTGGAACTTCTACGCTAAATATCCGCAAGGGGGAGACTGGAAGATGAAGAAAGCGACAGCTAAAGACGATGGACAGAAAAGAGAAGGAGAGAGATTTCTGTTTGTTCTGTGAAAGACTTAAACTTCTGTGATCGAGAAAATGGTGGGTGTTGAGAAATGTGTGTGCATTGAGGGTGACGTTACAGATGCTAACACTGGAGTTACTGTGACAAAAACTTGAGATACACTGAAAGGGGGGAAAGGATGTAATGGAGATTGTCGTAAGGGACTGAAAATATGTGTATTTGGTGTGTGTGTGCGTGGGGGGGGGGGAGAGAGAGAGAGAGAGAAGAGGGAAAGATGATGAAAGAACAAATGAACTTTATTTACAAAGAGTGAATAATTGAGCATGCAGGACTTTTAACAATCTGCTCTTTATCTCTAAATTTCCATCATTCTCAGACACCCAGTTTCAGTTTAATACCTGTGTACTATGCACATAACAGGACTTGAATTTTTAAAAAAAAAGTCAAATAACAAAACTTTTACCTTCCATAACTGTCCAAATATTCGGCGATAAAACTTCCACTTCCCTTTTGTCCAGATATTCTACCATCCTTTATTGTTCATAGTTTCAGCAACAAAGCTTCTACTTTCCGTTCTTCTCCAAACATTCAGCAAGAAAACCTCTACCTTCCCTTTTGGTCTATATCAACACCAAAACTTCTACCTTCCCATCTTGCCCATATCAACACCAAAACTTCTACCTTCCCATCTTGCCCATATCAACACCAAAACTTCTACCTTCCCATCTGGTCCATATCAACACCAAAACTTCTAAACTCCAGTCTTTATCAGCTGTTCAGTGGTAGAATTTCTAGCATTCACTCTTGCCCAAGACATTCAGGGAGTAAAAGGAAGACAGAAGATGAGAAAAAGTCAGAGAGACAAAGGGAAAAAGACAGAATTTTTTTGCAGACATTGTACCTTCGCTCTCATTTTCAACATCGAAACCGTAACTTTTGTTCTTTTTTAATGTTCATTTCGGTCATTTGGTCAGTGTTCAAAATCTGTTTAATCTGGTCAGTGTTAATCTATTTAATCTGACCAATGCATATATGTTTAATCTGGTCAATGCTCATCTGTTTAATCTGGCCAGTGTTCATCATGTTTAATCCAGTCAGTGTTCATCTTTTTTTTCATATGGTTATTGTTCATCTTTTTTCATATGGTCATTGTTCATCTGTTTAATCATGTCAGTGTTCATCTGTTTAATCATGTCAGTATTCAACTGTTCCATATGATCAGTGCTTAACTATTTAATCATGCCAATATTCGTCTGTTTAAGCTGGGCAATTTTCATCTGTTTAATCATGCCAGTGTTCATCTGTTTAATCATGTCAGTGTTCATCTGTTTAATCTGTAAATGTTCATCTGTTTAGTCATGTCGGTGTTCATATGTTTAATCATGTCAGTGTTCATCTGTTTAATCATGTCAGTGTTCATCTGCTTAATCGAACAGATAGCTCAATATTTACGATTAGTTTAGTCTGGAGATTTTTTTTTCTGTTTTCCTTTTCCTCTCCTCCCTAAAATTCACTTCTTCCTCCTTGCGTTGCCTGGTTCAGCTCTGTCCATCCTCTTCAATGAGCCTCCTCTTCGTGCTGTTCCAGACTCTTTGTAAGCGCAGAACGACCACATATTAACACTAAATGCAACAACAACGAAAAAAAGAAATCTTCGGAATGACAATTAGCCGTCGCCTTGCCGGACTGCAGTCAACAATTAGAAAAGCATGGATATCAGATCATTCATTCATTTGCATGTCCCTTGCGGAACATTGCCTCCCAAGCAGCACTCCTGTAGGCCTCTCGGTTGTGAGCAAGACGGATATCAGATAACACATGGAAATACATACATGAAAGAAGAGCAGTTAAATTAGCCATGTTGAATGTCAAGACAGATCTTGGGAAAAGTTTTGGCAAAAGCAACGCACAAAAAACTAGACAATAAAAGTTCAGCTAGAAGAGACAAATAAGAATATATGGACAATATGGCAAAAGAAGCAGAAAATGCAGCAAAAACAGGAGACAGCAAAACTCTATATAACATACAGAAGAAGCTAACAGGTGTCTCCAGAGAAAGACCAGTCTTTAGCAAAACAAGCAATCTATTAACATCAAGTAAATACCAAAAGCAAAGATGGGATGAACACTTTCAAGAAATACTTAATCGACCACACCCAAATGAATTAATAAATCTTGAAACCGATTTACCAGTCCCACAACTAAATGTCAACTTAGATAAAGTTACACACTGACTGAATTTGAAACAGCAGTGAATCTAATGGCTAACAACAAAGTTGCAGGTGAAGATGAAATAACAGTCGAAATATTAAAAGCTACAGTGACAACATGAGCCAATCACAGAGAATGTTTAATAAAATTTGAAAAGAATAAAAGTTCTCTTCTAAATGGAAAAAGGGAATCACTGTTAAAATACCCAAGAAAGGCAACCTCAGTGACTGCAATAACTGGAGGGATGTAACCTTACCATCAGTTGTGTCAAAGGTGTTTTGTAAAGTGATTCTGAATAGAATTAAGGTTGTAGTGGATACTGCAATGAGAGAAGATATGGACAGAAAGGGAAAGTAGAAGTTTTGTTGTTGATATGGACAACAAGGGAAGGTAGAAGTTTTGTTGTTGATATGGACAACAATGGAAGGTAGAAGTTTTGTTGTTGATATGGACAATAAAGGAAGGTAGAAGTTTTGTTTCTGAATGTCTAGAGAAGAAGGGAAAGTAGATTGCTTGCGTCAGTAATGGCGAAATATGACTAGTCAAAGGGTCTCTTCCACTTCCTGGTCATTTTCTTCACAACGGTCAGAGGACTGGCCGAGTAAAGAGGGTTCACGACGGGAAATACACCGAGTCGAAGTCGGACGTGTCGGGCAGCAGGCGCACAAAGGCTGAACAGTCGCAAACAACGCCATTTTGTAGGCGAACTGTAGAAGAAAAACCCTGCAGAAGATTCTTGGTTAGATTATCTCGGCTTCCACCACTTGTGCCTGATGTCCACCAGACATTTTAAATGAGTTGAACTGAAATCCAGAATCCACTCTTAAATGATGTGAATCTATATCCAGAAACCACGCCACTCCATTCCATTGAACATGTTGTAAGTTTTGTAGATCTCTAGGAAATCGTCTCTCTCACAAATGGCGGCAGTTCGTCTCAGGTTTCAGCATCGCCGTACATCTTATCCTATAGGGGAGCTGGGGTCTGGTCAGGTTCCTCTGCCTGGGTGGGTTGTGTAGCTGGCAGCTCTGGAGGATGGTGGAGGATAGTGTTTGTAGTTCTTTTCCGCTGGCGCTTAGGTCTCTTGGGCCAGTTTTCAGCTTCTGGTATAGATGGTGTCTCAGGCGTTTTACTTAAAAACCGTGTTATATTTTCCAAAGAGCAGTGTGTTCTCCGAACTACAAATGGTCCACGGCGCATTGTCAGATGATCCGCCACTGTGTTATCGATTTGGTATTAAATCCCTTCTACTGTATGAAAATAATAGCGGGTTGATATCTCTCTGTCGATTTCTACTCACCACTGAGGTGGTCAGACCGTGGGTCGCAAAGATTCTCGGGGTCCACCCAGCATCAAGGAAAAAAAAATGGGTACCAGGTCAACGCTCCGGGAAGCTAGCTACAGAGTTCGTGTTGGGAATTTCTGACCAACTACTGACTAGCAAAGATGATTTGACTGTAAATGCTACAGAAGAGTTCTTCAAATACCATGGACACACACACAAAAAAAGAACAAATATATTCATACTACAAGAACTTACGAATAGTATTGAAGAAAGCTGGCTAGTAAAGAGGATTAAACAGAGAAAACTTAAATATCTTGAACACATTAAACATCATGATAATCTAGAGAAAACCGTCTTAGAATGTTACATAATGGGGAAAAAAGAGAGGAAGGCCAAGGCGAAGATGATCGTTGATGATCTGCAGATGGATGCATCAGCAGCAGGCCATCTTGCTTACAACTGAGAAGCCTACAGGAGAGCTGTTAGGGAGGCAAAGTTCCGAAAGGGACATGCAAATGACTGACTGACTGACTCGGCAGCAGAGGACTTGTGCAGTGACGCTGGTTCACAACTCATCTCCCTCCTTCCCTCCTCCTTCCCTCCCTCCCTCTCTCTCTCTCTCTCTCACACACACACACATTATCCCTGTCTACATAAACCTCTTCCCTTGTGTGTCTTAACAGCCTTGTCATTGAGCATTTCCCGTGTCATGATGCCAAACCATCAAACATTTTTTTTCCTCTATCTATGTCCGCCTCTCACTCTTCTACCTTTGATCTTCCTTGTTGCCATTAGGTCCTCTAGCCCGCGTCTCCTTCAAACAAGCCCACAGAAATTGGATTATCGTTTTCTGATCGTCGTTATAACTTTCCTTGTTTCATGTATCTCTTTCAGAACTTCTCTGTTCGATTTTGTTTTTTCCTTGTCCATGCTACCTTCAGCATTCCAGTGGATTGTTGCTTTCTTTGTATATCTTTACTGACCAGCCAAGCTGTGCACTCACAGGACAAAGTTACGATATTACATATAAAACGACAAGTCTGTAGCTTACATGCATTTGGAAAAGTGGTTCTTGGATATAGAAAGGTGGAAAACTGTATGTGTTTCTGTCTGTCTGTTTAGAATGATTGTGAGTGTGTAATCAGAGTGTGGAGTGTATGGACACAAGATGGTTTATTATTTATTTATACTCGTATATTCATTTATGTACTTGTTCATGCTTATTATGCCCGTTAACAAATGCTGAACGACCGTGACTGAGTGAAAGCTGTATGATAAAGGGCAGAATGTTAGACGGGTCTGCGTGCCCAATTCTTAACCCTTTGAAAATAAAGTCTGTTCGTTCTCTCTCTCTCTCTGTCTCTCTATCTCTCTCTCTGTCTCTCTGTCTCCCTCTCTCTCTCTGTCTCCCCCACCTTCCCAATTCCCAAAAAATGTACCATAGTCTGAGTTAGAACTTGCAACGTTTAACTTCCTGGTCCTGCCACAGAACTAAGCCTGTCACACAGGTCAGAGTTCATGGAGACATCACACAGGTCAGAGTTCATGGAGACATCACACAGGTCAGAGTTCATGGAGACATCACACAGGTCAGAGTTCATGGAGACATCACACAGGTCAGAGTTCATGGAGACATCATACAGGTCAGAGTTCATGGAGACATCATATAGGTCAGAGTTCATGGAGACATCATAGAGTTCATGGAGACATCACACAGGTCAGAGTTCATGTAGACATCACACAGGTCAGAGTTCATGTAGACATCACACAGGTCAGAGTTCATGGAGACATCACACAGGTCAGAGTTCATGGAGACATCATACAGGTCAGAGTTCATGGAGACATCACACAGGTCAGAGTTCATGAAGACAAGTCTAAACAAGAATTTTCTAGCAGCAAACCGACTCATTTAAAGCGAGAGAAATAAAAGGAACAGATAAGAGTCCACAACATTCAGAAGTTGTATTATGAGCAAAAATGTGAATACAGTTGTGTTGCGTTTTCTTTATTCCTTTTGTTAGTAATGTAGTTGGCATAACGTGTGTGTGTGTGTGTGACTAAAGAAATTATGTAGATGAATCCTGTACACTAGCCTAGTGCCTATTCAACGTTCAGAAAGTATCTTATCTTATATCTTATATCCTTCCCGTACCGTTAAACGTCACATAGGACTCGCAAGATAGTTCGCCAATTTTTCCCGTCTTCGGCGAGTCTTTCAACCTCATCAAGGGACTTTATGAAAGTATAGATATTGAAAAATAAATATATCATGAACTGGACTATCACAGGGCAACCTACGTTCCCGCCCCATCCATCATCTAACCCCGTTCGCGTCTACAGATAGAACCAAACCTTCCCGTGCGATACCTTGGAGCTGGGCAGAAACGAGAGCGCCCCCTCTGCTAGTATTAAATCACCTGTAGATTGTTTATGGGCGTCTTTGCTATCACGGGAGCGGGTTAGAAGCTGGTGAAAGGGGGCTTGAAAGGGGGCTTGTATTTCCCTGGCCCCAAATTTGGCCCTGTTATTGAGTGAGCGTAACCATAGCTACGCGGTGAGGGTCTAACGAAGAAGAAACAAAAGGTGCTCTTCAGTAACGGAGGCATAAAAGAGCCAAAGAAAATCTTAGATATCCGCCTGTATCTTCAGTAAGCTCATGCACATGGCCAATATCGTGTAATAAGTTTGTATTACAAACTATCACTGCCACCACCACCACCACCACCACCACCACCATCATCCCAGTGGTTCTTAACCTTTTTTTTCTTATCGGCCATGTAACTCTTTTCCGACCCGAGACCCGCTGATAAAGCAATAAGCAATCATACAGTGTTATGCACCCACGAACAATGCAGATGATGAGGTAAAAGACTATTTTTATTACCAGTTACAACAAACCATGAAAAAAATCCCTAAACACAACATCCTAATTGCTATGGGGGACTTCAACTCTAAGGTAGGGAAAGATAATATCAACATCAAAAAAGTAATGGGGAGAGAAGGAAATGACATGGTAAATCAGAATGGAGAAAGATTAATTGAAATATATCTAACAGAGGACATGGTCATTGGTGGCACAATATTTCCACACAAAGAGATACATAAAACAACGTGGATATCTCCAGATGATAGAACTAGAAACCAGATAGATCATTTTTGTGTTAGAAAGCAATACAGAACATCTCTGATAGATGTAAGGGCATGTAGCGGTGCAGATGTCAGCAGTGATCATAATTTGTGTATAGGGAAAATAAAACTAAAACTGAAAAGCCAACACAAGATATCAGTACAAGGAAAGGTAAACAGCCACAGCCTACAAGAAGAAAATACTAACAGTAATTTCAATCAGGAACTTGCCAATCATTTCACAACAATCAGTGAAGTAGAGGAGATAGATATAGATGAATTATGGAATTCTTACAGCACAGCCATAAATCACAGCAGCAAAAGCAAGCGCTGGACTGAAAAAACCAAATAGAAAAGCATGGACATCAGAAAACACTTGGAAGTACGTACATGAAAGACGAGCAGCCACATTAGCCATGTTGAATGTAAAGACAGATCTTGAAAAAGATCTGACGAAAGCAACATACAAAGAAATAGACAAGAAAGTAAAAAGTTCAGCTACAAGGGGTAAAAAAGAATACATAGACAATATGGCGAAAGAGGCAGAGAAAGCAGCAAAAACAGGAGACAGCAAAACTTTATATAACATACAAAAGAGGCTAACAGGTACTATTACATCTAAAGAAAGACCAATCCTTAACAAAACTGGAACCCTATTAACATCAAGTAAAGACCAAAAGCAAAGATGGGCTGAACACTCCCAAGAAATACTTAATCGACCACATCCAAAAGAATTGATAAATCTTGGAACTGACTTACCAACCTCACAACTAAATGTCAACCTAGATGAAATTACATTGCATGAAATTGAAACAGCAGTGAATTTAATGGCTAACAACAAAGCTTCAGGTGAAGATGAAATAACATCCGAAATGTTAAAAGATGTCAATAGTGACAACATGAGGCAAATACAGAAAATGTTTAATAAGATTTGGAAAGAAGAAATGGTCCCTTCTAAATGGAAAAAAGGGATTATTATTAAACTACCAACAAAAAAAAAGCACCCTTAGCGACTGCAACAATTGGAGAGGAGTAACCTTAGTATCAGTTATGTTAAAAGTATTTTGCAAGATCATTTTGAATAGACTTAAAAATATAGTGGATACTGCAGTGAGAGAAGAACAAGCAGGATTTCAAAAAGGGAGAAGCTATCTCGGCCAGATCTTTACTCTCAGAATAATACTTGAAGAACATATTGAAAAGCAGAAACCATTAATACTGAACTTCACAGACTTTAAAAAGGCATTTGATAGCATACACAGAGATTCATTGTGGAGAATTTTAAGTCTATGTTGAATACCATCTAAAATTGTCAACAACATTAGAGATCTCTACAACTGATATGTTTGTATAGTCAAAACAGAAGAAGGAGTGAGCGAATGGTTCCAGATTGAAACAGGCATGAAACAAGGATGTACACTGTCTCCTTTGCTTTTTTGGGATTACAATAGACTTCATAATGAAAAAATGCTGCACAGGTAACACAAGTATTGACTGGGTACATGGGACCCAACTAGAAGATCTTGATTTTGCAGATAACATAACTCTTATCAGTAACAATATGAATTCCATGCAAGAAAAAACAGATAGCCTGTCTTCACTGGCTAGCAAAATAGGACTTGAAATGACACAACAAAAATAATGAAACTTCCTATTAATTAAAATGGAAAAATACACGTAGAAGGGACAGATGTTGATGAAGTCAATCAATTTGCATACCTTGGCAGCTACACAGAACAGAATGGTGACATCAGAAAGGAAGTTAGAATTAGAATTGCAAAAGCAGCATCGATCTTCAAGAATCTTGAGAACATATGGCATTCAAAAGTTATAAGCACAAAAACCAAGTTAAGACTATTCAATTCAAATGTGATAACCACCCTCATTTATACATGTGAAAGCTGGAAAGCAACTAAAGAAATAGACCAACAAAAATTAGACTCTTTTGCAAAACAAATGCTTAATGAAAATACTCGATATAAAGTGGAATGAATTCAAGAACAATGCAGAGATAAGACAGATGAGCCAACAACAACCAGTCTCATGGGTGGTCAGGAAAAGGAGATGGATATATGTTGGTCACGTGATGAGAAGAAACGATCAGAGAATCCCAAAACAAGCCATCAAGTGGAACACAATAGGCCGAAGAAAAAGAGGCAGATCACATGAAAGTGAAATAAGAACATTGTTAAGAGAGGTCAAATTAATAGGCATAAAATCCCTTGATGAGGTTGAAAAGCTCGCCGAAAATAGGAAAAATTGGCGAACTACCTTGAGAGCCCTATATGACGTTTAACGGCACGGGAAGGATATAAAATAAACAGAACCCAAATGATGTTAAGATTATTATAATCAAGCTCAGTTCATTTGCTGTACGTGGACCCCCAAAAATTCTTCCGTGGACTTAAGGTTAAGAGCATTTTTTTTTAATACTGAGTTGGCAGTTCTCTCTTTATGCATGGACCCAAGACTTCAGAAACTTCAGACTTTGGAAAGCATCCTCCAAAACTACACCAAATTTTAAAGAGACCCGCCCACTGGTCCAAAGAAACGATCCAAGAAGTTAGACTATGCATTTGTCTTGTCTTGTCTTGTCTTGTCTTGTCTTGCCTTGCCTTGTCTTGTCTTGCTTTGTCTTGCCTTGCCTTGCCTTGCCTTGCCTTGCCTTGTCTTGTCTTGTGTTGTCTTGCCTTGCCTTGCCTTGTCTTGCTTTGCCTTGTCCTGTCTTGCCTTGTCTTGCCTTGCCTTGTCTTGCCTTCCCTTGTCTTGTCTTGCCTTGCCTTGCCTTACCTTGCCTTGTCTTGTCTTGCCTTGTCTTGTCTTGTATTCTGTCTCGCTGGAACTGCGAGCTGGTGGTCTTTGCAGCAGATGCTGTGAAGGTGTTGAGGTGCAACATAGTGACGGATTGGGAACGGGTTATGGCAGTTATTTATTAATTTTTTTTAGTCACTGAGGAAGCGTAAAAGGAGGGGGGGGGGTATAATGTTTCGTTAGCAGACCCCACCGCCATGGGGGGCGGGGAGGCCTGTGGGATCCCTGCCCCGTTAGCCAGGTTAGACACATTACTTGAGGAACCAACAGAGTGATTGGGCAGGGTCTTGGTCAGCTATGGTTCGCTAACCCGAATCAGCCATGTGTCGATGATTGCCTAATCGGACACCGTCTTCACCCCCCCCCCTTTCCCTAAATGTACGAATAAGAAGGTTATCATCATTCGCTGTCTCTCAGTCAGTCATCCATATCCGAGGGTTCCGCTTCCGCGGATTCAACCAATCGCGAATCTAAAATGTTCGGAAAAAAAACGAATTCCAGAAAGTTTTTTTTTTGTGTAAAAAAAAAAAAGGCAAAAGTCTTTCTGGTAATTAAGGGAAGGCAATCTGTCAGCGATGACAGGAAGAAAATGTTACGGTGTTGCGAACGTGCAGTAAATATATAGTTAGGTCTACGTCAGTGTAGGACATTCTCTCTTTTTGTCGTTATTCACCACACAGTACAGTATAACAACTGTTTACATAGCACTTACGCTAAGTAATTATAAGTAATCTTGAGATGATTTAAAGTGTACCAGAGGATGTGTGCAGGTTATATTGCGAATAACACGACATTTTGTATAAGGGAGTTGACGGCGGATTTTGGTATCGCGGGAGGGGAAACAACCCAAGGCAAGGCTCCAAATGATTTCTAGATGGCAGTTTCTGTGGTCATAATCCAGCCAGGTAATAAAGACCTTCTTTCCTGTCCACTGAAAAAGACCCTCTTCCCTCCTGCCAACCGAAAAAGACCCTCTTCCCTCCTGTCCACTGACAAAGATCCTCTTCCCTCCTGTCCACTGACAAAGATCCTCTTCCCTCCTGTCCACTGACAAAGATCCTCTTCTCTACTGTCCACTGACAAAGACCCTCTTCTCTACTGTTCACTGACAAAGACCTTCTTTTCTACTGTCCACTGACAAAGACCTTCTTCTCTACTGTCCACTGACAAATACCCTCTTCCCTACTGTCCACTGACAAAGACCCTCTTCCCTCCTGTCCACTGACAAAGATCCTCTTCTCTACTGCTCACTGACAAAGACCCTCTTCTCTACTGTTCACTGACAAAGACCTTCTTTTCTACTGTCCACTGACAAAGACCCTCTTCTCTACTGTCCACTGACAAAGACCCTCTTCTCTACTGTTCACTGAAAAGACTTTCTTCTCTACTGTCCACTGACAAAGGCCCTCCTCTCTACTGTCCACTGACAAATACCCTCTTCTCTACTGTCCACTGACAAAGACCCTCTTCCCTCCTATCCAGTAACAAAGACCCACACTTCTTTCCACGTACCAGTTTTACCACCAGCAGTACGTGACTCCCATCCTCAATTCGCGTGTCATTTTATCTCATAATTAAATCTCATATACGTGTCTGATTATGGCCGTGTTCCCCCTGTCCTAGTCATTTTGTCTTAGGGATCGAAGTGTGTCATCGATTTACCTGAAGCACGAGTAGCTTGTTTGTGGCCTTCACGGGACGTTTTGTTTTTATTTCGGACGTATAACGCAGATACCGGGCCAGTTAGGGTTGTGGTATGTTGATGTTTCGAATGTTATGAGACGAGGTAGTTTTGCAGCAATGCTCAGTGGGGTTATTGTGGTGACGGTAAGTGATATAAAAGTAGATGCTTGTATTTGTACTATCTCCCTATAACTGCGAGCTGATGTTCTTTGCAGCCGTTGTTGTGAAGGTGTTGGGCTACAGCATCGTATCGGCGTGGGAGCGGGTTATGGTAGCTACTTTTTCAGTCCCGGAGTACAGCTAAAAAGCAAGGGGGGGGGGGTGCAGTGCTTCTTTAGCAGACTCCACCACCATGGGGACTATGACGGTCCATGCCCCGTTAGTCAGGTAAGGTCTGTTTATAGGGCCTAGTAACGGAGAGGTGGGACAGGGTCTTGGTCAGCTATAGCTCGCTAACCCTGACGCTACCATATCAGCTATGGTTCGCTAACCCTGGCGCTAGCATATCAGCTATGGTTCGCTAACCCTGGCGCTAGCATATCAGCTATGGTTCGCTAACCCTGACGCTAGCATATCAGCTATGGTTCGCTAACCCTGACGCTAGCATATCAGCTATGGGTCGCTAACCCTGGCGCTAGCATATCAGCTATGGTTCGCTAACCCTGGCGCTAGCATATCAGCTATGGTTCGCTAACCCTGGCGCTAGAATATCAGCTATGGTTCGCTGGTTGCCTCATCGGACAGCGTCTGCACCCCCATAAAAGTAGATGAAACTGAATAAAACTACTTCAGAGGCATTCCACACTTAGAACGTGTCTTTACTGAACAGCTGGCAACAACTGCCCGGAGCTCGTAGCTCGCAACAGCGCGGAGATCCATATCCAACCAACCAAACAACTAATCAATCAGTCAAATAACCAACCAGCCAAGCAACTAACAAAGCAACTAACCAGCAATCACGTAGACAATTAACCAACGAACTAGTCAACCAATCAACCAACCTACCAACCAACCAACTGACTATACATTCATCCAGCCAATCACGCAGGCAGTTAACCAACCACCCAACCAACCAAGCAGACATGCATGCAACTAACCAGTCAACCAGCCAACCAACTAAACCAGCCGCGGAGCAACCAACCAACCAACCAACCATCCAGCCAATCAGCAGGCAACCAGCCAGGCAGGCTAACCTATATTCCCATGAACAATATCACGCCAGAGAGCTGCGTTACGATATTACTCAATAAACTTCACCGGGACATAAGCCATCGCCCTTGCTTCCCAGACTCTGCTTGCACATTGCTACTTGGAAGCTCTACCAGGAAAAACGCCAGACGAAGTTTGATCAGCCACAGTGTCGGAGCACATTCTACTGTCTCCTACGCCGGTGGGTTCTACGTGTACACGCTGGACGTAGGCTAGAAAGTGAATGAAAGATTGTGAGAATCTATAAAAAAGACGTGAGCGATGAGTCGTCGTGACAAAGGTTGATAGAGGAACATCCCTGGAAAAGTTGGGGGGAGGGGGAGGGGGAGGGGGAAAAAACGACAAGTCCACAGCATAATTGTCCCTACGGCGTTGCTTCCGCTCGCATGCACACAGCAGAGCTCTGTAACAGCAGCGGGAGAGAATGGGAAGGAGGTTAGACTCCTGATGAAGCAGGTTAACGAGGCGATGAGACAGCAAGAAACGAGTTATTGAAGAGACAGGAGCAGCCAGACAAACGTAATCTGTTCTTACGCAACTCCGCCAGCGGGTGGGGAAAAAAACAACAACAACAGAAAGTGCCGTAACAGTCAAGTATCTACTCTGAGTCATTACAAAGTTGAGAAAAATGTTTTAAGTCTAAATCAGTGGTTCTTAGCCTGGGGGTCATGGACCCCACCACCCAGAAATCCGCGGAAAGATTTTGTGGCCGTCCATGGACCACCAGACATACTGAGAATGTAAAACACACATACACACAACACACCCACAAGAACCCATATGCCCCTTTGACTTGGGACACCTCAGTGGAAAAGAAAGAGGGACAAGCCATTGGGGACACGGAGACGCGAAATACAGGAAGAACTAAAGGAAGCGAGAAAGACAGTTTGAGGTATCCCGGGCTTTCTCAAGACAGGATTGGCTGGAGAACCTTTGCTAATGAATTATGCTCCGTTGGGAGTAACAGAGAACTGATAACGGGCAAGCATATGGATTTGTTCGAGTTTTTAAAAAAAACGATCGTAGCATCGTCTATGTTCTGACTGTTGCGTTATTTTTTAATGAGGGTTCCACGGCCGAAAAAGGGAGCCCACGGTTGTTTTGAGGCCAGAAAGGAGTCCACAGCTGTTCTCGGGCCTGAAAGGAGGTCCACAGTCGTTCTCAGGTCGGAAAGGTGGTACACAGTTGTTCTCAGGTCGGAAAGGTGGTCCACAGTTGTTCTCAGGCCGGAAAGGTGGTCCACCGTTGTTCTCAGGCCGGAAAGGTGGTCCACAGCTGTTCTCAGGCCGAAAAGGTTGTCCACAGTTGTTCTCAGGCCGGAAAGGTGGTCCACAGCTGTTCTCAGGCCGGAAAGGTGGTACACAGCTGTTCTCAGGCCGGAAAGGTGGTACACAGTTGTTCTCAGGTCGGAAAGGTTGTCCACCGCTGTTCTCAGGCCGGAAAGGTGGTACACAGTTGTTCTCAGGTCGGAAAGGTGGTCCACTGTTGTTCTCAGGCCGGAAAGGTGGTCCACTGTTGTTCTCAGGCCGGAAAGGTGGTACACAGTTGTTCTCAGGCCGGAAAGGGAGTTCACAGTTGTTCTCAGGCCGGAAAGGTGGTCCACTGTTGTTCTCAGGCTGGAAAGGTGGTCCACAGCTGTTCTCAGGCTGGAAATGGGGGGTCCACAGCTATTCTCAGGGCGGAAATGGGTAGTCCACAGCAGTTCTCAGACGGAAAAGGGGGTAAAAAAAAAAGATTAAGAACCGCTGATCTAATTATTTCTGTAAGAAGTCTGACGAGACGGGGCGTACTTTCTGTAAATAGGGAGCTTCCGGAAGTTTTTTTTTTCCTTGTGACTACGGTTTGTAGCGCCCTCACTTTCTGGTGCCTGCTTATCTGAGCATTATTAGAACACTCATCCCATGTCCTGTGTTTTTTTTTAAAATGAATTTGTTTCGTTATTTTCATAAAGAAGAAGCCAGAGATTGAAGTTTTTCAGTTTTAAAATCTGAAATTAAAATTAATGCGCTAATAAGTACAATGAAGCATTTTCTTCCACCCCCACACCCCCACCCCTACCCCCCCCCAGTCCTTTGTTAGGAACTTAACTGTACTCAGAAGGGTTGGGAGCTGCCAATATAGAACTGCATGGATATTTCTAACTTTAAAACTGGAAACCCGTTTATCACTTTTCTGCACGCCATTACCCGATAAGACTAGAAAAACGTGTGATAAGCTTTTTTTTCAAGTATCTAAGGGATGTAGAGGACATTCCTTGCAAATTCTGCATGGGTGGATTATGAGCGTGCAGCCATTGCCTTACTTGTATATATGCGTGGAAGCATTTACACAGACACATATTCATGGCCGTTTCTTTCTACTTAACGCAAATCCTAATGGGCGAGAGCTATAGCTCATGAGAGCTTACAACGCCGAATGAGCGCATTTGCGGCCTTTGCTTTTTTTGTTCATCAGTTTTTAAATGATGTTGTCAAAAAGCTGGGGGGATTATCTTCCTCCGTAGATTATTGCGTTTTAAAACTGACTGGAAGAAATCTATGGTGGGAGACAAGATAGGACTGGGAGAAAAAAACGATCTTCACCTCTGAGATGTTGAAATTCTAACAACGAGTCCTAAAAACGCAAAGTTTATACAGCTGATACAACGATACGAAAACTTGTAACTTGGCCGACGAGGCTCGTAGATAAGTGCAAAGGAAGACCTACAGTATATGGATCATTCTTCATTGAATAGATTTATAGACGGATCGAGAACAAAAAGACAGAAACCGGGATCATATTTTCTCTTACTGTATGCCTTTTTTTTTGCCCCACACATTATCACAGAACGGCATACATTTTATCTAAAGGGAGTCAGCCGCGCAGACCGTTCTTTTGGCGAAAAAGCGCTCTCGAGTTCCGTGCGTGGGGAGACAGGCTTTCGCTCCCTTCCCGGACGGCGAGAGTTAAGGTGTTTCGATGCAGAAGCAAGTGGTTTGTCTGTCGAGCGAAGCATGTAAACGGCTAGCCAGCCAGGTTCGTGCTAACGATGTAGTACGGTTTTGTCGACCGATGGTCTCAAAATTGGCCCATCTCTCGCAAAGAGTATCGGGTCTGCAGTATGTAACGTGTGTTGTTTGTGGGTGGCCAGGCTTTCTTCTCCGCTCGTTAGAGCAGAGAGAGCCGCCCCCGCCGGTTAAAGGAAATGAAACGCCGCCGGGGTCGAAAGGAATCCGCTCTGAGCAGAGCGCTGTCTCCCTTGCCCCGCGTCGGTCTGTCGGCAGATATCCGACAAAGGTTCGGTGAAGAAAGCTATCTGGTTGATCCTGCCAGTAGTCATATGCTTGTCTCAAAGATTAAGCCATGCATGTCTAAGTTCACACTGTCTCACGGTGAAACCGCGAATGGCTCATTAAATCAGTCGAGGTTCCTTAGATGACACGATCCTACTTGGATAACTGTGGCGCGGTTGGCGAGATTTTCAGCTGCCGTGCGTGGAGCGGTGCTCCTCCCGGCCAATGAAGAAATTTGCAAATGAGGTTGCCGCGCAGCATCACTGCGGAAAAGGTGGTAGAAAGGATAAAGCGAAGCAAACAGTCAAATCACGGCTCCTCTGGTCTGGAGGTCGGCCACGTCCTGAGTGCAGTCATATCGGGTGAAATGCATGAACTGGCTTGTCCCAGAGGTTAAGACACTGCTGGCGAGACTCTTCAAATGCCGCGCATGGAGTGAAGCTCCTCCCGGTCAAGGAAGAAATGCAGAAAAAAAAATAAAGGTTGCTGTGCGGCGCCGATGGGAAAAGGTGGTGGAAAGTGAAGTTTAACCGGTATGTCCAGTAGTATCGCTACGAGAGCTATACCACGGCACCTCTGCTCTAGAGGCCGGCCACGTCCGAAATACACCTACGCTGGTGAAATATGCCTAAAACGGCACACACCAGGGGTGGAACTTGATGGCTAGACATGTCATGCCACCTCCGCTCTAGAGGTCGGTAACGCCTGATATACACCCATACTGGTGAATTTTGCCTAAACCGGCTCATACCAGGGGTGAATCTTGAAGGCTATGTATGTCACAGTACCTCTGCTCTAGAGGTCGGTCTCGTCCCAAACACGCCCATACTGGGATAATGCCTAAACCGGCTCAACCCAGGGGTAGAAGTCACTAGTGGCGAGGATTCGTCCTCCTGGACAAAAGCTCCATCCTGGTCACAACTAGGAAGGGTAGCGGCCACGACCACAAAATGCTGAAGTCGGAGACACTGGACCAGGGAAGTCTAGATAGGCAACCACCTCTCACCCGGCGGGGATGTTTGCGTATCCTAATCACGCTGAGGTTTTCTGGTGAGAAAGTCCAACTCTGGCCTGGGTGGGCTACCGCCTCTCACCCAGCGGGGATGCACTGATATCCTAAACACGTTGAGGTCTTCCGGTGAGAAAGTCCAACCCTAGACTAAACTGGTGCAATGAAAACCACGGTGTCACGCAATCCCGCTTCCGAGACCCACCAAGAATACAGGCTAAAGCTCTGTGATACTCTGAACCCCTTGTGGTCCTCTCGTGGATCTCGTGTGGTTTTTTCGGGGACCACACAGGGGACCACGGGACCTAACGAGGACCACAGGCGTGAATTCAGTAGGATCACAGTGCGGTTTTGGTGGTAGAAGCGAACGAAGAAGAAGAAGAAGATCTAAAAGGAGAAAGTTCAAAGTTCAAAATTCAGACTCCGGCTTCACTGCATTCGTGACAACCCCATATATGCCTCGCCATATCCATTCAAGAATATGTTTTCTAATAGTTCTTGTCAAATTTTGGTTGTTGACAATGCGTTTTCTGGCACATAGTTCGGATTTCCTGCCAGCACCTTTAATTTATCTTAGCTCCAGCGATCATCTCATCGCAGCTACATTGTTCTTCCATTCCAGCTCTTCATTTTCCCGCAGTCTGTCCAGTACAGCCCTAGCAATGCCCTATTGACATTCTGCCCTTTATTTTAGCCTGTCCAGCAATTCTGTCGGCCACACCATTGCCATGTACTCCCGCATGCTCTGGACAGTAAAGCCACGTTAGGCTTGTCACAGCTGACTGGGTTAACAGAAAAACCCTTTCTTTGCGAAGCAAATTCTTCTCAGTCTTACGGAGCATACTCTGTGAATCCGTCACAATCCGTCACACAATTAAGCACATCATGAGCAACTAACCACTCCACTGCCACCGATACAGCCTCAGTTTCCAGTGCCAAGCTTGATCTGCTGACTTCAAAGGTAACCGAACCCTGTGCCACGACTCTTCCATTTCGGTAGACAACAAAACCCCAACCACTTCTGCTGTTCCGAGTCACTGAGCCATCTGTATATACTACCGATGCTGGAAGACCCACAGTGATGCTGGAAGACCCACAGCGATGCTGGATGAGATTTTGAACCCAAAGCTCAACTGCTCCTTGTCCCTAGACTCTACATTCACGGCCCTTCTGTATAATAACCTTTGTTATCTGAGGTCGGTCCTGTACCTGTAACCAGCCATCACCTTTAGGCGCCTCATCTAGATTGTAAATTGACTTTTATTGTATCCTCCGCCTCAGCCATCCGAGATCTGCCCGGTTTGATGCGTCTTCCTGTTATCAGCCCAGACTCCTTATGGAGGAAAAAGGCAGAAAAGTATAAATAAACCCATTTTCTTGTACAAAAGCTCAGCATAAAGAAACTGAACGTGACCTGGCAGGTAAATGTGACTGGTGGTTCAGAGAATAACGGAGTCCCCAGAGTATTTGTCACATTATTTTAACACGTTACCATTATGGTCTAGAGTGGCAAATACTTCGAAATCTATCTATCTATCTATCTATCTATCTATCTATCTATCTATCTATCTATCTATCTATCTATCTATCTATCTATCTATCTATCTATCTATCTATCTATCTATCTATCTATCTATCTATCTATCTATCTATCTATCTATCTATCTATCTATCTATCTATCTATCTATCTATCTATCTATCTATCTATCTATCTATCTGCCTGTCTATCTATCTATCTATCTATCTATCTATCTATCTATCTATCTGCCTGTCTGTCTGTCTATCTATCTATCTATCTATCTATCTATCTATCTATCTATCTATCTATCTATCTATCTATCTATCTATCTATCTATCTGCCTGTCTGTCTGTCTGTCTATCTGTCCGTCCGTCCATCCGTCAGTCGGTCAATCCATCCCTCCATCCATTCATCCATCTATCTATCTATCTATCTATCTATCTATCTATCTATCTATCTATCTATCTATCTATCTATCTATCTATCTATCTATCTATCTATCTATCTATCTATCTATATGCCTGCCTGTTTGCCTGGCTGTCTATCTGTCAGCCTGCCCGTCCGGTCGTCTGTATCTTTTTCTGTTTGTCCGTAGGTCCGCCCGTCTGTCTCTTTGTCCACCAGTTTGTCTGCCTGTCTGTCCGTCCGTCCGTCCGCATGTGTGTCCTGAAACAAGCTAGTCCTGGAAATTTTGAGAAATTTCATTAGAAAGATTTGAAATCGCACCTGTCTGTCTGTCTCCCTGTCTGTCTGTCTGTCTATCTGTTTGTCTGTCTGTCTGTCTGTCTGTCTGTCTGATAGCCATAAAATTGACCTCACACCCTACAGATGCTGAATACACAAATGATCGGTTGCTAGCACAGGTTGCTTTCTCAAATGTTAAATCTATCGTTAACTCCGCCCCCCCTACCTCCCCTTATCGCGTTGTCAGAGCACCCTATACTTTGTCCGCTTGCCCATATCCCCACTGCTTTCCACAGACTCTTCTATCGTCTTGACAGAATCTAACATCCAATTTCTCACTTAATAGGAAAGGTAAAGGTAGTCCATGTATGCCGTCACAGCAGTTATGGTGCTAGTGCTCATATTTTTCCTTGACCTGTCGGCACACTAGAGGGTAAAGTGGTCCAGCATCACATTTGGCCGCCTTTCCTTCCACAACTCCAAAAGAAGTCAGGTACCCATTTCTGCTGCCTGGGTGACTGGGACACCTCCTGCTGGATTGTTTCTTACAGAAAGCTGTATCAGCATTTTCTTCGGTCTACGTATTCTTCCCGATTTATTTATCTTTTTTTTTCCGATTGTTTTATCATCTTTCAAAAGCTGACAACGAACATCTTTTGGGAAATCTCCGTGGGATATTCTAGCCCACACAGTTACTGTATGCTGATTGAGATATTGAAGAGGAGATCGGGGGCACCTATGTAAGTGTCCAAAGTGCAACGATGATGGTATTTTCTAACTATCTGACCATTTATCCATCTATCCTGTTCTGAATAGACACACATCTCTGTTTCTAGAAAAGATCATCATATGCGGAGGGCTGTTCAAAACTCGGCCTGTGATTGATTGGTTAAAAAAAAGTCAAAAATAGAGAAAACTCTTTATTACATATGTAACTTACATACATATCTGTATTACAGTTCTATATAGTCACTACCCACATTCAGGCATATCTTGTACTGTGCACCAGCTTTTGCAGTCTCTCATTAAAGAACGGCACTATCAGGTTATCCAGCCAGTTGTTTATTTCAGACATGAGCTCCTCGTTTGCTAACCCGACCTCCCTGCAGCATTACGAAACAGACTAGTCCTGGAAATTTGTCAGAAAGAGTTGAAATCGTGAAGTGACGTTTTCCAAGCAGGACTTGATCGATATATTGAACGAGTTCATAAATCACAACTGAGCATAGTTATTGTCTCCCTGGTCATGCACATCTTCGCCCATCCCTGAATTTCCTGTGCCAGTCCCTCACAGAGCTGTCAGTCATAACGTTACTGTGAAAACGACACAATCAACGATGAATTTTGGGCGGCCCTGTGTCCGACTACTTGCAGAAAACGAATCACATCACGGACCTCATAGCTGAAGGGAGTTGTAATTACAGGGTCCACGGTAACTCGGTCGCTACTCGTGCACAACTGAACAGAATGTACTGCGGGCTGGCATTTATCGAGGTAACACTTTACTAGTTGCTACAGGAAATACGCCAAGTCTCTATGGCAACCGGCCTTTTTTTTTTTACCAGCCAATCGGAGGTTGATTTTAGAATTACCCACGTATTTATGTAATTATTCTCACAACCTTATGCCAAATTCACTTTGAAAGCTGATGTATATAAATATCGGCCGCTCAGTCTGCAAGGAGCTATCAAACAAATGTGTACGATAGGGAAAACATGATTGTATATATTACCCTAACATCGCTTTATTGTATGAACGGTGCGACTCAAAAGAAAATGAAGCAGTTAGACGGACGTGTCTATTTTGCTTGCAGACGGGTCGTGAACTGATCGATCGTTTGCCTGACGGAGCCGAGATGATAGCACATTAATGATGTTCAGGGGAATATGATCTCGTGCATGATATCCTGGCGCAGTATGCGAATGCTGATCATTTTGGCGTAATTTTGCTTTCGCCGAGAATGGAGTTGTCGTTCATTCCTATATTTGTAAATAAAGTCATCATTTTATGGATTTTTAAAAAAGGCGTCTTGTACAGAGCGGATGTAAAGACCTTTTTTTTTTCTTCGTTTAGAGGAAGGTGAGTGGTGAGTGGGCCCCCAATTAACTCACATGCTATGAGGCCTCCTTCGCTAATATCACCTTACACCTTACAATTGCACGCAGTCTCCAGAATATATCCTGCAAATTTTTGGAGGACCAGTACTCCTCAGAGAGACCTAAGGGCCAAAACGTGGCCCACAGGAGAAGATGGGAGAACTGTGTGTGTGTAAGGGGGGGGGGAATACTTGAAGATCTTGTATTGTGGTCACATACACTGACGTGTGACCTCTCTCGTTGTCGACATGACTGAGAATATAAAACTGGGAGAAGAAGAAGAGTAGGTGAAGAAGAAGAAGAGTAAGTGAAGAAGAAGAAGAATAAGTGAAGAAGAAGAAGAGTGGGTGAAGAAGAAGAAGAGTAGGTGAAGAAGAAGAAGAGTAAGTGAAGAAGAAGCAGAATAAGTGAAGAAGAAGAAGAGTAAGTGAAGAAGAAGAAGAATAAGTGAAGAAGAAGCAGAATAAGTGAAGAAGAAGAAGAGTAAGTGAAGAAGAAGAAGAATAAGTGAAGAAGAAGAAGAGTGGGTGAAGAAGAAGAGTAGGTGAAGAAGAAGAAGAGTAGGTGAAGAAGAAGCAGAAGTGTAGGCGAAGAAAAAGAAGAATATGTGAAGAAGAAGAAGAAGAAGAAGAGGAGGAGGAGGATGAGGAGGAGGAAGAAGAAGAAGAAGAGGATGAGGAGGAGGAAGAAGAGTAGGTGAAGAAGAAACAGAAGTGTAGGCGAAGAAAAAGAAGAGTGGGTAAAAAGAAGAAGAAGAAGAAGAGTAGGAGGAGGAGGAAGAAGAAGAAGAAAGAACTAATCCGATGGAATCGGGTTCAAGTCTTAGTGCTGGAGATTTTTTTCTGGTACCATTACACCCAAAAAAAAAAGACTCCAGGGTCCACCCAGCCCTAAAAATAGGTACCAGAGAAACTGAGGAGGTAAATGCTGCCAGGTACTTTCATGTGCTGGAGGTCTTGGAAATTCTGGCCTAACACCGTATTCCTAAAATGCTTTATATATATAGATCTAGCTAAATTTGTAAGACAAAGTCAGAATTTCTTCAACATGTCATAATAAGACAGAATTTAGAGGGCATAGTCACCATCATCATCATGTGTCATGCAGGGAGACGTCGGCGATCATGTCTCTCCACAGTTTCAGATCTTTCGTGTTCTTTTGCTCTGCCTCTCCCCCTGCCATCTTGTCAAGCCATCTAAGGTGGAAAAGAGGTTTACCGCTCCCTTTCCTGCCTCCAGTTTTCCCTGTTGTCTGGATATTTCCAGGCCCCCCCCCTTCCTCTAGAGAACAGAGATTGGAAAACTCAAGGAAAGGAGAAGGGTGAAAAAGAGAGACACAGGAGAAAGAAAAACAATATCTCAGCGGACTGACCAAGTGGCATGCAGAAAACAAAAACAAAACAAACAACAAAACAAAAAAAAAACCGCTTGGAAGTGATAGAAAGCACCAGTGATCGTGCATGATGGAGTGATCGCCAACACTGTCCTGTCCGAACCGTAATGTAACGTATGGAATATTGTTATTCTTCGAATCGTCCAGCCTTGAATCAAATAATTAAATAAACACTGTCTTGTATACTTATCGGGAGGTAAAAAAAATGGGGGTGGAGGAAGAGACACGGATTTAGATTGTGGATAGTGGGGGGCAATCCGGCTGTCTTACCCCAGGCATCTACAACACCCCCCCCCCCACCCCCTCCTTAATTTCCGGTTTCCCTGATCCCTTTTTGTCAAGCCACCAAAACTGTGCAAATTAAGAGCCCCCCAGATAACGATACGCAAACAGTTTGCGATGAAAATGAAAGCTATGTTGCCCTGGGCCACAATTTCAGCGTTCGAACTGGAGCCTTTTCAGCCGGGTCATACTTAATGCTGCCTCCCCCCTCTCCCTCCCCCCCTTTAATAACTTACACAGAACGCCGGAGACTCTTAGTGCTGTGACAAGACAGTGGGAATCACGTCTGACAGGGAAGGTCAGTGTTCATGTGTGACGGGGAAGGTCAGTGTTCACGTGTGACGGGGAAGGTCAGTGTTCACGTGTGACGGGGAAGGTCATTGTTGCCGTGTTTAATGGAGGTAGTTTCTCTCCTTGCCGTTCTGGTTTTGTGTAACTGACAGTTTGGAAAACTCATAGGTTGTCACTTATTTTACGACAGTAACTCTATCACCTATTTTGCAGCAGTAACTCTGTTATGTAGACAGTAACTCTGTTATATAGGCAGGTCTGCACAAAAAGCATTGGAAGCAGCAGAAATGTGGTTTATTAGAAGAATGTTGCGAATCCCCTGGACAGCAAAAATAACTAATGAAGAATGTATGAGAAGAGCTGGAGAGACAAAAAATCTTGTCAAAAAGATAAGAGAGAGACAATGTACTTTCATAGGACATGCAATGAGAAGAGGGGGCATTGAAAATATTATAACAACAGGAAAAATAGAAGGAAGAAGATCAAGAGGAAGACCAAGAGAAATGATACTGGACAGTCTGACCGGATGGTGTGAGAGGAGATCACCAACTGAACTGATGGCCTACATGAAGGATCGGGTACTCTGGAGAAGCATAATAGCCAACGCCAGTCGGCACAGCACCTGATGATGATGATGAACTCTGTTACCTATTTTATAACACTAACTCTATCACCTATTTTATAGCAGTAACTCTATGACCTATTTTACAGTAGTAACTCTATCACCTATTTTACAGCAGTAACTCTATGACCTATTTTACAGCAGTACTCTGTGACGTATTTTACAGCAGTAACTCTATGACCTATTTTACAGCAGTACTCTGTGACGTATTTTACAGTAGTAACGCTGTCACTTTGTAACCCTTTACAAATCGCTTTCTGCATCAAAATTTTGTATTTTTAACGACAATTTTTTCATCAAAAAGACAAAATATAATTTTTTAAAAAAGCGAACTTAGCGATATTGTCTTTTTTTTGTTAAACCTCCCTCTGTGACATGATTCGCTGCTTGATTCACAATCTGCATCGACTATGGTGCAGACGATCATGCAGAATTAACAATAACCTTTATATGTCGCGCGTACAGAGGGATACAAGGAGGCCGAGAAGAAGAGAAAGAAAAAAAAACAACAAAATGTTAAGTGAAGGCTGTGTGTTTTCAAGGCGGATTAACACTGTTTTACGGGACTTCTTGTCGCGTGAATTAATCACGTGTTGTGAAACAGGAGAGTGCTGCCAACAATGGATTAATGAGGAGTGGGGATGGGGTGGGGTGGGTGGGGGGATGGGATTTGGAGAAAGAGTTTTCAAGTTATAAGATTCGGATGTAAGGCGTTACCGTTTTAAAAGACTCAGAAAAGCGGAGAATCGAGAATATCTGCTGTTGCGGGTTACGCTATATAAAGTATTCCAGTGTAATAAGAGAGGTCAAGATCAGTGTGTTCCTCTAAGCTGCCTGGCAGCGCGGTAATATAAAAAAAAAAGCGCGGGTGCGCACGCGCGCACACACACAGACAAAAATCATGCCGCAGGCGAAATTTTACATGCTGCGCGAATTGCTACTTTTTTTTTTGTTTCTCAATTCCTTGATGTTAGTCTGTACTACAGCAGCGTTGAAGAAGAACACTATAGCGCTACATCAGTTTGTTTTCCCATATTTCTTTGGATTGTGTTGTTAATTTTTTTTTTCTATGAGAATTTTATATAATAAAATAATAATCGGAAAATAACTGTGCACTAACCCAGAATCCATTCCGATATCGTAGTGATATCTTAATGACTATGGCAGGTAGGCGTGAAACAAGGATGTGTACTGTCTCCTTTACTTTTTGGGATTACAATAGACTTCATAATGAAAAAAATGCTGCACAGGTAATACAGGTATTGACTGGGTACATGGGACCCAACTAGAAGATCTTGATTTTGCTGATGACATAACTCTTATCAGTAATAATGTGAATTCCATGCAAGAAAAAAAACAGATAACCTGTTTTCACTGGCTAGCAAAATAGAACTTGAAATTAACAAGGACAAAACAAAAATAATGAAAATTCCTCTCAATCAAAATGGAAAAATACACATAGAAGGGACGGATATTGAAGAAGTCAATCAATTTGCATACCTTGGCAGCTACATAGACCAGGATGGTGACACTAGAAAGGAAGTTAGGATCAGAATTGCAAAAGCGGCATCAATCTTCAAGAATCTTGAGAACATATGGAATTCAAAAGTTATAAGCACAAAAACCAAGTTCAGACTATTCAATTCAAATGTAATATCCACCCTCATTTATGCATGCGAAAGTTGGAAAACAACTAAAGAAATAGAAAAGAAATTAGACTCTTTTGAAAACAAATGCCTAAGAAAAATACTCGGCATCAAGTGGAACGAATTCAAGAACAATGCAGAGATAAGACAGATGACTGAACAACAACCAGTCTCATGGGTGATCAGGAAAAGGAGATGGACATATGCTGGTCACGTGATGAGAAGAAATGATCACAGAATCCCAAAACAGGCTATCAAGTGGAACACAACAGGCCGAAGAAAAAGAGGCAGACCGCGTGAAACTCTGAAGAGGACATTATTAAGAGAGGCCAAATTAACAGGCATAAAATCCTTTGATGAGGTTGAAAGACTCGCCGAAGACAGGAAAAATTGGCGAACTACTTTGCGAGCCCTATGTGACGTTTAACAGCAGGGGAAGGATATAAGATATATATAAGATAAGGTAGGTGTGTCTAGATACCGCAGACATTAAGATTTCTCTACGATACCGGAATCGATACTGGGTTAGTGCACAGTTACTTATGGAACACCCTGTATATATATTTCATAGGCTCTTGCCTTGCTCCTTCCCAGACATCCTAGTTCCTGATCTTATTCTGCCATTTGATGTTTAGATTTCGAGGCGGTCACCAATGATTATTATATAAATTATATTATAAGAAATTATATAATTTCTTCTATTATATATATGACATTATATAATGTTTGCAAAAGGATTGAAAATTTTGCGCGCGAGCGGATCACTGATCAAGACATAAAGTCTAAATCATTCCTATGAATGTACATGATTTCAGTAGAAGAGGGCTAAAAAAAAAAAAAGAACTAAAAGAGTCTCAATTATGTTTTTGGGGGCAGTGTTGTAGTCTATGACTGGGCTTACAGAGTGATAGTAATATACATATAATATATGTAATAATAATATATGTAGTAATAATAATATGATAATAATTCACGTGACATGTCCTTTCTAGAACGTTGTCCTTATCACAGGTTCCCCTGAATGTACTGCGGTCTTTGCGCAAGTTGACAAGCGTTTCGCAAGAACACATTCTGATTTTCCTGAGTCCACCTGCGGTGGGGTCGTCCCTTTTCTCTTCTGCCGGGCACTATGCCTTCTACTGTCAACCTCTCCTAGGTATCGTGTCAAAGCCGGTCACTATGCCTTCTACTGTCAATCTCTCCTAGGTATCGTGTCAAAGCCGGTCACTATGACTTCTACTCTCAATCTCTCCCAGGTATAGTGTCTCTTTGATGTGGCCGAAGTATCTCAGTTTTCTCATTTTTATGGTGTTAAACGGACCAGTTGTTTCTGCCACACCTGGCGTGTGTTACTGGTGTAGATGAGGTATTCAGAGCTATAAGCTAACTACCGCCTAGTTAACAGACGACAATGTAAGGATATCGAAGTAATGTTAGATAGATAACCAACCAGCGCCAGGCTATTTAGGACCTTAGACAAAGCCCCTTTCTTACTGCACCCACAAACACTAATAATAATAATAATAATAATGTTGAAAAAATAACGGTTGTCTCGTGTGAAAAATTTTTCAAATACTCTGACCCTAGATAGCCTGTAAAGCGCCATTCTACGTCCCTAACAGTCTGTAAATCGCCCCTCTGTGTCCCTAGATAGTCCGTAAAGCGCCTCTCTACATCTGTAGATAGTCCGTAAAGCGCCCCACAATGTTTCTAGATAGTCTGTAAATTGCCCCTCTACGTCCCTAGATAATCTGTAAAGCGCTCCTCTACGTCCCTAGATAATCTGTAAAGCGCCACTCTACGTCCCTAGATAATCTGTAAAGCGCCACTCTACGTCTCTAGATAGTCTATAAAGCGCCCCTGTTTGTCTGAGACCATTTCCATATACAGGTAGTAGTGAAGCCTGAACTCAGATTCAGAGAATGGTCTGTCAAGACCCTACACTATGCTACTTTGAAAAACTCATAAGAGGGATGCTTGTCGCTGTCATCATGTGGCACTTTTGTGTATTTTTTCATTTTTTCACTTTTTTCCCCCATTTAATGTTTTATTTGTTCTTTCAGAACGAGGATTTGTGTAATAAACGTTAGGAATGTTTATATGTTCTATCTGTCTAGTTGAGACTCTTTGCACCTCTCTCTCTCTCTCACTCTCTCTCTCTCTCTCTCTCTCCTGTCAGACGGGCCTGCGTGCCCAATTCTTAACCCTTTGGAAATAAAGATCATTCAATCAGTCAATCAATCAATCAATCAATTACTTCGTCTCTCTCTCTCTCTCTCACTCTTTCCTATCAGACGGGCCTGCGTGCCCAATTCTTAACCCTTTGGAAATAAAGATCATTCAATCAGTCAATCAATCAATCAATCAATCAATCAATTACTTCGTCTCTCTCTCTCTCTCTCTCTCTCTATCTCTATCTCTGGAGATGTGCATCAATTAATTTTGGCACCGCCTTCTCTTTCTCACCTGGTATGTGCACGAAGACATGTTATTTTCTTTTAACTCTCTCTTCCTTCTCTGTCTCTCTTCCTTCTCTCTCTCTCTCTCTGTTTGTCTCTCTCTTCCTTCTCTCTCTATCTCTCTCACTCTCTCTGTCCCTCTCACTTTCTCCCTTACTTCCCCTCTCTCTCTTTCTCTCTGGAGATGTACACGAATTAATTTTGGTACTGCCTTCTCTCCTGGGATGTGCATGAAGGCTTGTTATTTTCTTTTAATTCTCTCTCCCTTTTCTCTCTCTTCCTTCTCTCTCTGTCTCTCTCTTCCCTCTCTGTCTCTCCTCTTCCTTCTCTCTCTGTCTCTCTCTTCCTTCTCTCTCTGTCTCTCTCACTCTTCTGTCTCTGTCTTTCTCTTCCTTCTCTGTCTCTCTGTCTCTGTCGCTCTCTTCCTTCTCACTCTCCGTCTCTGTCTCTCTTCCTTTTCTCTCTCTACCTCTATCCTTCTCTTCCTTCTCTCTCTGTCTCTCTTTCTTCCTTCTCTCTGTAACTCTCTTCCTTCCCTCTCTCTTTGTCAGTCCATGATGTTACTTGTTCTCAGCTGAAAGAGACCTAGGAAAGTGCCAGGACTAAACGTGCAGAATTACAAACGATCTGTTTCCGCACAAGTGAAGCCTGAGAAGCTGTAGAAGCCCATAGGTTACCAGGCTTGTGTTGCTTGCCCAGGCCTTGCTACTACACACTTTTAAGCAAGTGCCGCTGTGGACGTTGGTCATCGGGTCACGTGCCTGACTTATGTGACTTGGTCACGAGAGGGATTTTGTTTTTGGTGGACTTTTGAAGGGACATCGGCGGTCTGGTTAGCTCGTAGATTAGGCGCTCCGTTTACTACTACTGGGATCACGTCCCAGCATGGGGATTTTTTTTTCCCTGGTACCCCCACAGCAAGGGCCCCCCGGGGTCAACCAAGCCTCTGGAAATAGGTACCAGAGAAATCTGGGAAGGTAAATGCGGCCGGCCGTGATACTGACCATATAACACTTTCTCGTCCTTTCACTTTCACTCTGGAATACCCTCCCATACTATATAAAAAAAAACAAACAAACAAACAAACTATACTCCTTCTTACAACTAAAAACTTTTCCAATATCTGTCTGATGTCGACCACATGCCTCCATGAATCGTTAAACTGAAAAAGTTATTTTAGACTGCTCTTACAGACACCGAATTCAGTTAATTGTTCATTCTGAATAGTACTGAAATTTTTGTTTGGTAGATAGTCATTTATATGTGTATGTAGTTAGTTATTTATACGTGTGTAGTTAGTCATTTATATGTATAAGTAGTCATTTTTAGGGGCCGGCTAGCGTAGTGGTTAGAGCACTCGTCTAGCAACCAAATGGTCGAGGGTTCGAATCCCCAGCTGAGCGGGATTTTTTTCCGACCAATACGGCCCTGAGGTCGACCCAGCTTCGTAAAATGGGTACCAGAGAAAATCTGGGAAGTAAAGGGAGCGAGGAAAGGAACTGGTCACCCTACCTCACACGCTGATGACCCAGCATAATGAGGTCTCTAACGCTTCACCCCCTACGGCATTTGCTATGGGACTATCTTTACTTTTTTTAGTCATTTTTATGCGTATGTAGTTACTTTATTGTTAATTATGTTTGATATATGAGCAGCATATTTGTAGAATGTCTGGAACGGAGTGAAAGTTGTATGATAAAGGGCATAATTTCAGACGGGCCTGCGTGCCCAGTTCTTAACCATTTTGAAATAAAGATCAATCAATCACGCCCCGAAGATGTTGGAAATACGGGCCTAACGCCATATTCCCCCAATTTGCCTTAATGGAATGGAAACGAGGATTTCTTATTTACCTTTACATTTGCAAGGAGAACAGCTGCCTGCTCGCCAGACTGTTACAACAGTATTCTTGTCACTCCGATTTGTCACTCCATCGTTATGTTATCCCTTAATTATATCACTCGTTTGCCTTCTATTTATTCAGATGAGATTTGTATGTTGCTTATCTGGACCTTTTTTAGATGTCACAATTGAAGAGTTACATCGTAACCTAGGGGAAATAACCTGTCAGTGATGCCTGCTTACAGTACAGACTTGACCTAGCTCTTGACTTCAGACTAAATAAAGTCTGAAAAGTAAATAAACAAAACTATTGTTCCGTTATTATACTTGTTATTACTGGCTCTCCTCGTTTCTTGTAAATGATGTCTCGCGAGCGTAGTTGGAAAACAAAAAAAAGTCAGCTTGATCTCGATCTAACGCGCATGCGTGAACGAAGACAAAGTGATGAGGGAGGGAGGGAGATATCATCCTGACGTTTGATGAATATTTGACTGGGCATATGAGTGACATTTCTGGGCAGATCTCTCCCATCGGTTGTCCATGTGGGCTGTGAGCTTTGACGCAGTAGAGAGCTTGACCTGCTGTTCCAGGTCGGATTTTATTGGCGATCTAAAGGTCATCATGCAGGTTTTATTAGGAATTGTAAAGCGATTTAACACAGTAGGATGGGCATATGGCTGGTAGCTGATGGTGTGTTATTAAACAGGCAGAGAGAGAGAGAGAGAGAGAGAGAGAGAGAGAGAGAGAGAAGAGAAAGTCGCAAGAGGATCTTTAATGTTGGAGCCAGTCCTGCATTTGGTCAGGAAAAATGGGGCTACATACAGTGCAGTTGAGATTGTACATCATCATCATCATCATCATATTCTGGACCGATATACCTGAGATAGCATGCCTTCCATTCTGTGAGATCCTTGATATTTCATTTCGATTGTTTTCCTTTTTTTGTGTGTGTGTGTACCACATTATCACCTTTTTCATGTCATCGTTTGATCCCACATTTTGGTTTCTCACGAATTTTCTAGTGGTTATCAAGTTCTCTAACTTTTGACTTCTCATATCATGCTCAAAGTATTTTTGATTGTCTTTCCCTTATAATTTAAGTAAACTTTGGGTGTTTTGCAAATTGTCTGAGAACGCATTTGTTATACTGTCTGATTCTGCTGGCTATATGTTGCATCTGTACGGCGATCATTATGGAACCAGGTATAAAAGTCGGAGGATACAATAATAACGATATTCGGTATGCGGACGACATGATACTGATAACTGAGAACCAACAAGACCTGCGAAATCTCCTGGATAAAGTCTATAGAGAAAATGAACAGAAAGGATTTACTCTAAACATCAAAAACACAGAGACTATGGTTATATCTAAGAAACAGAATCCACCAACATGCAGTATAAAATTAAACTGGAACTATTCTAAAGCAGGTGCAGAAATTCAAATACCTTGGAGCAGTAATAACTTCAGATGGGAAATGTAGAACAGAAATTAGGAACAGAATAGGCCAAGCAAAGACTGCATTTCAGAGAATGAGAAACATATTATGGACTACATTCTTATAAATGAATGTTAGAAAACGAGTCTTAAAAATGCTATATTGAACTTATCTTGTTATATGGAAGTGAATCATGGATAATATGCAGGTCTGCAAAAAAAAAAAATCATTTGGAAGCAGCAGAAATGTGGTTTATTAGAAGAATGTTGCGAATTCCCTTGACAGCAAAAATAACTAATGGAGAATGTATGAGAAGAGTTGGAGATACAAAATAATCTTGTCAAAATAAATAAATAAATAAGAGAGAGAGAGAGAGAGAGAGAGAGAGAGAGAGAGAGAGAGAGAGACAATGTATTTTCATAGGACATGAAATGAGAAGAGGGGGCATTGAAAATATTATAACAACAGGGAAAATAGACGGGAAAAAGAGCCAGGTGAAGGCCGAGAGAAATGATACTTGATGAGATGGTGTAAGAGGAGATCACCAGATGAACTGATGGCCTGCATGAAGGATCGTGTACTCTGGAAAAACAAAATACCCAACGCTTAAGCTTTTATTCAGCTTAATAGATAATCCGCCACCGATTTTCTTCATGTCATAAAAAGATCCGCAACATAACCTCACTGTTTGTGATATGTCATGTACCGCGACTGACCCTCATACTCTGAAAATAGAGAGTGTCCTAAGGTGGGGCGCACTAGAGAACACCACACATGGGACACAGTATATTGTGTGCGAACAGATGCTCTCGTAGAAAAATGAATCCAGTGCAGCTGCTGGCTAATGTAGAAATCACATGTTTCCTGTCGAAACAGATTCTGCTTCTAATATCCGCTTCAGGGGAACAAAACACATACATACACACAGAAAACACTGACTTAACCCGCTCTACGTCCGAATCTGTATGTATGTTTTAGTATCTTCACCACAGCATGAGCTGCAAAAATCCAGTCTGAGTAGTGAAGTGTTAGTGCATTGGTCTCTCATGATGAAGGTTGGGAGTTGGAATCCTGGCGGACACGCCCCAGTCACCCAGCTGTAGAAATGGGTACCCGACTTCTTGTGGAGTCGGAGAAGGAAAGGCGGGCCAGGCGTGATGCTGACCACATCATCCTCTAGTGTGCCGACAGGTCAAGGAAAAATATGGCCACTAACACCGCGTCCCCTATGTGCCTATATAAGGCATGACCTTTACCTTTTTTTAAAAGAAAGAATTGATCTCAAGGAGAAGACACTAAGCCAAGCTGCAAAACTACGAATCTACAAATCTTCAAGCTCCATCAGAGGAGAACTAAAACTTTATCCAAGTGGGAGGAACAGTGACCCAGCCTGTAAACTATGACCATACTCTGAGACTCAATAAAAAACGGAACTGAAATGTGACCCCCCCCCCCCCCCCTGGTCCAATCAGTATTGTTTGGAAACATTTGAAATAAAAGCTGAAAAACTTTCAAATAAAAAAAACAAAAAATCGAAGCTCCAAGAACATTCAACAATAGCTCTTAACCAGTTCAATCGCGACCTGTTTTCCTCTTTCATCCACGGACTTCTTAGGTAAGACCTGATTTACAGCTATCGACCTCCCTTTCACGACCTCTCAACATAGTATAACCCATGTCACTGAACTGAATCAGCGCTTCGGAATTTGTCTTATGATGGGCAGAAAGTTGAAACGAGACTTGGCATCGTGGACACTTTACCAGCATACGAAGTACCGTCAAGTCTTTTCATTTTGATACGTTGCTGTAGAAATCTCACGTTAAATTAGGCGATTTCGTTGTGCTGTTTAGAATTTGACTGTGAGAAACTGGCGAGTTGACTTCAGTATATTGTTTGTGGTTACTGTACGTTATTCTACACGGTATGTCCACTAATAATGACATAATTTTACTAGAATAAGAGAACCATTTTTAGGGGAGAGATAAGAAATCACGAAGAGTGCGTTATGAAATGGCATTACTGTTGCACCTTAATGGAGAAATGCTGAGGTTCATTGTTTTCCTTGTTTTTCGCAGACAGACAGACAGACAAACAGGCAGACAGACAGACAGACAAACAGACAAGCAGGCAGGCAAACAGACAGACAGGCAGGCAGACAGATAGACAGGCAACCAGGCAGACAGACAACCAGAAAGACATAATGGCAGATAGACACGCTGGCAGATAGACACGCAGACAGACAGGCAAGCAGGCAGACAGCCAGGCGGAGAGACAGACAAACAGGAAGACAGGCAGGCAGAGAGACAGACAGGCAGAGAGACAGGAAGACAGACAAACAGGCTGACAGACAAGCAGACAGACACTCAGACAGACAGGCAAGCAGACAGACAGGCAGGCAGAGAGAGAGAGAGAGAGACAGACAGACAGACAGACAGACAGGAAGACAGACAGACAGAGAAACAGGAAGACAGACAGGCAGGCAGACAGACTTGTCATCGCAATCTTTGCTATCTCAGGGGAACTCCGGTAATTTTTTTTTTTTTTGGCTGAATCTCAGTATCGTCGGTCCCGAAAAAAATTTCGCCCAAGTGGGAAATCGAAATAGGGACCTTCTGATCGGCAGGCGTGTTCACTAACCACTACACTATTGCAACACCTAGAGAGAATTTTTAAAAAAGTAAAAGTAAAGGTAATCCTGTCATGCCTACAGATACATAGGGATATGGTGTTAGTGCCCATATTTTCCTTGACCTGTCAGCACACTACAGGGTGATATGGTCAGTATCACGCCTGGCTGCCTTTCCTTCCCTAACTCCAGAAGAAGTCGGGTACCCGTTTCTACAGCTGGGTAACTGGGATGCCCCCGGCCGGGGTTCGAATCCCCGACCTTCGCCATGAGAGACCAGTGCACTAACCACTTCGCTACTCAGACACCCACCTAGAGAGAATACCTTAAAAAAAGAGTAAAGACAAAGGAAGACAAGTAATGACTGACATATGGCTGGATAAAGTGTAGCATATTCACAGCTCCCTTAAACATCAGAAGAAAGCTAAGATTGTGGAAAGAAGACAACAACAAAATCTGTGTTTATTCTTCGTCTAGTAATGATCAAGAGGAAGAGAGAGATGACTAGATGGTATCAGAGAGACACTCGCTGATTATGGCATTAGCATCACCGAGGCCACCAATTTGGCCCCACAACGCCAATTCCATCTTCCCTCGACGCTTCACGGTACAAGAGGGAGGATAACGTAAGTAAGATTGATGCTAGTCTATCAGTGCACCAAGCATGGGGAAAGAGCTAAGCGTTTTTGCTTAATCTCATCGTCTTGTGTCTTCTTTTCTTCCCTGCTTGTTTATAATGGCGCCACTAGCTTGCTTTTCACATGTCTCCGTCGTAAAGATCCCAAAGCACAGACACGAAGTTGGATTGAGAGTGGGTTTGCTTGCAGTCATGTAATTGACCCTAATAGCTGCAATCTTTGTAGACCTTACTACGAAAAGGGGGAGGGGGGTGGGGAGGTCGCGTCAGGACATACTCCATGTAATGAGACTGAAAGAGGGCAACAGACTACGAGCACCGCGAGGAAGATGGTTAGAGTCCTGGCCAGTTGTGATTCGCTGACTCTGAAAGTCACACTCTTTGCCAGGAGCAGTTCGTTATGTATTCTTTTCCTCGCTGGCCAAATGTAGCAGCATTTCCAGGCAAGCTGTATAGACCCGCCACTTTGGGGAAAACGCATCAGAGCGTTTAGATATTCCGCGTGCGTCATGTGCACACACAGAGATGTCCGGACATAATTAAGTCTGTCTGTGTTTTGCCAGACATTTTAAAGGAAATGGATGTCCCAGCGAAGAATGATGCTCGTTTAGTTTCTCACGGTGGCCGGTCTCGGCGTGGAAATGGGGAGGCCGTCTTAAGATTATCATATCTCTTCCTGGTTTTTTTGTGAATGTCACCTGTTTGTGGTGACTTTTAAAAATCATCCGTATCTTTACGTGGCTTTTACATGCTGGCGTCTGTTTTGTACAGGGGTTTGATCCTTAATGTTTTTGAATGAAATCTATTTGTATCTTGTACTTGTACAATCTCCCTGTAACTGCGAACTGGTGTTCTTTGCAGTCGATGCTGTGAAGGTGTTGAGGCACATCATCGTATCGGTTTGGGAGCGGGTTATGGTAGCTATTCTTTCAGTCCCAGAGTACAGCTAAAATACAGGAGGGTGCGCAATACTTCTTTAGCAGACTCCACCACCATGGGGACTATGACGATACCTGCCCCGTTAGCCAGGCTAGGCCTGTTACTAGAGGTACCAATGGAGAGGTGGGACAGGGTCTTGGTCAGCTATAGTTAGCTAATCCTGACGCTAGCATATCATCTATGGGTCGCCGGTTACCCAATGGGACAGCATCTTCACCCCACCACCCCCACGTTTTGTATCTATCATCAGGCTAACAATGCATGAGTGTGAAAGCATGCGGCTTCAACATGCAGGTTTTAGAGGTGAGTATGTGCGTGCTTGCGAGCAGCAGCATGCCCCCATTCAAGGTTCTGGTATGTTCAACGTGTAACAGGACGGAGCCATCATCATCATCATCATCATCGTCATCATCGCAGGCCTTGGAGGGGCTACAGTTTTATACAGATAAGATACGAGATTTACCCAAGGCGAAAAGAGGTCTGGTGTAGCATGGCCTTGTTAGTAATGATTATAGTAATTATTATTATTAATGAATATGATTATGAATATATTTTAGGCATAATAGTAACATCTAATAGCAACAGAAAACGTAAATAGGAAAATTAGAGCAAGGTAGAAAAACAAACTTTCATGACACCAGTATGACTGGACGCTGACACAAGTAAAGAGAATAGAGAAGACGAATAGAAGAGACAGACACAATGAAAAACGAGGACACAATAAAACCTCCAACATGAAAGAGCAAGATAATGACTTAGGTAAATGAAAAGTGTATAGACGGAGTTGACACAGACTGACACGTATTAGCTTGCTAATCTTAGGATGCTATTGCACACGGTTTTTAAATAAAAGAGTGACCAACTCGGCCAGCTTACCAATTAAATATTTAGAGGCGTGGCGTATTGGACATTTGACTTACGACATATAAGTCACGGGGCAGTTGGAGAGGACGGAACTAGAAGACGGAGGAACAAAGACGGTCAGTGAATAGAGACTGAGACAGACGTCAAAGTAAGGAGCACGAGAAGGAAGGAGCCCACAAGAAGAGGAAGTCCAGAGGCTAGCTGACAAGTGGGGGGGGGGGGAGGAATTGTCAGAAGTATACAGAAGAGAAGAACAATCAGGGAATCAGGGACAATCAGAGAAGAACAGCAGACAGAGAGGGACGATCGAGTGGATGATCGTCTGACCAAAGACGGTCAGTAAGCGAAGGCCCATTCAGACGGCAGAAGAAGACTGTAATAGAGAATCAAACAGACAAGAGAATGATCGGAGAAGAACAAGAAAGAGAACGAGACGCTATAGAATCAGAAGTAGTATTAGACTGAAGACGTGTTTCAAGTGGCTCAAGTGATTAAGAAGATTTGATACGTTTGGAACTTCGAGTAAAGGGATTTTAGACGAGAAACTAGTTGACCACGTGTTTCAGATCTGATATAATACTGAGTTAGGAAATGTTCTCGTATCAAGTGTAGAATATCTTGAAGTTGAAAACAGTGACGAAATGCTGCATGTAGAATATGATAGAGTTTGATGATATTGTGAACAAATGATCAAGTGATTCAGTCCAAGTGATGTTATCAACAATACATCTTGAACTTATTTGTCAAAATAAATCAATTCAGTGAACGTTTCATCCGGGCTTGGTCTAAATAATGTAGTAATGCTTGTGAAACCTAACCTAGACAACAGTAATCAGGTTGTGCAAGAAGACACAAGACAGTAGCTCAACAAAGAACAACTTAATCATCTTCGATCCTCATCAATAATATGATAATTCACACCATTAAACTGTTATACTGGCACTGGTTGCACTTGATTTCCCTGTACTGGCAATGTTTTTTAACATCACGTGGGTGGGTGGGCGGTGTAACAGCGACGAGCTGTGGTATTTACTCCGGGTATTTACGACTGGTCTTTGGTCAGTGCTCTCAACCTATTTACACCCACGGACCACATGTCCAGCCACATATAAGCTACGGGCCACCATCTTATATGTGATATTTCAATGCTAGAAACCTGTAACTGTTTTCATTTAACAAGATGACTCTTGCTGCTATCAAGGAATGGGTTGCGCTTTACACCAAGCGGACGCGGTTTCTACAGCGTTTTTTTTTTTTTGGTTGGTTTGCTGTCCCTAGCTTTTGGCCTTTCCCTAGCTTTTGGCCTGTCCCTAGCTTTTGGCCTGTCCCTAGCTTTTGACCTGTCCCTAGCCGACCTACAAGGCACTAGATTGGAGACCCCTCTTGGTCTGAGCCATTCTCCTGGACTTTTAAGGCTTGGAAGACTAGATTAGATCACCAAACTACGTCCTCAACCCACACTCAGGAATAAATGGGCAAAAGAGCGCATTGATCACCAGAAAAAAAATGACACTTGCTACTAACTCAGCAGAGAAGAGCAAATGATCATTTATCGGCTCCCCACTTGTCATAACAGACTGAGATACCATCCCTTTTTTTTTTCAAGAAGCTCAAGATGGGCCGGAGCGACGTGTGGCACAAGCGGCACAAGTAGGATGACGGGAGATCATATTCGGCGGGAGTGCCCCAGCATAGGAGGTGCGGAGAAAAAAAACATGTGGCCAACGCTTCAAGAGAAGCTGCCTGGTGTGCCTACGAAGTTCCGTGAATGGTATCAGAAAACAAACAAAACGGAAGATACAAACAAATTACCTGGCTATTGGCCTTAAAAATAATCGCCATACTCCATACCACACCTTTGGCAACGTTCATAAAGCTTCTGTTAACTGCCAGCAAAGGCCTCTTTAGGAATCGATCGCAGAACCGCTATCACACGTATACGGGGATGTACACGAACTCCGGCTGACCACCGATTACTTCAGAAGTATAGAAGTCCACGTCTGAGAATGATCGAAGATAATTTTGCTGCTTTCCTTAGTTACTGTAGAATTTACCTGTAATTACATTCATTCATTCATTCATTTGCATGTCCCTTGCGGAACTTTGCCTCCCAAACAGCACTCCTGTAGGCCTCTCGGTTGTGAGCAAGATGGCCTGCTGCTGTTGCATCCATTTCCAGATCGTCAACGATGTCTTGCAGCCATCTTCGTCTTGGTCTTCCTCTTTTTCTTTTTCCCATTATGTATCATTCCAGTGCGGTCTTCTCTAAATTATCATGACGTTTAATGTGTCCAAAATATTTAAGTTTTCTCTCTTTAATCCTCTTCACTAGCCAGCCTTCTTCAATATTAAGCTCTTGTAGTATAGATATATTTGTTCTTTTTTGTGTCCACGATATTTGGAGAACTGTTCTGTAGCATTTACATTCAAAGGCATTTATGTGTTTCTCAGCTGTTTTGTTAAGTGTCCAGGTCTCACAGGCATATGTTGCTATGGGAAAGATGCATGCCCTTAAAAATCTTATTTTTGTGGTTCTGTCTGCTCCTCTCCACAGATTCTTTATTTGTTTTACTTTCTGAAGAGCGATAGATATCCTCCTTTTAATTTCCCTCATTGTATCTCCATTATTAGTTAGTAGCGATCCAAGATATTCAAAACTCTCCACTTCTTCCAGTTTTTCCTCATTGATACATATTTCAGTTGCCTTGTTTGTTTTGTCAGTTGTCATCAATTTAGTTTTCTTTGCATTACGATAGAGGTTCTGCTCTTCGCTGTTCTTGCGGACTGACATAATTAGTTTTTCCATTCCTTTTTGTGTTGTGGACAGCAATACTGTCCTGTAACTACAAGCCAACACTATTTCAATTTATTTATTTTTTGTTTCGTTCTGTTTTTAACGGTCGACGCTTTCAAAACACTAAAGCGCAAACTGTGAGTTGGATGAGGAGTGGATTACATTGGCTTGCGTGAATTCCAGAAACTGAACTTTAACGGACTCATAACACTAAAAGAAAAAAAAAATTAAAGTGATCCAAATTCGGTAAACAAGGGCGAATTAGTGCAACATCCTGTATCCAGGAAAGCGTTATAGCAAAAAAGTTTAATTAGCCAGGACAACTTGTGGGCAAAGTGCTCCAGATGTGGCAGAAACGGAAGTAGTGTAAGAATAACTAGGATTCAAACCCTGGACTCTTCTAGGACGAGCAAATGTGGCTTAACCACCACAGGAGACTACTGACCAGGAAAACCAGGAAGACCTGGTTCTGACATTATCTAGCTCTAGTTCGCCGCGCCGTTCCTCTCTCTCTCTCTCTCCCTCCCTCTCTCTCTCTCTCTCGCCATCATCTTTGCTCTCTCAGATGTTTAGTTTCAGAAGCACCCACAAAGAAAAAAAATTTTGCCCGTGCGTGCCGCCATCTTGCAGGAAATTCCAACAAAGGAAAAATTGACTTGCTTGTCAAGTCTGCTTAATTTGCTTTAAGACCGGAATTTCCGATCACGTCGATGCCCCCGGAAATTTAAACAAAAGAACTTTCAAATTCGTGTCCACAGCGTCGACTTGTGGAACTTGGATGTTTCTTTTAAACTAGCAAAAAATTTGTGCGTGAACACTAATTGATGTCGGGTCTAGAGATTTTAAATGTTAAAATATTTGTCTTTCTTTCCTCTTTCTTCTAAATTTTTAAACCATAAAGGTAAAGAAAAAAAAAACTAAAGCCGAACAAATACAAATATTCATATTCAGCGCTGAGGCCAAGTCGGATGTCTTGGGCTGAAAGCGCATTAACTGAGACATTTCTTCTTCTTCTTCTTCTTCTTTTCCTCCTCCTCCATTTATTCTTCTTCTTCTTCTCTTCATCCTCTTCTCCTCATCATAATCTTCTTCATCTCCTTCCTCCTCCGCCTCCTCTACTCTTCCTCTTCTCCTTCTTCTTCTTTTCCTCCTCCTCCTCCTTTTAGTCTTCTTCTTTTCCTCCTCCTCCTCCTCCTTTTACTTTTCTTCTTCTTCTTTTCCTCCTCCTCCTCCTCCTTTTACTCTTCTTCTTCTTCTTCTCCTCCTCCTCCTCCTCCTTTTACTCTTCTTCTTCTTCTCCTCATCATAATCTTCTTCATCTCCTTCCTCCTCCACCTCCTCTACTCCTCCTCTTCTTCTCCTTCCCTGAACAACGAGCTGGTGTTTGCAGCAGATAAGGTGAAGATGTTGAGCCACAGTATCGTATATCGACTTGGGAGTTGGTTGATGTGACTATATATTTTTTTTCAGTCCCAGAATGGAGCTAAACAGCAGGGGCTGTTCAATGCTTCTTGAGCAGACTCCACCACCATGGGGACTACGGCGATCCCTGCCCCCGTTAGCCAGGCTAGCCCTGTTAGTGAGAGTACCAACATACTGGTGGAGCAGGCAAGCATGTCGGGTATTTGGTTAGCTGACTGTCAGACCGGTCATCATCTCCTCGATACACGACAACCAACCCCTCCCCCCCCCTTTTTTTCGATGTTGTATACATTAGTTGTATTTACAAGCAGAAAAATGGCTGAAAAAAATAGCCGTCTTTATATAAATATAAAATCTGTCTTATAAATATGGCTTTTTTTTTACCTCCCATTTATTTAGTTTTGTTAAAAAAAAAAAGAAAAGGAGTCTCTGGAGGAAAGTATTATGACCTTTGAGGTAATTGCTAGAGTAACTGAATATCACTTTAATAGAAAGCGTTCTTGGACCTCGTAAAGATGTCGAAAAGTGTTTAATATTGTGATTGAAATGATCCCCGGCCATTTTAATGTTGGTATAATCTTGAATGGGGATTGTGTACAGAGTAACATTTGTGGAATATTCCTCAATGTGTGTGTTTATGTATGTATGCATGTATGTAAGTGTGCATGTAGGTATGTAAGTATGTATGTGTGCGTGTATGTATGTATGTATGTATGTATGTATGTATGTGTGTATGTATGTAAGTGCGTGCGTCTTCCTGCCTGCCTATCTACCTAACTACCTACCTACCTACCTGCCTGCCTATCTACCTATCTGTCTGCATACCTGCCCGGCCAGCCGTCCATCCGCCTGGCTGCCTTGTCTATCTGTCTGTCTGTCCCCTGCCTTCACCGATCCACCCACACACTTACTATACACCCACTGTCTGCCTGCCCACCCACATACGTAAGACCTTCCTATATGCATACCTGTCTGTCTGCCTGTCTGTCTGTCTCAAACACTAGAGCTCTGATTTTACTTTTTTCTTTTTGTTTTTTTTTTTTTGTTCCGAGAAAATTTCTTTTAAAAAAATTCTGATATGTAAAAAAAAAATAGTCGCCATTGTATGAACATATTCAAATCTGCCTTGAACCCACACACGTCAACCCTCTGCCTCTTTCTTGTTGATGAACTGGCACAAAAAGATGGACGAGGATCATCTGACGGAATCTTAAGTCACCCACGCGGTGGAAATGCTGCAGTACTGGAACTTCAAAGGATGATGACGTAAAAAAAAACACTTTTAAGTTCAAGGGATGCGTGATCTATGGAGCTTTCCCTGCTGTTTTAAGAAACGAAGCAGAGTTATGTTCTAGGGGAAAAAAAAAAACAAATCGATGTGTTTGATGGTCGCTGTCGTGAACTCTGATCATCAGGCAGTTTGGTAGACAGTTCAGACAGATGGATAGATAGGAAGTACAGTCATCGCTGTCCTGCTTATAAATGTCCCAATCTCCTTTTCGGAATCCACGTCAGCGTATATAAAGACCTATAAAACCCGTTCTCTACTGCTGTTTTACTTAAAGCCACATATAAAGACAAATGGACAAAACAAACACCCCACAGCAAAAAAAAAAAAAAAACAGATGACGAAAACCATAAACTCTCAAGAAATGACCAAGTGATAATCTTCTAACTAAGAACATGACATTGAAGGCTGAGACACCATCTGTACCAGAGGCTGAAAATTGGATCAAAAGACCTATGTGCCTGCAGCAAAGGTCAACAGACTCCACATCACATCCTCCAGAGTTGCCATCTACACAACCCAATCAGAAGTTCTGCTGTGATGCTTAAGATCTGAGACGAACTGCCGCCATTTGTGAGAAAGATTGGCTTCGATGTCTGAGCGAACGACGACGAAGAAGAAGACTGTAAATCATATCCCCTTTCCCCCCCCCCCCCCCACCCCGCGCCAGTTATCATCAACGTCATAATAGTTTGTTCTGGAGAAGACAAGGCAGCGCAACAAATGCAAATGAATGGATCCAGTTTGAATCCAGAAATGGGCTCAAACTTTTGCTTGGACAAAAGCGATAAGCAGCAGGTGTGAGAAAGGGAACAGGAAAGGTTGTCGACTATACTGTTGCAGAACATGGCCCGTACGAAGGAGGCGATCTGACGGGTTAGGTAGGGTTTGGGTAGAAGGACTTAGTCACCTGCTTTGTTTTCAGGAAGAAAATGTTAACGTACAGTCGCACTTGGATGGCGCCATCTTGCCATACATATCCGAAACAGAAGAGGAATGTTTTGCAAGAGGAGGAAGTAGATGAAGATAGAAACGAAACTTGTAAGCTTTAGCGCTCGCACCTCCAAATACTCTTCCTCTAATCTTCCCGGAACTGTGGAAACTCCTTCTCCTTATTTTCAGGTGATGCTGTGGTGACGGCGAAGCACAGTTATCATGATGGATTCGGTGTGGATTCCTATGCCCGGCCTAAAGACCTAGAATGAACCCAAGAAACTTAAGAAAACTTCTCAATAGACTCCACTACTGTCTGGGTTAGGGAGACCTTTACCCTTCTCTGTTAGCCGAAGAAGCGCCATGTAAGAGGTCTTTTAACAGAGTTTTGGCCAGTCTCAACAAACCAGGACGTCACCTAGAGCAATCTTCCTTCCCTCTGTGACTTCAAGAAGAGGCGGTAAATGTCAACAAAGACGGAAATTAACGCTGAAAATTCAAAATTTAATTACTGTCGACACAGGCAGGTGAATGTCTTAAAGAAACATGATATCCTGTTTCTCTTTATTCATGTGTAACATTATAACTCATGGAAAGGCTAACGTTCTCTGCGCTGAGACAAATGCTTTTTTTTCTTTCTGATAATTTATAGAATGCACGAACGTACAGAAGAATAGTACAAGGTACAGTGTTCTCCTTGGCTGCTCTATAATCTTCGTAGATTTGTCAGAAATATGTACTGGAAAAAAAGTTTAATGGGTCTCAGACTCTTTCAAGTCAGCGCAAGATCTTTCATTTGCACAACCTGCCTACCTCCCCTTTCCAACCTTCCTTCCTACATCTCTCTTCCTACCTCCCCATCCTACATCCCTCTTCCTACCTCCATTTTCCAACCTTCCTACCTCCCCATCCTACATCCCTCTTCCTACCTCCCCATCCTACATCTCTCTTTCTACCTCCCTTTCCAACCTTCCTTCCTACATCCCTCTTCCTACCTCCCTATCCTACATCCCTCTTCCTACCTCCCTTTTCCAACCTTCTTACCTCCCCATTCTACATCCCTCTTCCTACCTCCCCATCCTACATCCCCATCCTACATCCCTCTTCCTACCTCCCCATCCTAACTCCCTTTTCCAACCTTCCTACCTCCCCTTTCCAACTTTCCTACCTCCCCTTTCCAACTTTCATACTTCCCCTTTCTAACCTTCCTACCTCCCCTTTCCAACCTTCATACTTCCCCTTTCCAACCTTCTTACTTCCCTTTTCCAAACCTTTCCAACCTTCATACCTCCCCTTTCCAACCCTTTCCAACCTTCCTACCTCCCCTTTCCAACCTTCATACTTCCCCTTTCCAACCTTCTTACCTCCGCTTTCCAACCCTTTCCAATCTTCATACCTCCCCTTTCCAACCCTTTCCAACCTTCCTACCTCCCCTTTCCAACCTTCATACTTCCCCTTTCCAACCTTCTTACCTCCCCTTTCCAACCCTTTCCAATCTTCATACCTCCCCTTTCCAACCCATTCTAACCTTCCTACCTCCCCTTTCCAACCCTTTCGAACCTTCTTACCTCCCCTTTCCAAACCTTTCCAACTTTCTTACTTCCCCTTTCCAACCTTCTTACCTCCCCTTTCCAACCTTCTTACCTCCCCTTTCCAACCTTCCTACCTCCCCTATCCAACCTTCCTATCTCCCCTTTCCAACCTTCATACTTCCCCTTTCCAACCTTCTTACTTCCCCTTTCCAACCCTTTCCAATCTTCATACCTCCCCTTTCCAACCCATTCCAACCTTCCTACCTCCCCTTTCCAACCTTCATACTTCCCCTTTCCAACCCTTTCCAACCTTCTTACCTCCCCTTTCCAAACCTTTCCAACTTTCTTACTTCCCCTTTCCAACCTTCTTACCTCCTCTTTCCAACCTTCTTACCTCCCCTTTCCAACCTTCCTACCTCCCCTATCCAACCTTCCTACCTCCCCTTTCCAACCTTCATACTTCCCCTTTTCCAACCTTCCTACCTCCTCTTTCCAACCTTTGTACCTCCCCTCCACCAGCCTCCCCCTCCATCGTCTCTCGCCAAAGAGAAACAAATTAAGACTATGAATATTTGTATTTCAAGAGCTTATCAGCTTCTGTTCTTCGTAAAGAATAAAAATAAAAGTGGTTACAAAATTTAGACTTCCTACATGGTGTTCCACATCTTGGGGATATAGTGGATTTTTTAAAAAGTCTCTACCATAATAAACCTAGAAGTTTTAAAGAAATCACTACAAAAATAGGAATAGTATGTTCACAAGAAACCTCTACAAGAATAGGACTAGTAGGTTCACAAGAAATCACTAGAAGAATAGGACTAGTAGGTTCACAAGAAATCTCTACAAGAATAAGACTAGTAGGCTCACAAGAAATCACTAGAAGAATAAGACTAGTAGGTTCACAAAAAATCTCTACAAGAATAAGACTAGTAGGTTCACAAGAAATCTCTACAAGAATAAGACTAGTAGGTTCACAAGAAATCTCTACAAGAATAAGATTAGTAGGTTCACAAGAAATCTCTACAAAAATAGCAGTTGTAAGTTTATAAGAAGTCGCTACAAGACTAGAACTAATAGGTCCTCAAGAAATCACTAGAAGAATGGGGACTAGTAGCTTTTCAAGATATCATTACAAGAAAGAACTAATAGGTTCTCAAGACATCACTGCAAGAATTGGACAAGTAGGTGCAGCAATAGTAGTCATAACAGCGGTATTTATGGCCTTGTATAACAGCTTGAACATACGGAACACAAAGTAAAGAGCAAAGAGAAACGACAACAACGACGACAGCAAAGCTGAATGTAGTAATGAAGGTAGATAGAGGTGTACGGTTTAGTTTCACAAAAAGATAGAAAGAGTGACCAAAGCAGTGAGAAATAAGAAAGACAGACAGTAAAAGGAGCATGTATAAATGAAGAATATACAACAATCCAATATTTCGGCAAAAAGCCTTTTTCAAAGATCACATACAAAAACGGCATAACAGATTAAAAACAGTCAGTCAGTCCTTTGCATGTCCCTTGCAGAACTTTGCCTCCCTAATAGCTCTCCTGTAGGCCCCTGGGTTGTAACCAAGATGCTCTGCTGCCGACGCGTTCATTCGCAGATCATTAACGATAGATCACACACACACACACATTATTGTAAACATAAATGTTTAACTTTTCGTCTATTTTTAGTGCTTTTATTTGTTGTGTTGGTTTTTTTTTTTTGCATGTGAACGTTGAAAAAGGCTTTTCACAGAACGGAAAGTAGTTAATATACAAAATGAAAATACGCTCCGTATTTCACATATTGCTTCTACGTATGGAAAGAAATCTTTACACGTGATACGTGCTTCTGATAGAGAGGTAGTCCGGCTTATCTGTGAATAGACAAATATTCGGCAACGTTACTACGGGAAGTTGTGGGTTGCAGTATCCAATGACGCGGGACTCTTCCTATTCTGTCAGATAATACAGAAGCTGTTTTTTCATATCAGTTAATCATCTAAAGAAAGAGGTTCGGTGTTTCTTGTTTTCACTACGAGGATGATGTATATCTTATCTATTGTTAGCGTTGTTTTCAATTTTTTCTTCTTCTGTTATGTGACCGGAAAGAAGGGAAAAGGGAAAAGGATGGATGGATGGATGGATGGATGGATGGATGGATGGATGGATGGATGGATGGATGGATGGATGGATGGATGGATGGAAGGTTGGAGGGACGGATGTTCTCTTTTTCTATCATATAGCTGTGAAGAAGAGAGGAAAAGAAATGAGGGAAACGAGAGAGAGAGAGAGAGGAGGGAGAGGGAGGAGAAGGGGAGAGAGAGAGAAATGGTTAGAGAGGGAGAGAGAGGGTTAGAGAGGGAGAGATATAGGGTTTAGAGAGGGAGAGAGAGAGTTAGAGAGAGGGAGAGAGAGAAAAGGTTAGAGAGGGAGAGAGCAAAAGGGGTAGAGAGGGAGAGAGAGAAAGGGTTAGATAGGGAGAGAGAGAAAGGTTAAAGAGAGAGAGAGAGAGAGAAAGCGAAATAGAAAAGATTTAAAGAGGATGAAAGAAAAAATGTTGGAGAGAGAGATTGATTGATTGATTGAATGATTGATCTTTATTTCAAAAGGGTTAAGAATTGGGCACGCAGGCCCGTCTGACATTCTGCCCTTTATCATACATCTTTCACTCTATTCCAGACATTCTACAAATATGCTGTTCCTATAACAAACATAACTAACATTGAAGCTGAGAGACATAAAATAAAATATAACATTTACGTTTCGTTCTTAAACATTCACTCAGTACAGAAGTAACTACATACATTACAAATGACTATCTACTAAACAAAATTGTCGGGACTATTCAGAAAACAAATAATTGTATTCGGTGTCTGTAAGAGCAGTTTAAGATAAAAGGGTTAGAGAGGGAGAGAGAGAAATGGTTAGAGAGGAAGAGAGAGAGAAAGAGAAATAGAAAGGGTTTAGAGAGGGGGAAAGAAAAAAGGTTGGAGAGAGAGAAAGAGAGAGAGAGAGAAATAGTTAGTGAGGGAGAGAGAAAAAAGCTTGGAGAGGGAGAAAGGATTAGAGAGGGAGAGAGAGAAAGGGTTAGAGAGGGAGAGAGAGAAAGGGTTAGAGAAGGAGAGAGAGGAAGGTAGAAAAAAAAAACACTAATATAAGCAAGAAATAAAGACAAGAAGAATGATAACTAAGGCACAAAAACAAAACAAAAAAAATTAAAGAAACGTATGAGGCATTAAACAAGAATTCCCCCCCCCCCCCCCCAATTCCTTTTTTGTCACTTACAAGCTTCTTTACGCTTAATAAAAGTTAAAAGGTTTTCTGGCGGAAATGTTAGTCAAGGTTGATAGTAAACTGTTCTACAGTAAAGTAAGCAGAAATTCAGGAATCTAGTCACAGTTCATCTCCAGATCTTTTTTCTCTGTACAGCGAGAATATTCTAAGAACAATCATCACAGAACCAGGCATCAAAATTGGAGGATACAATATTAACAACCTTCGGTATGCTGACGACACAGTACTGATAGCTGAGAACCAACAAGACCTGCATAATCTCTTGGATAGAGTCGCCAAAGAAAGTGAACAGAAAGGTCTTACTTTGAACATCAAAAAGACAGAGACTATGGTTATATCTAAGAAACAGAATCCACCAGCATGCAGTATAAAATTAAACGGAACCATTCTAAAGCAGGTGCAGAAATTTAAAATACCTTGGAGCAGTAATAACTTCAGATGAGAAATGCAGAACAGAAATTAGGAACAGAATAGGCCAAGCAAAGACTGCATTTCAGAGAATGAGAAACATATTAGCTAACACATCTGGTTCTAAGGACTGCAAACGCGCCACAAACAGCCTCTGGTAGTCAAGTCCAGCTCCTGGCCTTCCCGTGGCAGAACTGTTTAAACTGACAGGAGAAGGGGCGAGGGCGAATATCTGGCGCCTGAAAACCAGTTACTTAGGGTAGATGAGTGGCACGTTTGGTAGCTCATCTGCCGCTGTTGGCGAGATTTTCAGCTGCCGTGCGTGGAGCGGTGCTCCTCCCGGCCAATGAAGAAATTTGCAAATGAGGTTGTCGCGCAGCATCACTGCGGAAAAGGTGGTAGAAAGGATAAAGCGAAGCGAACAGTCAAGTCACGGCTCCTCTGCTCTAGAGGTCGGTCACGTCCCAAACACGCCCATACTGGGATAATGCCTAAACCGGCTCAACCCAGGGGTAGAAGTCACTAGTGGCGAGGATTCGTCCTCCTTGACAAAAGCTCCACCCTGGTCACAACTAGGAAGGGTAGCGGCCACGACCGCAAAATGCTGAAGTCGGACTCACTGGACCAGGGAAGTCTAGATAGGCAACCACCTCTCACTCGGCGGGGATGTTTGCGTATCCTAATCACGCTGAGGTTTTCCGGTGAGAAAGTCCAACTCTGGACTGGATGGGCAACCACCTCTCACCCAGCGGTGATACACGGGTATCTCAAAACACGTCGAGGTTTTCCGGTGAGAAAGTCCAACTCTGGCCTGGGTGGACTACCGCCTCTCACCCAGCGGGGATGCACTGATATCCTAAACACGTCGAGGTCTTCCGGTGAGAAAGTCCAACCCTAGACTAAACTGGTGCAATGAAAACCACGGTGTCACGCAATCCCGCTTCAGAGACCCACCAAGAATACAGGCTAAAGCCCTGTGATACTCTGAATCCCTTGTGGTCCTCTCGGGGATCTCGTGTGGTCTTTTCGGGGACCACACAGGGGACCACGGGACCTAACGAGGACCACAGGCGTGAATTCAGTAGGATCACAGTGCGGTTTTGGTGGTAGAAGCGAACGAAGAAGAAGAAGAGAAGAAGAAGCTAACACATCCTTATCAATGAATGTTAGAAAACGAGTCCTAAAATGCTATATTGAACCTATCTTGTTATATGGAAGTGAATCATGGACAATAAGCAAGTCTGCACAAAAATCATTGGAAGCAGCAGAAATGTGGTTTATTAGAAGAATGTTGCGAATCCCCTGGACAGCAAAAATAACTAATGAAGAATGTATGAGAAGAGCTGGAGAGACATAAAACCTTGTCCAAAAGATAAGAGAGAGACAATGTACTTTCATAGGACATGCAATGAGAAGAGGGGGCATTGAAAATATTATAACAACAGGAAAAATAGGACGAAGATCAAGAGGAAGACCAAGAGAAATGATACTGGACAGTCTGACGGGATGGTGTGAGAGGAGATCACCAACTGAACTGATGGCCTACATGAAGGATCATGTACTCTGGAGAAGCATAATAGCCAACGCCAGTCGGCACGGCACCTGATGATGATGAGTCACAGTTCTAACAATCATGTACTTAACACAGGGACTACTTCTGCTTATGGGCCCCGAAACTCTCTTTTCTTTTTTTTTAAAGGGGTGTGGGGAGGGGGTTGAATCTCTTAAGGGAATGGTTCTCAAACTGTATCAGAGCGTGGACCCTGAAGTGAAGGATAAATTGCTGTAGGGGCCATTTCACTCCTTCGCCGTTTCGTATTTAAGTTAAAAACCTAACATTTCTAGGATTTCTCATAATCTGGACTAAAACTAGTCAACATTTTTACATCCAAGTACATGTTTCTACAAATAGGAAACAATGAGGTTTTTCGCCCGATAAAGTAATAGAACACAGGTATTGTATGGTGCGCTACTACTACTACTACTACTACTACTACTACTACTACTACTACTACTACTAATACTAATAATAATAATAATAATGCCACTACTACTACTAGTATTACTAATAATAATAATACCACTACTATTACTATTACTACAACAACAACAACAACTACTACTACTACTACTACTATTAACTACTACTACCATTACTACTACTAATACTATTACTGGGTGTCTGAGTGGCGAAGTGGTTAGTGCACTGGTCTCTCATGGAAAAGATCGGGAGTTCGAATCCGGCCGGAGGCACCCCAGTCACCCAGCTGTAGAAATAGGTACCCGACTTCTTCTGGAGTTGGGGAAGGAAAGGCGGCCAGGCGTGATACTGACCATATCACCCTGTAGTGTGCTGACAGGTCAAGGAAAATATGGGCACTAACACCATATCCATATGTGCCTCTAAGACATGACAGGATTACCTACTGTTAATACCACTTCTACTATTATTACTACTACTGTTAGTACTACTATTTCTACTACTACTACTATCATACTACTACTACTACTATACTATTACTACTACTATACTACTACTACTACTATACTACTACTACTACTACTACTACTGCTACCAATACTATTACTACTACTATTACTACTGCTACTACCACTACTACCACTACTATACTACTACTACTACTACTGCTACTACCACTACTACTGCTACTATTACTACTACTACTGTACTACTACTACTACTACTAACTACCACTACTACTGCTACTACTATTACCAACACTACTACTACTACTATTACCAACACTACTACTACTACTACTACTTCCTCTTCTTCTATCTGATGTTCATGCAGACGATGCTGTGAAAGTGTTGAGGAGCAGCATCGCGCCGGCTTGTGAGCAGATTATGGCAGCTATTTTTTTTTTCGGTCCCTGAGTGCAGCTGACACGCAGGTGGTCTGCGATACTTCTGTAGACTCCACTACCGTGGGAACTATGGCGATCCCCTGTCCCGTTAGCCAGGCTAGGCCTGTTTCCTAAAGTACTAACGGGTAGGTGGGGCAGCGTGTTTGTCAGCTTTGCTTCGCACAGCGCCTGAGTGTAGCATGCCAGTTATGGGTTGCTGACTGCTAGAATGGATAACGTCTTTGGCCCCCCCCCACCCCACCCCACCCCCAACATATTCTACAAAAGTGACCAACATTGAGGGAACAGAGGAAACATGCTGGCCAACCTTTATATCACTCTGGGGAAAGCTGTATTGGGATGCGAGCTAAGCTAACAAATAAGGAAGGAAAGTTTAGAGATAGATACGTCTACTAGCCTGGCCTCTGCTTTACTCAAGGAGAAGAAGGCCCTATATACCGTGGTCACAGACAGGAAAATGTAATGTGTGAATAGTAGATTCAATCATTTGCGTGTCCCTTTGCGAACTTTACCTCCCTAATAGCTCTCCTGTAGGCCTCTCGGTTGTAAGCAAGATGCCCTGCTGCTGATACATCAGTTTGCAGATTATCAACGATGCCTTGCAGCCATCTACGCCTTGGTCTTCCTCTCTTTCTTTTTCCTGTTATGTATCCTTCCAACCTGTCTTCTCTAAATTCTAATGACGTTTAATGTGTCCTAATTTCTCTGTTTAATTCTCTTTACTAGCCAACCTTCTTCAATATTACGTTCTTGTAGTATGGATATACATGTTATTTTTTGTGTCCATGATATTTGAAGAACTCTTCTGTAGCATGTACATTCAAGGGCGTTTATGTGTTTCTCAACTGTTTTGTTAAGTGTCCAGGTCTCATAAGCATATATTGCAATGGGAAAGATGGATGCAGTTAAAAATCTTATTTTTATAGTTCTGTCTGTTCCTTTCCACAGTATCTTTAGTTGTTTAACTTTCTGAAGGGCGATAGATGTCCTCCTTTTAACTTCCCTCATTATATCTCCATTATTAGTTAGTAGTGATCCAAGATATTCAAAACTCTCCACTTCTTCCAATTTTTCCTCATTGATACACATTTCAGCTGCCTTGTTTGTTTTGTCAGTTGTCATCAATTTAGTTTTATTCGCATTAAGATAGAGGTTTTGCTTTTCACTATTGTTACGGACTGACATAATTAGATTTTGAGATTACGCATCATAAAATGCTACAGATATTCAACACCCGTTTATTCAATGTTTAGGCATTGACTTTTGAATAAGACAACAGAAAACAAAACCGAGGCCTCTTTTAATTGTGAATATATAGAAGAATAATACGTATCTCATTCATTCATTCATTTGCATGTCCCCTGCGAAACTTTGCCTCCCAAACAGCTCTCCTGTAGGCCTCTCGGTTGTGAGCAAGATGGCCTGCTGCTGATGCATCCATTTTCAGATCATCAACGATGTCTTGCAGCCATCTTCGCCTTGGTCTTCCTCTCTTTCTTTTCCCCATTATGTATCCTTCCAAGACGGTCTTCTCTAGATTATCATGACATTTATTGTGTGCAGAATATTTCAGTTTTCTCTCTTTAATCCTCTTTACCAGCCAGCCTTCTTCAACATTAAGTTCTTGTAGTATAGATATATTTGTTCTTTTTTGTGTCCATGATATCTGATGAACTCTTCTGTAGCATTTACATTCATTACGTATCTCATTGGCAGAAAATAAAACAAAGAAAGGCATGCTAAACCAGGTAAAAATGAAAAGAGAAATATTGAAAGTCACAAAAACAAGACAGCTAAGATACTTTGGTCAAGTCGATAGGCACAGTACTTATACTGAAGACCTTTCTTGAGGGCAAGACCGAAAGGAAAAGAACAAGGGGACGGCAGCGACAGAGATGGATGGACAACATCAAGAGATGGGTGGACAACATCAAGAGATGGGTGACAACATCAAGAGATGGGTGGTCAACATCAAGAGATTGACGTGAGCAAGCTTGACCGGGTGCACCCCGAAGACAAAAAACAGAGCAGAGTGGAGATTCATTACAGCCAACCTTCCGTGGGGAGACGGCACGAGATGGTGGTGGTGGTAATGATGGTGATGATGATGATGTTGATGATGATGATGATGAAATAATGATGGTGATTAAATAATCTTTATTATTTTAAATGTCGGAACACATGCAAGATTTTAATTAAAATAAATCATTTCCAAAGACGTTACCAATTTTTTCAGCTGAAATAGATCGCAAATTTAGGAAATAAATGTTTTTTTAAACAATCGTTTAATAGCTTTTGGAGGAAGGTAATTATTTGTCCAGCTTGTTTTTATGGGGAACAAAAATCCAAGAACACAAATGAAGTCCAAATGACATGAATTTTAGAACAATTAATTAAAAATGGAAAGAGGCCAATCACGATAATGGTCGCCGTAATACAGGACATGACAGTTTTCTTTTGGTTTGTCAGGGGCCGCTACTCGGAATCTATCGATTAAAGATCCTTTTACTCAACCTAATTATCCACCCCTGTCAGATTGCGGGTCTTAAATTACTTTTCCCAGAGAGCGAGATCTCGTGAGGTTTCTGGGAGCAACTTGAAACTTGGAGACTGAAGAGGAAGGGGCAGAGGAATACCAGCGTGAGGGCACTTCTGCCCCGGGCATGTTATTTTCTTCAGTCTGCTGTTAAATGGGTTGTTAAATCTCTTGATGTCAGTTTTCACATTAAAAAAAACTGGTACAATACACATGCACAGTTCTTCATGTTCTTTAATCTCCCTGGAACTACGAACTGGTTTTCTTTTGCAGCCGATGTGGTGAAGATGTTGAAGCACACCATCGTGTCGGATTGGGAGCGGGTTATGGGTTTTTTCAGTCCCTGAGTGCAACTAACAAGGCGGGGGTGGGGGAAATTTGCAGAACATCTATAGCAGGCTCCACCACCAGGAGGACTATGGCGATCCCCGCGCAGTTAGCCAGGTTAATCCTGTTACTGTGGGCGCCAACGGAAAAGTGGGACAGGGTCTTGGTCAGCTGTGAATGATTCGCCAACCCTGACGCTAGCATGTCAGCTATGGGCTGCTGATACCAAATCGGACAGCGTCTTCCTTTTTTTTTCCAGCACGAGTCCCGGACAGCGCTGACGATCGCGCCTCCTAACAACTTGTGCCGTCCCGGACAGCGTTGACGATCACGCTTCCTAACAACTTGTGCCGTCCTGGACAGCGTTGACGATCACGCTTCCTAACAACTTGTGCCGTCCTGGACAGCGTTGACGATCACGCTTCCTAACAACTTGTGCCGTCCTGGACAGCGTTGACGATCACGCTTCCTAACAACTTGTGCCGTCCTCGGTGTGTACGATCAGTTCAGATGGGTTTCTTTTTCCATGCCACCTTTCTTTTTCCTTCATTGTCCTCCTGTCTTCCCCTTTCCCTTAAATTCTCTAGTCTTTACTAAATTCTCTTAACTTCTTTCTTCTCATGACATGTGCAAGAGATTTTGACTGTCTTTTTTTCTTATCATTTTAACTAGTTCCATGTGGTCAGAGATTTACCCTGGGGAGGCTCTCTGTTTTTCTGGCTTTCCATGGATATTTCTTGCATCTTGATCCAAAACCACATCTCTGTTTCCTTCAGTTTCTTCGTGATTATTTTGTTAGTTGAGAGCACAGTTTTGTAGGATTAGACCTCTGAAAAATCGTAGACAAAGAACTTTAATGAGACGTGAGAGAAAGAAAAATTGCAAGAGAATTACCCGGGATTCGAACCACGGCCTCCGATGGGGACGAACAGCCGTCTAGCCACGAAAGGACAGGGTACTAACGAACTGTGCTATCTCACACCTCCAAAAAAAATGTGTTGGTTGTCCTAGTTTCAAAAACATATAGTGTAATATAACATAACATAGCACGGCATAGTCCAACAAAGCACGGCACAGTATAGCATAGCATAGCATAGCGCCGAGCAATACTCCATCTTCGATCATGTGCTTTCCAACATCTATTTAGTCATCGTTGCTAAAAGATCCGTTATCCCTGTCTTCAACGTTTCAGTACTAAGAACTGCTGAACTAAACGCTTTGTCACCTCTATCTTACATCCTTCCCGTGCCGTTAAACGTCACATACAGCTCGCACGATAGTTCGGCAAGTTTTCATGTTTTCGGAAAGCTTTTCAAACCACAACAATGGATGTTATGCCTACTAATTTGACCTTTCTTTACAATGTTTTCTTTAGAGTTTCACGTGGTCGACCTCTTTTTCTGTGAGCTGTTGTGTTCCACTTGATAGCTTGTTTTGGCATTCTCTGACTATTTCTTCTCATCGCGTGACCGACATATGTCCATCTCCTTTTTCTGATCGCCGATGAGACGTGTTGTTCGCTCATCTGTCTTATCTCTGCGTTGTTCTTGAATTCGTTCCACTTTATACCGAGTATTTTCCTTAGACATTTGTTTTCAGAAGAGTCTAATTTCTTGTCTATTTCTTTAGTTGTTTTCCAGCTTTCACATCCATAAATGAGGGTGGATATTTATATTTGAATTGAATAATCTAAGCTAAGGTTAGCGGGGTAGGGGTATCCCCTGTCAAAGGAGAAGTAAGACGCCCCCTTACCTCCGTCAGTCTACGGGACACCCTTGGGCGAGGTGGAGTACCGGTATAGCCCCCCATTCAGGGTGACGTGAAGCCATGGGAGCAGATGGTGGATGGAATGGAAGAGCAGCCGACAGATAATGTTGGTTATGGTCACCATTCTATGATGGTAGGCAGATGATCTCAATGTAGGGACAATGGCTACGATCACTGACTAGTACAGTCACTGCCCGGAAGGAAAGCAATGGTAAACTGTCTTCTGAAAATATATCAAGAAACCCAAAAGACATCGTTGATGATCTGCAAATGGATGCATCAGCAGCAGGCCATCTTGTTCACAACCAAGAGGTCTACAGGAGTGCTGTTTGGGAGGCAAAGTTCCGCAAGGGACATGCAAATGAATGAATGAAATCTCAGCTTGGTTTGTTTGCTTATAACTTATGAGTGCCATATGTTCTCAAGATTCTGGAAGGTTAGTGCTGCTTTTGCAATTCATTACTATACTCCCCCCTCCCCCAAACATGAAAAAAAAGAAAAAAAAAAGGTTAATATAGATTATACCCGGTGAAAGTGGCGGCCGCACTATTGTTCGTACCACTCTTTCCAATCCATCGGTTTGGAAAGTTGACATTGCAAGAACTGGCGAACAACTAAATACTTTCTGGAACATTATTAGTAATGCTGGAGTAGCTGTAGCAATAGAGATGTAATGTGTAATAATGGTAATAACAGTGGCTGCAGGAATAGTTGCGGTTCCACTAGCAGCCTCCAAAAACAGCCTCTGGTTCTGGAAATAGTCTCTGAAAATGGGCACCTGAGAAATCTGGGAAGGTAAATGCGATCATTCGTAATACTGACCACATCAAACTTTTCTATTCATATTACAACACTTTTAACACTTTCTTTATTTGTCCCTTACGATTACTGTATTAAGAGCCACCACGTGATGGAGTTCTAACACAGCCTGATATCACAAAGATCTGATGCGTTGTGAAAGACATCAAGCATAAAAGCAGTCTATTCACAGTTATGGATGATATTTAATTCCACGAATAAAGGCTAACACAAAATCACATGTCAGGAGTCATCACTTTCTATGGAGCAGCAACAAAAGTATTAGTAGGTATAATAAATTCATTCACGTGACATGCCCTCTCCAGAACGTTCCCCCTCTCACAGCCTCCCTGAATGCAAAACGGTCTCGCACAAGTTGACCGGCGTCTCGCAGTGACATATTCAGACTTTCCGTGATGTCCCGAGTCCACCTGCGGCAAGGTCGTCCCTTTTCTCTTTTGCGGTAAACTATGTCTTCTGCTATCAGCCTCTCCAAACTACTGTCTCTCTTGATGTGGCCGAAGTATCTCAGATTTGTACGGTGTTAACGAGCCAGTTTTATGCAACGCATAATCCCATCAATATCTCTTTTTTTTTATTTTCGTTCCATCCATGATATTCTAAGTGCCCTTCTGTAACATTTCATTTCAAATGCTGTTATTCTCTTTTCTAGTGATATGTTAAGTGTCCATGTTTCGCATCCGCATATTGCCACTGGGAATATGTAAGCTCTTAGTAAACATAACTTCCGTGTTCTTGTGGTAACTTGCCACATACTCTTCATTTGTGCTAAGTTTCTATGATGATACTGCTAGTTTTCTTTTGACATGTATAATAAATTGCTGTTGGAAAAATACCCTTGGCCGAAACTTTTTAGTTTAGGTAAAACAGACTAAAAACCACAAGTCTGTAATTCGCATACTTTCTGTGTAATAAATGTAATAAATCAGGGAAAAGCTCCTAGCTTACATTGTATTTTCCAGAGTCACTCGTATTTGTAATGGCCAACGGTAGAAGATAAAAGTTAAAGTACCCGTTTCCATATCGTTAAGACATATTGGGGGATTCGGCGTTAGGTCCGAATTTCAGAGACCTTTAGCACATGAAAGTGTGACGTGGTCAGTATCACGCCTGGTCTCTTTACCTTCCCAGATTTCTCTGGTACGTATTTTTAGAGGTTGGGTGGACCCCAGGGCCTTTTTAGCGAGGGGGTAGCAGAAAAAAATCCCCACTGATTAGTGAACCGAGCGCCTAACCACTCAGCCATCTGTGCCTTGTTTTAAAATTCTGAGAACACTTAAGCTGCTGACTCCACCATCACAGAGGACACATCGGTCTCGGTCTGTGAGCACAGTTCCCTATGATTTCCCCTTTTAAGAGCCGTTGTAAAATTGATATTTTACGAATTATATTTGACAGTGCATCAATACAAAGCAAGATTACAAGAACAGATTTTTCTGTTTTAGATGGAGACGTGTCTTGTCTGTAGCAGTGAGCCTCACTGGCTTGGAAACCTGCTCAAAGAAAAGGGAGAAGATGGCATTCGTATGTTGTAGTTTACTGCTGTAGTTCCTCAGAACTGTCACTGATCTTCACTGTGAGAGAGAGAGAGGGGAGAGAGAGTGAGAGAGAAGAGAGAGTGAGAGAGAGAGGAGAGAGAGAGAGAGGAGAGAGAGTGAGAGAGAGGAGAGAGAGTGAGGGAGAGAGAGATGAGAGAGAGAGTGAGAGAGAGTGAGAGAGAGAGAGTGAGAGAGAGGAGAGAGAGAGATAGAGGCAGGAGAGAGAGTGAGAGAGAGTGAGAGAGAGGAGAGAGAGTGAGAGAGAGGAGAGATAGAGGCAGGGAGAGAGAGTGAGAGAGAGAGGAGAGAGAGTGAGAGAGAGAGGAGAGAGAGAGGAGAGATAGAGGGAGGGAGAGAGATAGAGTAAGAAAGAGAACGAATGAACTTTAATTGCAAATGTATAATAATTTATTAACGCAGGCCCGTCTGACATTCTGCCCTTTATCCCACAACTTCCGCTCTGTTCCAGGCATTTTGCATCACTCAGTACAAATATGTTGCGCATGTAAGAAACATAACTCAGTGATAGATAGATAGATAGATAGATAGATAGATAGATAGATAGATAGATAGATAGATAGATAGATAGATAGATAGATAGATAGATACAAGCAGACAGACAAATGGATAGATAGGTAGGTGAGTGGCTGGGGTAGGGTAGGGTACGGTACGGTAGGTAGGTAGGCAGGTAGGTAGGTAGAGAGAGAGAAGGAGAGAGGGAGGGGGGAGAGAGAGGTTTTTACAAGAGCGCTAAAATTCTAATTTGTAACATACATACCACCTTCGGACCAAATAGCTTCTCTCTTAACACACTTACATATTTACCACTTTCGGACCAAATAGCTTCTCTCTTAACTTACTGACATACTTATCACTTTCTGACCAAATAGCTTCTCTCTTAACTTACTAACATACTTATCACTTTCTGACTAGATAGCTTCTCTCTTAACTTACTGACATACTTATCACTTTCTGACCAAATAGCTTCTCTCTTAACACACTTACATACTTACCACTTTCTGACCAAATAGCTTCTCTCTTAACTCACATACTTATCACTTTCTGACTAGATAGCTTCTCTCTTAACTTACTGACATACTTACCACTTTCTGACCAAATAGCTTCTCTCTTAACTTACTGACATACTTACCACTTTCTGACCAAATAGCTTCTCTCTTAACTTACTGACATACTTACCACTTTCTGACTAGATAGCTTCTCTCTTAACTTACTGACATACTTACCACTTTCTGACTAGATAGCTTCTCTCTTAACTTACTGACATACTTATCACTTTCTGACCTCCTACATTCTCTCTTAACCCATATATCCCCACTCACAAATTAGTTCTTCCTTTGCACCCACAGTTTCAGATGGTTAAGAAAATTCTTTATCGCCATCTGTCGCTAATCCAACTTGACCACGACACTCGCAACATTTTCTCTAATCTACCCCTATTAGCATACAAACGGGAATCAAATCTTAAGGACATACTCGTCCACAGCCACTTGAAGCGGAATCTTGCATATGTTGGCGCCAGAAAATGTAACCTTCCTCGCCGTGTTACCTCCCCTGTAGTCCGGGAAACGAAAACGATCACATTTCTCAAAACTATCTTACTTCCCATGAGAGGTTCACATGCGAGTCCCGTAATGTGATATGTGCCATTGTATGCAAAAGATACATGATAACGTATACTGGTGAAACTGGTCTCAGATTAGGTGACCTCATCTGCATGATATCACCCAGCAAGCTTTGAAACAAATCCCTAATCATTTTAATGGCCCCCAACCACAAAGGCAGATCTGATTTTCTGGCCTAGCTCTTGAGAACCGCTACATTCAGGAATATGGAACGCTGGATCCACATAGTTTTAACTCGAAATTCAGTTACACCTAACATTCCCCTCTCCCACAAGCATAAATACCTCTGCACCAAGTTCCACTCCTTTTTCATTTGCCACATACACTTCAAAACCTCCTCACGGCATCAGATTACAACCCATCTAATCTAACTACAATCACCTATTCCACCTTCTCCCGGCTAGATTACCATTGTGTCACTTTCTCCACTTTCCTCAGTTCCCCTCACCCCTTTACTACTCACCTATCACACATTAGAAGTCTCCATTTAAACATTATCTACACTCCACCATGCGCACTTCTGGACACAGCCTCTTACAAGCCATAGCTTCTTACAGGTAACAGCAAAGTGCTCCATCTATTTTATCTTATTTTATTCTATTTTTGTCCATTCCTATTTTCAACATAGCATTTACATGAATTTGTATTTTATCTTCTCTCTCTATTTCCTCGTCCTGTGTGTTTTTGTATGATTAAGGTGCCAACTGAAACGTCACAACTGTGTGCTCGTTAAGTAATAAAGGTATTCCTACTTTACCCCTATTTTATACATTTTGTTATTACCGCTTTATTGCAGTGGTTTCCTGTATAGTTATATGCTTAGTTATATATACTTATAGCTATATACTTAGTTTTATACACTTATAGTTTTATACTTAGTTTTATACACTTATAGTTATATACTTAGTTTTATACACTTATAGTTATATACTTAGTTTTATATACTTATAGTTATATACTTAGTTTTATATACTTATAGTTATATACTTAGTTTATATGCTTATAGCTATATACTTAGTTTTATACACTTATAGTTATATACTTAGTTTTATACACTTATAGCTATATACTTAGTTTTATATACTTATAGTTATATACTTAGTTTTATACACTTATAGTTTTATACTTAGTTTTATACACTTATAGTTATATACTTAGTTTTATATACTTATAGTTATATACTTAGTTTTATATACTTATAGTTATATACTTAGTTTTATATACTTATAGTTATATACTTAGTTTTATATACTTATAGTTATATACTTAGTTTTATATACTTATAGTTATATACTTAGTTTTATACACTTATAGTTATATACTTAGTTTTATACACTTATAGCTATATACTTAGTTTTATACACTTATAGCTATATACTTAGTTTTATACACTTATAGTTATATACTTAGTTTTATATACTTATAGCTATATACTTAGTTTTATACACTTATAGTTATATACTTAGTTTTATACACTTATAGCTATATACTTAGTTTTATACACTTATAGTTATATACTTAGTTTTATATACTTATAGTTATATACTTAGTTTTATATACTTATAGTTATATACTTAGTTTTATACACTTATAGTTATATACTTAGTTTTATACACTTATAGCTATATACTTAGTTTTATACACTTATAGCTATATACTTAGTTTTATACACTTATAGTTATATACTTAGTTTTATATACTTATAGCTATATACTTAGTTTTATACACTTATAGTTATATACTTAGTTTTATACACTTATAGCTATATACTTAGTTTTATACACTTATAGTTATATACTTAGTTTTATACACTTATAGTTATATACTTAGTTTTATACACTTATAGTTATATACTTAGTTTTATACACTTATAGCTATATACTTAGTTTTATACACTTATAGTTATATACTTAGTTTTATACACTTATAGCTATATACTTAGTTTTATACACTTATAGTTATACTTAGTTTTATACACTTATAGTTATATACTTAGTTTTATACACTTATAGCTATATACTTAGTTTTATACACTTATAGTTATATACTTAGTTTTATATACTTATAGTTATATACTTAGTTTTATACACTTATAGTTATATACTTAGTTTTATACACTTATAGTTATATACTTAGTTTTATACACTTATAGCTATATACTTAGTTTTATACACTTATAGTTATATACTTAGTTTTATATACTTATAGTTATATACTTAGTTTTATACACTTATAGTTATATACTTAGTTTTATACACTTATAGTTATATACTTAGTTTTATATACTTATAGTTATATACTTAGTTTTATACACTTATAGTTATATACTTAGTTTTATATACTTATAGTTATATACTTAGTTTTATACACTTTTATATACTTAGTTTTATACACTTATAGTTATATACTTAGTTTTATATGCTTATAGTTATATACTTAGTTTTATACACTTATAGTTATATACTTAGTTTTATACACTTATAGTTATATACTTAGTTTTATATACTTATAGTTATATACTTAGTTTTATACACTTATAGTTATATACTTAGTTTTATATACTTATAGTTATATACTTAGTTTTATACACTTATAGTTATATACTTAGTTTTATATACTTATAGTTATATACTTAGTTTTATATACTTATAGTTATATACTTAGTTTTATATACTTATAGTTATATACTTAGTTTTATATACTTATAGTTATATACTTAGTTTTATACACTTATAGTTATATACTTAGTTTTATATACTTATAGTTATATACTTAGTTTTATATACTTATAGTTATATACTTAGTTTTATACACTTATAGTTATATACTTAGTTTTATATACTTATAGTTATATACTTAGTTTTATACGCTTATAGTTATATACTTAGTTTTATATACTAATTATACACTAATTATTCGTGTGTTACTATCCTGCCCATTTAGCTTTTCTCGCTCATAGTGTAATGTCCTAGACTGAAACTGACCAATCAGAATGCATGCTTTCCCACCTTCACGCAGACAGTCGTTTACACTGCACAACACGGCGTATTAACCCTTTGGTAACGCTTACTAAGATGCTGAAAGACTTGGCGAAAGCTCACTGTTTTATTTCAAACTTGTCGTCCGAACCCAGGTGCTTAAAGCATACATGGGCATGGCTATGTGTGTGTGAGCAGGTGGGAAAAAGGTTCAACAATCTCTTTCAAGAAGCACTAAGAGACGGAGGATCGGGCATATGTCTAGCTTTTTTTTGTTGTTGTTTTTCTTCTCTGTGTATATATCTGAATCTGCACCATTCCCCCTAAAACAGTCACGGGACACCCCCCCCCCCCACCTTTCTCCGTCTCTCAGTTTCTTTACGTCTACGCCACTGAATTATTTATATAAGACCACACACAGGTAAGGAAATTGTTTCTCAACCTCCGTTCCTGATCCTTTCTTAGCCCGACTCCACCCCCCCCCCTCCTCTCCTTTTTTTCCTGCCTCCAAGCTGTATTTTTGGCTGTGATTAGGCTGACCAGACAAAAGACAGACATCTTCTTTGTCTTGTCTTTCTGGGTCTCGCCGTACTGGAATTCTGAATTATTCAAGAGAGATAAGTTTAACCCTTGATTAGTGTTGGTGGGGGGGGGGGGGCTATTTTGTGGGCTCGCTTTTTGGGGGCAAATTTGACCAACCAGCGGTAAGAGAAGAAAATATATATCAGACATTGAAAGATTCACCAAGGCTGCTGGGTGAGTTGTACATTTAATGGATGATACATGATGATGATTATGATGATGAGGCGATGCGGGATGAAGACGTCAAGCTGCATGTGAGAATGATCGGGACGACGTCACGGCTGTAAATTCCTGTGGCTGAGTTTCATGATTACCAGCGGAGCCACCAAATCATCCAGAGTTCCAAGTGTGGATGAAGACATGTTCCAAATTCTTTCGTTCCGACGACATTTTATATCTACATTCTCTGGGAACGATACAACGACGACATTTTATATCTACATTCTCTGGGAACGATACAACGACGACATTTTATATCTACGAGAGGTGTTCAGAAAGTAATGCACAACATCGTGTTTTTTTAGCTAATAATGAAGATAACAGCACGAAATCTTGCACACTTTAAATATGGCGTGTGCCGATTGTGTGAACTAAATTGCACTGCAACCGGCCAAAGAATATGGCCGCCCTAACTGTTGAAATTCAAAAGTTATAAGCACAAAAACCAAGTTAAGACTATTCAATTCAAATGTAATATCCACCCTCATTTATGCATGCGAAAGCTGGAAAACAACTAAAGAAATAGAAAAGAAATTAGACTCTTTTGAAAACAAATGCATAAGGAAAATACTCGGCATCAAGTGGAACGAATTCAAGAACAATGCAGAGATAAGACAGATGACTGAACAACAACCAGTCTCATGGGTGATCAGGAAAAGGAGATGGACATATGTTGGTCACTTGATGAGAAGAAATGATCAGAGAATCCCAAAACAAGCTATCAAGTGGAACACAACAGGCCGAAGAAAAAGAGGCAGACCGCATGAAACTCTGAAGAGGACATTATTAAGAGAGGCCAAATTAACAGGCATAAAATCCTTTGATGAGGTTGAAAGACTCGCCGAAGACAGGAAAAATTGGCGAACTACTTTGCGAGCCCTATATGACGTTTAACGGCACGGGAAGGATATAAGATAAGATAAGAACTGTTGAAATGGAACGTGTTAGCAACTTGCGGTATAAGCAGCGAATTGTGATAGCATTTCTCGTTGTAGAGAAGGAAACTGTTGTGAACATTCACAATCGTCTATGTGATGTGTATGGAATTTTTGCAGTTACAGGAGTACAGTCAGTCGCTGGGTTCAGAGAATCAAATAATCACTAAATGGAGATAAAGAGTTGCATGATCGACTGCGCTGTGGACGTCATGCCACAACCACCAAGGCAGAAATGTTGAAATGCGCCGAGGGCATTATTCTTACTGATAGGCTTATCACTACTCAACAAACTGGCCTTTACGTTGTCAGTCAGCAATGGTAATGCAAAGGCAGTTATAAAAGCTCTCGGATTTTCTATGGTTTGCGCAAGATGGGTTCCTCGAAGTCTCACAAATGACCATCGATTGCAAAGGAACGCAATTTCTTCTGAATTGTTGGAGCGTTTCAATCCTGAGGAAGAGAACTTTAATATCGTAACAGATGACGAAACCTAGGCACATCATTTTGAACTTGAGACAAAAAGACAGTCAGTGGAGTGGCATCATCGGCAATCACCACGAAGAAAGAAATTCAAGAAAACTCTTTCAGCTGGAAAGGTCATGATCACTGTCTTTTGGGACATTGAAGGTGTTATTCTTGTGGATGTTATGCCATTGATTATAATAATCAATTTGCAAGATTACATTAAGACATTGAAAAAACGCAATCAACGTTTTCGCAGAGTTCGGCCACATAAGAATCTAGCAGACCTGCTTCTCCTTCACGACAATGCACGCCCTCACACAAGTCTGGCAACACGGGAAGCATTCACCAAATTGGATTGGACCCCATCCACCCTATAGTCTCAATCTGGCAACCTCTAATTTCCATCTGTTTGGTCCACTTAAAGATGCACTCCGATGGGTAAGATTTGAAGATGACGAAGGAGTGATTCACGCAGCGAAGAAATGGCTACATAATCAAGAGAAAATCTGGTAAAGGTTAGGAATACATGCACTTGTTTCGCGCTGGCGTAGAGCCGTACACGTTGATGGCGATTATGTTGAATAACATGACATAAACATGTATATTGTGTATAAATTTCGTGCTTTTTTAATAAACAGCTGAGAAAAACGATGTGGTGCATTACTTTCTGAACGCCCCTCGTACATTCTCTGGGGACGATACAACGGCGACATTTTATATCTACATTCTCTGGGGATGACACAACGACATTGTATATCTACATTCTCGTGGGACAACACAGCGATATTATATATATCTACATTCTCTGGGAACGATACAGTAACTCTCAGTGGTCCGCACAGCTCCAGCACTTTGTATTTCCTCTCTTATCGTGCAGTCCCGTAGTCTCTCACAGTCATCTCCCCTGAGCATTCTCATGCTAAGCGTCTGCATGGATTACCTCAGGTTTCGTGGCTCAAGTGTATAACACGAGAGAACTAAAGATATAAACCGGCTGCTCAGGGGCGTTGCTTCGTAAACATGTGTGGGGTTGAGCATCTTGTTTAATGTATACTGGTCTTGTTCGTGGCTTTGGGGAAGTAATAGATGATCTGTTGCTAGTAACAGCGGCGGCACTAGCAATCGGACTATTCCTGCCGGGATGGCACGTGGAAGTGGTTGTATCTGAGTTGCTGTCGTCTTTTGATTAATTGGTCAAATGCGTTTGTCACTGGCGATCATCTTTCTCCATATTGTGGGGTCTTTGGTGTACAAGGTATGTAATCAGACCGGCTGTCTTTTCTCTTTTTCTTTCTCTTTTTCTTTCTTTTTTTCCCCTCTTGTTACTTGATTCAGGAATTTTTTTTTGTCCTCATTTCCCTTTTTTTTCATCATGAGTTTTCCAGGTGTTTCATATATATATATACTTTTTTCTTGTGAGTTTTGCAGTTGTTTCATATGTACAGTCGAACCCGCTTAATATCATATCGGCCGGAAAAAAATTTCGGTGACATTAGGCGGGGTCCATTACAAGGGCTTTAACTAGGCCAGTCTGTGTGTGTGTGTGTATGTTGTGTGTGTGTGTGTATCCATCCATCTATGGGAGTTGGCCAGAGATACAAATTTCTATCCAGGTTGTTACATAAAGCGATGCAATATTAAATGGGTTCGAATGTACTTTTTTCTTATTATTTTTCCAGTTGTTTCATATATATTTTTTCTTATAAGTTTACCAATGATTTCATAGATACTTTATTCTCAGTAATTTTCCAATGACTTCACAAATATCTTTCTCATAAGCTTTTCAGTGGTTTCGACTCACACGATTTCACAGGTTCTTTTGCTCGCGGGTTTTCCAGTGCTTTCGCAGATTCCAATTATCAAGATTTTTCCAATGATGTCATGGATTCATTTTCTCATCAGTTTTCCAAATGGTTGCACGCGTTCTTTTTCTCGTGAGTTTTTCCCGATGATTTCACACAGATTCCTTTTCTATTGAGTTTTCCAGCGTTTTCATGGCTTCGTTTTCTCATTCAACATTTCGACCAGTGGAACAATCGCGTACGGCTAAGACAACAACTGTTCACACAGTGTGAAACCTGTCTCGTGTACAAACTAAAGGTTTCTTTTTTTGTTTAATAAAGAACACACACACACACACACACACACACACACACACACACATACAAAACAATGATCGGAGAAAAATGTCAAAAACTTAAATTACGAGCTTCTTTGCTCTTAAACTTCCACACAACAAAGAACATTTCAAGGATAGACTTCCTTGTTTCGTATTAAATTTTCAGCAACCTTGACCTGGAAGCACGTATTTATTTCCCTGGACTCCACATTCTCATAGTTCTTACTCCTGTCGTAGCCCACTGAGAGGTTGTTCCGCCCCTCTTTCTTAAAAGAGGGGGGGGGGGGGAATCCTGAGGATTTGTACATAATCTTAAGAGAAAGTGGAGGCAAAAGTCGTACAATGAAAATTTTTCTCCAAACAGCGTTTTATGTTACAACCGAGTGACACAACAAAGAAAACAGAGAACATTAGCATGACCGTGCTGGGAAAGGAAGAAAGAGAGGCTGTGTCATAATAAGGGAGAGGCGAATTCATGATTTATTTAAGCAGCCTGGACATAACAGAGTCAGTATTTAGACACACACACAAAAAGTAATTAAAACAGAAGCTTTAGACACGTGACCGTGAGAGCGGAAACAGCACAGACAAGCCATCACCTCAAGTCCGACTGACAAAAATTTCGATTTACATACTCCTCCTCCTCCTCCTCCTGCTCCTCCTCCTTCCCTCTCAGTTGGAGAGCAGGACAGTCAGTGGCTTTGTACTCTTACAGGTTAGGTGGCTGAGCTCTTTGACTCCTGGTGGAGTCCGGGATTTGATCCACGGCCGTTCTTTTATCAATAATTTTTTTCCTCTCTGTAACGTCTCAAATGGTTTGTCTACAATATTTCTTTCTTTTACGTTTCAAATGCTTCGTCTGCAATATTTCTTTCTGTCACGTCTCAAATGCTTTGTTTACACTATTTCTTTCTATCACGTCTTATATGCTTATCTATATTATTTCTTTCTGTCACGTCTCAAATGCTTTGTCTACACTTTTTTTCCCTGTCTTTTCATAGTTTACAACTGGAAAGAGTTTTCGAAGACACCAGAAACAGCAAAGAAAAGGAATGGAAAAGTAAATAGTTCCCGACGACATCAGGAAGAAATTGTAAGACTAAATGTAAGAAAGAGAAATTATAAGAATAAATGTAAGAGACCACATCAGAAATGACACCATCGGGGCAAGGGTTGGAGTAACACCAGCTCTACACTACATCCAGAAACAACAAGTCGTACGATAAGTTGTTAGGCAATGATACATAACTTCTAACAGGCAGTATAGCACAGGAACTACTCACACTAAGAAGTCTAGGACAAACAGAGGTCCACACGAGAGTTTAAGCGAATTACAGACACCTTGAATATACCATTATATGAAACAAATGACCGAACCTTGTCAAGATGTTTACACTCAACACGGAAAGATTTACGAGGAAGGAGACAAGACAAGACAAGACACAAATCAACAACAACGTTTACTTCACTTTCGCTCTTATCAAGAACAGTTTTCACGAAAGAAGCAGAACTATTACTCAAAGATAATTCATTCTTAGAATATACAGGGTTGTTCATAAAGAAAAGCAAATAAACTACGTAACCGATCATGATTCTTACACCAAGAGAGAGAGAGAGGGAGAGAGAGAGAGAGAGACAGAGAGGGAGAGAGAGAGAGAGAGAGAGAGAGAGAGAATGAGAGAGAGAGAGAAACTCTTCAAGTTTTTTTCTTTTAAATAAAGCCCACGCGCAGAGTTCTCGTGGTTTGCCGCTAGGAGGCAGCAGTAGCAAATATGGCGTTCAGTAAACGTGAGCAGTCATTTTGTGTTTTGGAATACACATGAACCTCGTTCATTGTGACTGTGCAGGAACGATTTCGAGGGAAATTCCACAAGGCAGCACCTGTTCTCAACAGTATCAAGAAGTGGTACGCGAAATTCCGGGATGAAGTCGGAGGGTTTCGCTGGTAAGCTTCTCTAACACGATTCAGTTTCTTCGCTTGGTCCTGGACGTCCCTGCCGAGGAGCTGTGCACAGACAGCTTTCGTCTCGGAATTTCGCGTACCACTTCGTGATACTGTTGAGAATAGGTGCTGCCTTCTGGAGTTCCGCTCGAAATGGTCCCTGCAAAGTCACAATGAACGAGGTTCATGCGTATTCCAAAACACAAAATGACTGCTCACGTTTACTGAACGCCGTATTTTCTACTGCTGGCTCCTAGCGGTAAACAACGGAAATTCTGTTTACTGGCTTTATTTAAAAAATAAAAAAAAAGAACTTGAAGAGTTTCTCTCTCCTTTGGTGTGAGATTAATCATGATCCGTTACGTAGTTTATTTATTGTGAATTTTTGAAATGTTTCAGGGACTTAGTAATAATCCTTTACTACTTTAAATGTTTAACAACCACATGAGCCAGAAATCTGGCTACAGCGCCAAGTTTGTAATAATTAGACTAGATAGTGTTTAATGTGAATCTATATTTATCCTTTATAGACTACTCAAAGGCATTTGATTGTGTACAACACCAGAAACTTTGGGAAATAATGGAAAAAAATGGGATTTCCAGCACATTTGATACAATTAACATCACTGCTGTATTTAGACCAACAAGCAGCAGTCAGAATAAATGGTGAAACAACAAGTTGGTTTGACATAAAACAAGGGGTCCGTCAGGGGTGCATATTGTCACCCTACTTATTTAACTTGTATACTGAAAATATAATGAGGAATGTTAGAGAAGATGTAGACAAAGAATATTACGATGCCATAACAGTTGGAGGTTATGAAATACCAGAGATTAGATATGCGGATGACACAGTATTGCTGTCCACAACACAAGAAGGAATGGAAAAACTAATTATGTCAGTCCGCAAGAACAGCGAAGAGCAGAACCTCTATCTTAATGCAAAGAAAACTAAAGTGATGACAACTGACAAAACAAACAAGGCAACTGAAATATGTATCAATGAGGAAAAACTGGAAGAAGTGGAGAGTTTTGAATATCTTGGATCACTACTAACTAATAATGGAGATACAATGAGGGAAATTAAAAGGAGGACATCTATTGCTCTTCAGAAAGTAAAACAAATAAAGAATCTGTGGAGAGGAGCAGACAGAACCACAAAAATAAGATTTTTAAGGGCATGCATCTTTCCCATCGCAGCATATGCCTGTGAGACCTGGACACTTAACAAAACAGCTGAGAAGCACATAAATGCCTTTGAATGTAAATGCTATAGAAGAGTTCTCCAAATATCGTGGACACAAAAAAGAACAAATATATCTATACTACAAGAGCTTAATATTGAAGAAGGCTGGCTAGTAAAGAGGATTAAAGAGAGAAAACTTAAATATTTTGGCCACATTAAACGTCATGATAATTTAGAGAAGACCGTATTGGAAGGATACATAATGGGAAAAAGAAAAAGAGGAAGACCGAAACGAAGATGGCTGCAAGACATCGTTGATGATCTGGAAATGGATGCAGCAGCAGCAGGCCATCTTGCTCACAACCGAGAGGCCTACAGGAGTGCTGTTTGGGAGGCAAAGTTCCGCAAGGGACATGCAAAGGAATGAATGAATGAGTGCGATACCGATAGGTGTAGCGGTCTTCTCTTTCCATCCTCCGTGTCTCGAGTCAAGTCGATTGCTATTTTCTCGCCAAACCATTCAGTCAGGCCATCCAGGTATTTCTGTCTTCTCCGCCCATTCTGTCTTTTGCCATTTGTGATAAATATATGTGGTGTCTTAATATATGAAATGTTTAGTGTTGGTTATTTCATACATGATATATCCATCTCAAGGTAACTTCTGTTTATTTCGTTCATTGTATTAGGAGATACTTGACGAAACACCTGTCCAGGTGTATTGAAATACCTCCTGCAAGGTTGCTTCTTTCTCTGTCTACTTACATGCACATGTAAAGGTAAAGGTAAAATCCCCGTTTCCATCCCATTAAAGCGTATTGGGGATACGGTATTAGGCCAGAGTTCCAAAGCCATCGGCACATGAAAGTCTGATGAGGTCAGTATCACGCCTGGCCCCATTTACCTTCCCACATTTGTCTGGTACCCATTTTTAGAGGCTGGGTGGACCTCGGGGCCTTTTTGGTGTGGTGGTGCCAGAAAAAAATCCCATTGCTGGAACTTGAACCCCGTATCACTGGATTAGTAGACCGAGATCTTAACCACTGAGTCGACCAGTTCACCACCTGTACCTGTAATGAATTTAAAAAAAACAATGTTGACCAGCTCAGAAACTTATATATATATATACTCCCAGATTGTTTGAAGAGAAGTGGCAGCTCTCATATATTTTCTTGTTTCATGAGCGCATGCATGATAGATAGTATATGTTACTTTTTTAAATATAAAATTCTTCCTTTAGTAATACAAGTTTGAGTCAGCTTTTAATAACAAGTTTTAATTAAATTGACAAAAGCTTCATTCTTTCGTTTTGCACGAAATGTTTGGTTTGAATAACACTATTTGTAGTAAAATTTTGTAGAGTGTCGCTGAAAATGTTTATCTATCTCTGTATCTATGTATCTATCTGTCTGCCTGCCTGTACGTCCACCCGCCCGCTCGTCTGTCTGTCTGTGATAGTTTTCGCACCGTTGTAACATTCTTTCTTCTTCTGCTGACATTCGGGTGCCCATGATATCTAATAACTTGAAGACCACTGCTGACAATACAAAGTCAAAATCCTCTCCTCCTTACGTTATACACTGACTGGACGAACAGACAAACACAGCTCGGGCGAGATACCGTACGTTGGCAACTCTATTAACAGGACAGTTGACCTCCTCTGTTAATGAGATGAATCTTTATTGTGAACGTTGATGATGAATCCGATAAAGATGAAGCATGATTTGCAGAGCGTACAAGTTACATACACTGGATGATTTCCCTGACAGCAAGGTTAGAAATTTACCATAGCGCTATAGGAAACAGTGGATCTCTCTCTCTCTCTCTCTCTCTCTCTCTCTCTCTCTCTCTGAACCTTAAATGCCCAGGGCACATGGGTCTTCCGCAAGGGTTTTCCACAAATGCCTGTCCTTTGCCTTTTTTATGCTCTTGCCTAGGTGAGCCCTCTATTGCTCAACATCCTTTCTGTTGTTCTTCTCCATGTCTCTTTTGGTCTACCCTTGATCGAATGATCTAGCTAACCAAAACTAGCAGGGACGGAGACGCTGTCCAACGAAGCGGTCAGCGAACCATAGCTGATATGCTAACGTCAGGGTCAGCGAACCATAGCTGATATGCTAACGTCATGGTTAGCGAACCATAGCTGACCAAGACCCTGTACCACCTCTCTGTTGGTGCCCCCCTGTAACAGGCCTAGCCTGGTTAACGGGGCAGGGATCACCATAGTCCCCATGGTGTTGGAGTCTGCAAAAGAAGTATTGCATGACTTCTGCTTTTTTTTTTTTTGGGTCCATTCAGGGAAGGAAGAAAAAAATTAAACGTCTTAACCAGGTCCTAAGCCGACACGATGCTATGTCTCAACATTTTCACAGCATCAGCTGCAAAGTACACCAGCTTGCCGTTCCAGGGAGATGAAGTAGTAATAGTAATAGTAGTAGTAGTAGTACTAGTAGTAGTAGTAGTAGCAGCAGCAGTATCAGCAGTGCAGTAGTAGTAGCAGTAGCAGCAGCAGCAGTAGTAGTAGCAGTATCAGTAGTAGTAGTATTAGCAGCAGCAGTAGTAGTAGCAGTATCAGTAGTAGTAGTATTAGCAGCAGTAGTACATGTAGCAGTAGCAGCAGCAGTAGTAGTAGCAGTATCAGTAGTATTAGCAGCAGTAGTACATGTAGCAGTAGCAGCAGTAATAGTAGTAGTAGATAAAAGGGATGGCGGCTGCAAGGAAACTAGTTTAAATAATAAAGATATATAGAGGTGTATGGTGTAGTTTTACAAAGTGGCAGAGGGAGTGAGTAAAGTGAGAAAAAAACGAATAGAATGTATGAGAATGTATAAATGAAAAACATACAACATCCAATATTTCGGCGTGAGCCTTTTTCGAGGATTACATGCCAAAAGAGACAAAAAAACAAATAACTAAACGAAGAACTTATCTTAATATGGCCTACTCTAGAAGTAGGAAACAGAGAAATGCGTGTCCACTAGAAGATGCATAGAGACCACGCGGGTCACACAAAGGATACGCCGATAGAGCCAATCGTAAAGAAGAGGTGGAGAGAGACGAGGAAAACAGCTGATTGAGGGCGGGGGAGGGGAAAAGAAACATGATAGCCGCTAGAGAAGAAGGTGTCAGGGGAGGGGAGGAGGAAAAAGGAAGCGGAGAGATAATGAATGAAGAACATAAACACCTGCAGGGAGAAAATGTGAAATTGATGAATAGGACAAGACCCTATAAACACCAATATGCTGCCAGAGAAGAAAAGAGGGTGGCTAGGGAAGGGTAGCTAGGAGAAAGAAAGTAGAGGGAAAAAAGGGAGGGCGTGGAAAACTAAAGAAGTTACAGAAAGCTGAAGACATTGTTAATGTGTAAAAATCGTGTGAAGACTATATTCCTTTTTCCCAGCTTCTTAGGTTGCGACGTTTGTGTAATGAGTATTTGGATTTCCAGGACAAGGCCATAAAATGCTAGGTTTCTTCCGTCAACGCGGCTATCCAGAACATGTTCTCTCGTAATCTTGGAACCGCATCAGCCATATATCTCGGCAACAAGCCCTCACTCCTAAACCGCACTGTAGCTCGAACAGAGTTAAACTGGTACTCACGCACCACCCTCATAGCTTGGCATTTAAGAACATACTGTTTCGCCATCTCCATCTCCTCCAGACCGAGCCTGATACACGTGGACTTTTTGGGGAACCTCTATTGGTGGCCTACAGAAGAGACAGGAACCTCAAGGACTTTTTAGTTCGTAGTCGCCTTAAGACAGATGAAACTTATTATGGTACCAGACGTTGTGGACACCGTAGATACAACACATGTCCGTTTGTTATCGAGGCTAGCCAGATCTCCTTTCCTAAGTTCACGTTATCAGTTTAGGAGGGTTTCACCTGCACTTCACGCAATGTTATTTATGCTATTATGTGTAAACGTTGTGATATGAAGTATATAGGGGACCGGTTTACGCTTAGGAGATCGTTTTTGCCAACATCTTAACGATATTTTTAAGAGGGCATGGACACCTGTGGCAAAACACTTTTGCCTTAGCAACCACAGGGGAAAGGAGGACATTTCTGTTAGTGAGATCTGCTCTTGTTCTGCTGATGTACGATCTCGGAGGGTCCTAGAACAGCGCCTTATTTTCTAGGCTGGCTATCTCCACCCAGCTGGAATTAATAACGTCTTCCACTTTCTGTAACTTTTTTAGTTTTCCAACCCCCTTTTTTAACTCTACTTTCTTTCTCCTAGCTACCCCTCTCTACCGCCACCCTCTTTTCTTCTCTGGCGACATAATGGTGTTTATAGGGTCTTGTCCTATTCATCAGTTTCATATTTTCTCCCTGCAGGTCTTTATATTCTTCATTCACTATATCTCCGCTCCCCTTTCCCCCTCCCCCGACACCTTCTCCTCAAGCTGCTATCATATTTCTATTGCCCTCCCCCGCCCTCAATCAGCTGTTTTCCTCATCTTTCTCCACCTCTTCTTTACGATTGGCTCTATCGGCGTATCCTTTGTGTGACCCGCGTGGTCTCTATGCATCTTCTAGTGGACACGCATTTCTCTGTTTCCTACTTCCGGAGTAGGCCATATTAAGATAGGTTCTTCGTTTAGGTATTTGTTTTTTGTCTCTTTTGTGCATGTAATCCTCGAAAAAGGCTAACGCCGAAATATCGGATGTTGTATGTTTTTCATTTATACATTCTCGTACTTTCTATCTGTTTTTTCTCACTTTATTCACTTCATCTGCCACTTTGTAAAACTACACCATACACCTCTATCTACCTTTAGTAATAGTAGCAGCAGTAGCAATAGTAGTAGCAGTAGCAGTAATAGTAGCAGCAGTAGTAGCAGCAGCAGCAGTAGTAGTAGCAACTGTAGCAGTAGTAGTAGTAGTAGTAATAGTAGTAGCAGCAGCAACAGTAGTAGTAATAGTAGTAATAGTAGTAATAGTAGTAGTAGTAGCAGTAGCAATAGCAGTAGTAGTAGCATCAGCCACACCAGTAGTAGCAGCAGCGGCAGTAGTAGTAGTAGTAGTAGTAGTAGTAGTAGTAGCAGCAGCAGCCACAGCAGTAGCATCCACAGCAGTAGTAGCAGTAGTAGTAGTAGTTGCTGTTGTTATTCTTTGTGAAGATCCCTTTATAAACAGTGGGACTTTAACCTGACAGACGGGCTAGTAAAAATCGTAGCTAAGCAGATGTCCTAGCGTGACAGATTTAAAATAAGATTTCCTGTGTACAATACTAGTTTTTTTTTTTAAACTCCCGAGACAAGAAAGCAGAATTTCAGAAATAAATTTTAAGAAACGATGTAACTGAGAAATGGGTTTTTTTTTTCATTTGTAACAAGAAACCTTCTTTTGCAAAAAAATAATTTTTGTTTTTTTTAACCTTCTTATTTTTTTCCATTTTTATATTCTGCTTCTTAATTATGACTGGAACTGGCGTTTCCTGTTATATATATTTTTTCCCGTTTATTTTCGCTGGGGTTTTGTGGAGTGGAGAAGTGGTTAGTGCACTGGTCTCTCATGGCGAAGGTCGGGGGTTCGAATCCGGCCGGAGGCATCCCAGTCACCCTGCTGTAGAAATGGGTACCCGACTTCTTCTGGAGTTGGTAAGGAAAGGCGGCCAGGTGTTATATTGACCTTATTACCCTCTACTGTGCTGACAGGTCAAGGAAAATATGGGCACTAACACCATATCCTTATGTGCCTCTAAGGCACGAGAGGGTTACCTTTACCTTTGCGTTTATCTTTACCTTACCTTTACCTTTACCTTTTTATATTACATCAGCGAACCACTGCGAGCCCTTCTCCGTTATCCTGGTCTCAGTCGGTTGCTAAGAGCACCAACGGAGAGGTGGGATAGAGTTTTGATCAGATCTATTGTACTGGCTATGGTAACAGTTCTTTCTCTGGTATAGATGTCTTTGTTAGCGAACAGTAGGTGGAGGTCAGACAAGGTCACCAACAGTTTCTGTTTGTTTGTACAAAACATCTTGTTAAGCAGTTTATGGGTTTCCAATTATGGGTTTCTAAGTATGGGTTACTATGTATGAGTTTCTAAGCATGTGTTACTAAGTATGGGTTTCTAAATGTGGGTTATTAAGTATGAGTTTCTAAGTATGGGTTTCTAAGTATGGGTTACAAAGTATGTACTTCAAACTGTGGGTTACTATGTATGGGTTAATAAGTATTGGTTTCTAAGTATGGGTTACTAAGTATGGGTTTCTAAGCATGGGTTTCTAAGCAAGGGTTTCTAAGTATGAGTTTCTACATGTGGGTTACTAAGTATGGGTTTCTAAATATTGGTTACTAAATATGGGTTACTAGAGTACGAGCTGCTATGTGTAGGTTTCTAAGTATTGGTTACTATGTATGGGTTACTAAGTATGAGTTTCTATGGGTTACTAAGTATGGATTTCTAAGTATGGGTTACTAAGTATGGATTTCTAAGTATGGGTTACTAAGTATGGATTTCTATGGGTTACTAAGTATGAGTTACTAAGTATGAGTTATTAAGTATGAGTTACTAAGTATGAGTTATTAAGTATGAGTTTCTAAGTATGGATTTCTAAGTATGGGTTACTAAGTATGAGTTACTAAGCATGGATTTCTATGGGTTACTAAGTATGAGTTTCTAAGTATGAGTTTCTAAGTATGGATTTCTATGGGTTACTAAGTATGAGTTACTAAGTATGAGTTTCTAAGTATGAGTTACTAAGTATGAGTTTCTAAGTATGGGTTTCTAAGTATGGGTTACTAAGTATAGCTTTCTAAGTATGGGTTTCTAAGTATGGGTTACTAAGTATAGCTTTCTAAGTATGGGTTTCTAAGTATGGGTTACTAAGTATAGCTTTCTAAGTATGGGTTTCTAAGTATGGGTTACTAAGTATAGCTTTCTAAGTATGGGTTTCTTAGTATGGGTTACTAAGTATAGCTTTCTAAGTATGGGTTTCTTAGTATGGGTTACTAAGTATAGCTTTCTAAGTATGGGTTTCTTAGTATGGGATACTAGGTATCGGGTACTAACAACAACAAAAAATAAAAGAAACCACACACAGACTCGGAGGTAGAACTTAAACTCTGAAACTAAGAGACTAAGAAACTAAGAGACTAAGAAACTAAGAGACTAAGAAACTAAGAGACTAAGAAACTAAGAGACTAAGAAACTAAGAAACTAAGAGACTAAGAGACTAAGAAACTAAGAAACTAAGAGACTAAGAGACTAAGAAACTAAGAGACTAAGAAACTAAGAGACTAAGAGACTAAGAAACTAAGAGACTAAGAGACTAAGAAACTAAGAGACTAAGAAACTAAGAGACTAAGAAACTAAGAGACTAAGAAACTAAGAAACTAAGAGACTAAGAAACTAAGAGACTAAGAAACTAAGAGACTAAGAAACTAAGAAACTAAGAGACTAAGAAACTAAGAGACTAAGAAACTAAGAGACTAAGAGACTAAGAAACTAAGAGACTAAGAGACTAAGAAACTAAGAGACTAAGAGACTAAGAAACTAAGAGACAAAGAAACTAAGAGACTAAGAAGACTAAGACTCTCTGATGCAGATACAGTTAGATACTGTGAAAACACGGTTAGACAGATAGAGAGATAGATTTAGTGGAAGAGCACCTTGAGAAATAGACAGAGAGATATAGAATCAGATAGTCATGAGGTGAAACTATGAGCGCTAGACAGAGAGATGTAGAATCAGATAGTCATGAGGTGAAACTATGAGCGCTAGACAGAGAGATATAGAATCATATAGTCATGAGGTGAAACTATGAGCGCTAGACAGAGAGATATAGAATCAGATAGTCATGCTGATGAGCTGAAACTATGAGCGCTAGACAGAGAGATATAGAATCAGATAGTCATGCTGATGAGCTGAAACTATGAGCGCTAGTGTGCAGATACTTAGAAGAGTTAGCGAGCAAATAGCTATCGAGATCATGTTTCGTGAACAGAAAGAACTCCACTTATATGGCGGATAGATAGATAGATAGATAGATAGATAGATAGATAGATAGATGGATGGATGGATGGATGGATGGATGGATGGTTGGATGGATGGATGGATGGATGGATGGATGGATGGAAGGACGGATGGATAGATGGATGGATGAATAGATGGTTGGATGGATGGATGGAAGGATGGATGGATGGATGGATAGATAGATAGATAGATAGATAGATAGATAGGTAGGTTAGTAGGTCGGTAGGTAGTTAGGTATGTAGATAGATAGATAGATAGATAGATAGATAGATAGATAGATAGATAGATAGATAGATAGATAGATAGATAGATAGATAGATAGATAGATAGATGGATGGATGGATGGATGGATGGTTAGATGGATGGATGGAAGGATGGATGGATGGATGGATGGATGGATAGATGGGTGGATGGATAGATAGATAGATAGATAGATAGATAGATAGATAGATAGATAGATAGATAGATAGATAGATAGATAGATAGATAGATAGATAGATAGATAGATAGATAGATAGATTATCTACTTTAAATATGAAACAACGAGGTTTTCCTACGGTATAGTAAGAGATGGCAAGATAGCTCTGTTCGTTAGTACGCTGTTCTCTCGTGGCTAGACGGCTGCTCGTCCTACCGGAGTCCGTGGTTCGAGCCCCAGGTAATTCTCTTGTGATTTTTCTTTCTCTCACGTCTCGCTAAAGTTCTTTGTCTACGATTTTTCCGAGGTCTAACCCTACAAAACTGTGTTCTCTTAGATTATCTACTAGTGCTCGCGTAGACCAGTTGATGTACGCTTTGACAATGAGGTCTCCATTATTTATGCACTTTCTGTTATTCCGTAAATAGTTGGAACATTCTACACCCACTTTTACAAGAGACATCTGGTATAAAAAAAAAGTGTGCCGTAAGTATTCAGGCCTTATTACTACAAAACACGCTTAAGTAAGTGAAGATGTGAACGCTGGTTGTTTGGTCATGTGACTGAGTTGATATTGAACTTGGTCGCGAAAGGTTTTTTTTTTTTTCTTTTTAGGCGAAACTTCAGGGAATGGAAGGGCTGTGTGAAAGTTAGAGGATGAACGTATGGAACTGTGCGAGGTCTCTGTCTGTCTACATAAAAGTTGAGAAAATGATTAAACACGAGGGGTTTATGTGTGGAGATCCTGGAACTTGTGCTTGGACTTGTTCTTCAGTGTAGATGGTCGTTAAAGTCAAGGGGAATTTGTTTCACTGCTGTTGTATTGCGTAGCTGTGACTACTTACAAAATGAGTCGTCACACGTGCACTCATCAACCACTACATCGCACTGCGCACGTAAGAGTAGCAAACATGCACATCGTGACACATTCCAGCATACAGGAAAGCTAAATGAATGTCATCTAGTGCATGCAACTCTCAAACCCTTCTTAAGAATTCTCAGAAACCTTCGCTTTTCTGAAAATATTGATTCCTCATTAACAAGTACAGCGACTGCCCATCACTGCAAGTTTAGCTACTGCACTTTCATGATAAGGCTGTAAACATTGGAATCTCCCTGCGTCGCTAAGCTAAAAGCTGCCTAAGTCGACTTATGCGACAGGGGAAAAGAAGGTTCTTGTGAAAGATTCTTTTCAATCAATATCTCGAGGACGAGGACAATTAGTGCATCTTTTTGGTTTTTTTCCCCCTCATTCAAATCGAGCTTTGAAGTGTCCTAGATATGGATCTAGAGGAAGATGGATAGAAAGTGTGAGATGTTTTGAAGAACGAAAGAAAGAGTGAGGTTGGGGAAGGGAATGTATGAGTGTGACCTAGGACCTGAAGAATGGTGCAATCAATGTCTTAAGTTCGGTTGTGTGCATGTGAGTATATTTAAGTGTTTCTTCTAAGACATATCCTGCCTGGTTTTCCACCTTTAGCGTTTTCTTTTTTCCGTGGCTTAATTACTCTCTCTGGGTTATCTAACACTGCTTGTTGTTGTTGTTGGTGTTGTTGTTGGTGTTGTTGATTGGCTTCGTAGGAATTACTTTTAACTGTTTATATTTTCTATTTTGTGGTCTATTGTTTGGTATCTTAATAGGCATATGTTGATTGATGGCTACACATACTACAACAACACATTACACTTAAAGAAGGAAAAAAAACACTAATAAGATTATTCATCGGTGGATCATTGGTTTATATTATCATCAGCATAATCAAATCCATTTCCTTCAATAGTTTGATTCCTACAAAAATGTTATCAACGGTGGAATTACTAAAAAAAAAAATCAATTTATCACCTTATACACATGACTGGGTTAGTATGAATTATAATAAAAGTGTCCTATATATATGATCTCAAATTATCGTCCTTAAAATGACTGAATGTTCTTACTGTGGCAAATTTAACTGTTGGCAAGAAAAGGATATAACAAACAATTGCATATATATAAAATTTAATTACATAAATTTTGTATACACATAACAAAACATCATTTTATATGTTAACAGAATACCTAAAGTCTCACGAAGAACATAACTTTATAATGGGACTGTGATTACTTGTGTGCCATTTCTATTATCTCAGTCATACATGAGTGGCTCGGGATGGATCGGTGGAATCGACAGCTCAGCTTGCACGCTTCTACGTCACAGAAGTATAAACGAATACTAACCCAACACATATAGGTTTATTTATCAACGAAATACACACTCATTCGTGCTTAAACGAAAACATTACCCCCCCCCCCCCAAATCCGCTGGCACCTCTTACGTGCTCAGCATACGAATCCCGACCTATTAAAATTCTTTCACATTTTCTTTATATGCTGGGCCAGTAAACCGATTTTCTCCCCAGAGTTGCGCATCTCTGAAAAGTGACCCATCATTTCCCACGCTTAGCTCTGGCAGCCAACATAGGTTACTAGTTCTTATCTCTGCCCCTTACAACTCTATGTTCCTTTACCCCTTACAACTCTATGTTCCTTTACCCCTTACAACTCTATGTTCCTTTACCTCTTACAACTCTATGTTCCTTTACCAACTCTATGTTCCTTTACCCCTAACAACTCTATGTTCCTTTACCTCTTACAACTCTATGTTCCTTTACCTCTTACAACTCTATGTTCCTTTCCCTCTTACAACTCTATGTTCCTTTACCTCTTACAACTCTATGTTCCTTTACCCGGCTGCTTCGTGTACTCCGTAATTTTTACTGCCCTTTTTATATTTCATCTTGTCATCTTTTCTTTTCTTTTCCTTTTCGTCTTTTCTTTTTCTTTTCGTTTGTTTTTTTTTCATTTTCATTTCTTTTCCCTTCCTTTCTTTATAGTTTTCTTTTCTTTTCTTCATTGTTCGTGATCTCTCGAGGATAATGGGTTATCTGGCACATCGTGCTGGAAGAAAACGCCAAAGACGACTGTGATGATGATGTTAAATATTTTCGTTATACCAGCTGGTGTGTACAGAAGAGGACCGTACTGAATTTACAAGACGAGCTGCATTGTCTTATAATGTCACCTCAAGTACAGTTTCGGGAACTTTCTGACACCACTTCGAATTTTTCCATAAAGGAATACAATGCTCTATAAACTTCACATCTACTTTTGTTGATGTCGGTGTAATTTCCCTGACATCAAATTTCCTTCTTGAGTTTATTCAACTATTCAATCTCTTCGCGAACTTGAAATTTTCATTTGCTGCTCGAATATCGCGAGGACAGCTATAGACATCAAGTCATTAGACAGCCTCTCTAACAACCAGAAACGAAGATCTACCAGACAACAAATTACTCCCTTATCTTACTGCCAGACAAGACGAGACGAGGTTTGAGGGCCGTATTTTCTGTCGTCGCTGCTTCTAGCTTCTTAACCAAGCTCTTTTTGCGGTATAATCAGGTATTTTGCAGAGCACATCAATTTACCGCTAAAAACCGAAATTACCTAAGCTCTGCTTTGTTCGGACTCAGATTATCTAAAAAAAAATTATGTGGTTTCCAGGGAAAAAAAATGTCGCAAAATATAGCTTACGACATCAGAGCGTGTTTGTGATAAGATGTTACTTTAAGAAATGTATTTTGTCCAAATTATCTCTTTCGAGAAAGTCACAAAAATTAAGATCAAGATTAGTTTTGTTTTTTTTTTTTGGGGGGGGGGGGGGGGGTTGAGGGTGGAGGAGAATATAAGATAAGGAGGATAACAGAATCCTGAGAAAAATTCATGGACTAGTAATATACCATATAACACAACAATGGAAGATAAGAAGTAACAAAGAAAGCTACACATTGTTTAACTCTCTGCTTATAACAGCCATTATGAAAGAAGAAAAAAACAACAACAAAAGACTGAGGTGGCTCAAACATGCAGAGAGAATGGAGGAGGATAGACAAACAAAGATGGCCTATACAGAAGTGATGAAAGAGGGAGGTAGACCTAGACAACAAGGGCGACACAACTTGGAAGAAGATACACTCCTTCTTTGAATCGACAATTGGCAAGAAGAGATCAAGAACAGAGAGGAATGGAGACGCGTCCTATCTGTAGCAGCAAGTCTCAGTGGCTCGGAAAAAGAAGAAAAAGAGGGTAATTTACTTTATCATAAACCGTACTCTGAAGTTATTTTTCTTTTTTAAACGCGGATATCTGTTTTTCTCTTAATACAACTTTATACACGTTATATTTCTTGTGTCCATCAATCTGCAACCATACTGCAACTACCTACAGAGTTTCTTGAATATAAATGTATCAGACATTCATTTGAAACAAAAAAAAGACAAATGACTTAATTGTAGTTCTTGTAGAGGGTCTACAACCCACTGTCTTCGCATTAGAAGTTGTCTAGACGCAACTGTACCGCTCTGCGTTTAATGAATAATGTTACTCGAAATGGAGTATGCAGTTCATGCTGACTATTTGTCCATGCTCTCTTGTGTGTACCTTAATCGGTGTCTCTACTTTACGCAAGGAAAATGTCCAAATACGCCCATTACATTACTTTGGCTTTAGCAAACGTTATTATTATTATTATTCTTATTCTTGCTTAACATTTTTTCAGCTATAAATGGGCAGTGTAATGTCATTATTATTATTATTATTATTGCTTAACATTTTTTCAGCTATAAATGGACAGTGTAATGTCAGGTATGCCAAATGTACAGTGTGATGCAGATATAGGAAATGTTCAGTGTAGTGTCAGATATATGAAATGTGCAGTGTAGTGTCAAATATATGAAATGTGCAGTGTAGTGTCAAATATATGAAATGTTCAGTGTAGTGTCAAATATATGAAATGTTCAGTGTAGTGTCAGATATATGAAATGTGCAGTGTAGTGTCAGATATATGAAATGTGCAGTGTAGTGTCAGATATATGAAATGTGGAGTGTAGTGTCAGATATATGAAATGTGCAGTGTAGTGTCAGATATATGAAATGTGCAGTGTAGTGTCAGATATGTGTAATGTGCAGTGTAGTGTCAGATATATGAAATGTGCAGTGTAGTGTCAGATATATGTAATGTACAGTGTAGTGTCAGATATATGAAATGTACAGTGTAGTGTCAGATATATGAAATGTGCAGTGTAGTGTCAGATATATGTAATGTACAGTGTAATGTCAGGTATATGAAATGTTCAGTGTAATGTCAGAATAATGTCAACAATATGAGATGTACAGAGTAATGTCAAGTATATCAGGTGTGAATTGCGATATGAGATATAGGAAATTTACCGAATGATGCTAAATATATAAAAAATATACATGATCATGTCAGATATACAAAACGTATCGAATGACGTCACATGTTCTCAGCGCCGTACATTTAAAAAAATGTGAAGTACACCACGGTGGGAAGTGGTATTAGTGAATGAAATGTGATATTTTTTTCATGTTGTATCTCGACAGAACTATTAATGAATCATTTGAAGCGAAAAATGATTCTTGATAAGTAATTTAATGCAGGAGATAAAAAGTATCGAAGGTTTCCGCGGCGGCCAAAAAATTGACAAGGGCTGAACCGGGCTACGAACAGAGCGCTGCGCTGTACGTATTCGAACTATATACACCAGCCATTGTGGTTAGCGGCGTTAATTTTCATACTGCCTTTACACTCTCCCTCGTTTGCTTCATTTCGTTATTATCATGCATAAACATTTATAATCAATCTCTTGCCATTCAACAAGGAGAGAACAGGAAGAGTCAGTTTCGTAAAGTACATACTGTTTTCTTTCTCTTCTGTTAAAGTTCGATTATTTCTGCCAAACCTTAAACTTTTATAAGCGCCCGAAGCATCACTTTTCTCCATCCCCCTAAAAGCACTTAAGAGACAAAATTAAGTCAACAGAAATGGATCTTAAAAGATAACTGCATTGAAAGTATAATGCGTGCTATAAATGGGGGCCGTTGCTTCAGAGTAGTTTCCCCTGTCTTCTACGGGAAGTGGTTTAAAATGGCGGTCGAGGAGTCTCGTTGGGCCTCAGGAAGAAGCGGATGGAGTCAAGTTGGGAAGATTTTCGAGTCAGTCACATTCTTAAGAAGAAGGAGAAGTGAAATACCTGATATACAGGAAGAAAAATGATTGTTGTTCAGCTCACGGGGGCTGTTGGTCAGGTTCATCTGAAGCAGTAATTTGATCCTTTTGCAGACATGAAAAACAGGTCCAAAAGTTATTAACGATTTATATCTTCAAGCCTTACGGAAGTTATCGTAAGAGACGACAATAGAATGTCTCCCTTCCTTCCTTCCTTCTTCTTCATCCTCTTCTGTCTCACAGGAACTACTGGCCTGATGTTGATACGGTGAAGGTGTTGAACCACATCATCGAGTCGGCTTGGGGAGCCAGTTATGACGACTATTTTTTTTTTCTGGTCTGTCCCTTTATTTTTTCTTTTAACAGACTCCACCAAAATAGGGATTATGGCGATCCCTGTCCCGTTAACAATCCTAAACCTATTACTGGGGGTACCAACGGGGAGGGATGGGAAAAAGCTGTTGATCCCCAGACCTGACGTTAACGTGTCATCTAGGGGTCAGTGGCTGTCTTCTGCCCCTATCTGCGGGCATATATCGTGACGTTTAGAAGTGAGTTGGGGGGGGGGAACGGGGAGGGAAAAATCAAGCTAGATCACTGTTGTTATTGTCGGAGGGAGTGAAGACGCTGTCTGATGAGGCAGTCGAGGCCCATAGCTGACCAAGACCCTGTCCCACCTCTCCGTTGGTACCCCCAGTGACAAGCGTAGCCTGGCTAACGGGGTAGGGATCACCATGGTCCCCATGGTGGTGGAGTCTGTTAAAGAAATATTGCACACTCCCCCCCCCCCCCTGCCGTTAAACGTCACATGGGGCTCGCAAAGTAGTTCGCCAATTTTTCCTGTGTTCGGCAAGTCTTTAAACCTCATCAAAGGATTTTATGCCTGTTAATTTTTCCTCTCTTAACAATGTCCTCTTCAGAGTTTCACGCGGTCTGCCGCTTTTTCTTTGGCCTGTTGTGTTCCACTTGATAGCTTGTTTTGGGATTCTCTGATCATTTCTTCTCATCAAGTGACCAACATATGTCCATCTCCTTTTCATGATCACCCATGAGACTGGTTGTTGCTCAGTCATCTGTCTTATCTCTGCATTGTTCTTGAATTCGTTCCACTTGATGCCGAGTATTTTCCTTAGGCATTTGTTTTCAAAAGAGTCTAATTTCTTGTCTATTTCTTTAGTTGTTTTCCAGCTTTCGCACGCATAAATGAGGGTGGATATTACATTTGAATTGAATAATCTTAATAGCTGTACTCCCAGACTGAAAAAATAACTGCCATAACCCGCTCCCACGCCGATAAGATGCTGTGCCTCAACATTTCCACAGCATAGGCTGCAAAGAACCCCAGCTTGCAATTACAGGGAGATAGCACAAGACAAGACAAGACAAGATGTTATTGTTGAAACATGGCTATATAGATGCACCCTGTATAGTCCACGTCTTTGTTGATTATAACGTGAATCTTTACTGAGATATGCACGTTTCAATTTTTTTTTACAAATTGAAGACAAAAAGAATAGGGATCAAAGTCACAGGTTTGATTACCAAGACCACCAGTCTATCTTCACTAGGGCACTTTGAAGGTCGTCATTAGTACTTCCAACACGTTCTTCTTTTGTTTCCTAGGGTCAGCTAATCTTCAGAGTGAAAGAGATTAGGACTCCGTGATTGAGTTCCGCTATGACAAGGAAAGGGAGTACAGAGAGAGAGAGAAAGAGAGAGAGAGAGAGAGAGAGCGAAAGATATAGATAGATAGATAGATAGATAGATAGATAGATAGATAGATAGATAGATAGATAGATAGATAGAGACAGAAACAGAGAGAGAAAGAGAAATAGAGATAGAGAGAAAGATGGAGAGAGAGAGAGGTGGGTTCTATTCGTATTTTTTTTTTTTTCCATTTGTCGTCTCAGACCAAATGTTGGGATAACTGGACTTTCATAGAAAAGTACAAAACTGACAGACACAATGATACTTGCAAAAGTGTTACACAGTGACTGGCAGAAAGAACTGAGATTAACAGTTTGGCTTACACAGTGGAAAGTAACTTTGACTGTAGCAAGTCAAACAACAAACATGAAAAGAACAGCCCAGAAAGCATATTTTTGGCCCCGATGGATGAAGACGCTTGTCCGATGAAGCAAACAGCGACCCATAGCTCATAAGCCAGCGTCAGAGTTAGCGAAACATAGCTGACCAAGACCCTGTCCCACTTCTCCGTTGGTACCCACAGTAACAGGCCTAGCCTGGCTAACGGGGCAGGGATCACCATAGTCCCCATGGTGGTGGAGTCTGATAAAGAAGCATTGCACACACCCCCTCCCTTGCATTTTAGCTGTACTCCGGGACTGAAAAAATAGCTGCCATAACCCGCTCCCACGCCGACACGATGCTGTGCCCCAACATCTCTACAGCATCGGCTGCAAAGAACAACAGCTCGCAGTTACAGGGAGTTCGTACAAGTACAAGAATTTTCTTAAGAAGTAATTTAGAACACTGATGATACAATGGACTCCCGACTTTTCGTGCAAATTACATTTCTTGCAAATGAAATTATGAGACCGACGCAGCCACTTGTAAAAAATGAGTAAAGAGGAGGCGGGGGTGGAGGAGAGGGGGGGGGGGAAGTAGGCGGGCGGCGGGGGCAAGAATTTCTCACAGGAGTAGTGGAGTATATCAGAGAACTGCATTCTTAACTCTTTTACTCCTGACTTCCATGCTCTACCAGAATAAATTTGGATGAGAAATTTTGAAAGAAAGAAACTGGAAAGGAAGTTACTCTATAATTTATATTTTTTAAAAAATGGATAGGATTAGATACGTGCCACTTTTCATGTTATTTAGATTTTGCCTAAATATCGCCATGGGCACTGGTTCACATAGGCACGCGAGATCTACCAGCACAGCCAGTGGTGTTACGGAATGAAAGGGTTAATTTAGCCAACAGGAATCCAGTTCATGATTTACATAATATTTGAAAGTTGGGAAAAGAGGGAAAAACAAAGAAGATGATAAGCGATGGAGGTACTGAACTGGGATAGATGGACCCAAGAAAGAGATTTTAAGCAAAGAGATACTGCAAACATGTTTTCCGGTTTTCCCCCCATACTCCAGAACAAGTTTTCCTAAGGAAAATTTCCGCCGACGCTGCAGCGAAGCTTCCCAAAAGCTGGCAATTTCCGGCCAGTGTCTGGAGCCACAGTTCGGCGACCTCATTCTGAGCGTGCATCAGACAGGAATGAAGGCTGGGATCGATAGGCCTGGAACGTGACGGTCTTGACTGACATATCCCCGTCTTATCCCTGCATGCTGTCAGCGGTTGTTAAACTTGGCCAGACCCAGGGGGACAAAAGGGGACGCTACGTAGCCAGAGAAATTATCCGCTGTATTCCCCCTTCATGAGGTGACAATAGAAGAAGAAGAATAAGAAGAAGAATGAGAAGAAGAAGAAGAAGAAGCAGGAGAAGAAGAAGAAGAAAAAGAAGAAGGAGGAGGAGGAGAAGAAGAAGAAGAAGAAGGAGGAGGAGAAGCAGGAGAAAAAGAAGAAGAAGGAGGAGAAGGAGGAGGAGGAGAAGAAGAAGGAGGAGGAGGAGGACAACGACGACGACGAGAAGGAGAAGAAGAAGAAGCAGAAGAAGAAGCAGGAGGACGACGACGACGAGAAGGAGAAGAAGGAGGAGAAGAAGAAGCAGAAGAAGAAGAAGCAGGAGGACGACGACGACGAGAAGGAGGAGAAGAAGACGAAATTCTGAGAACAAAAATGAAACGCACAAATGCGAAATCACGACTACCACCTTACACCACAGCAACCCATATCATCCTCCTCTTCGCCGTCATTGTTACTATCCTCCTCCTCCTCATCATCATCATTATCATCATTACAATCACATTCAACATCATGACCGTTAGCATCATCAGTACCAAGCTTGGCTCCAGTATATCTCCAGCCTCTCTACATTTCCAGCCGCACAAAAGACCGCCTTTGTGTTTGCTGTTCACTTTTCTGGGTTGGAGAGCCCTAACTGACCAAGACCCTGTCCCACTTCTCAAATGGTACCCGCCAGTAATAGGCCGCCTAGCCTGGCTAACGGGGCAGGGATCGCTACAGTCCTCATGGTGGTGGAGTCTACTAAAGAAGTATTGCACAATCCCTGGTTTTTAGCTCAAGTCAGGGACTTCAACATCTTCGCCGCATCTGCAGCAAAGAACGCCAGCTCGCAGTTCCAGGCACATAGAAGAAGAAGAACGAACAAACGAACAGATTTTATTTTCAAAGAGTTAAGAATTGGGGACGCAGACCGGTCTAACATCCCGCCTTTCATCATACAGCTTTCACTCAGTTGTAGACTTTGCTGGCGCTAAATCTACATTTTATGGATAGACTGGGAAGAAATAGATCAACCCAGCTGTTTAAGGCATTCCCTTTGAATGTACTACCGTACTGCGTGGCCAAGATCTCGAGACCCCCATGACCGCCAACCCAGATTCTCCCATCCAAGGATACTGCACGTCAGTTAATTCAGCACCTTACATACTTTCACACATCACATCAACATGAAATACATATCACCAAGTCAGCCTTCCATTTATTAACACTTTCTACATATATCATAGTGACGCCACTACAGACACTACAACACAGGACATAAACATGTATCATCATGATAATAACACGGCATGACATAAATAAAATGTATCATCTATAACTAAGTATCAACTAAATCAGTGGACCAGACTGTGCTGGGCTCCTCTGGCCCTACTAAACAATTATACATTTATCTCAATATTGTGCAGATGCATTGGTAGGACATTTCAGCCGCTGCAGCCATGAAAACCCATTCCAGTATCTCACATAAAACTTTCATGTGCCAGTGCACTGAATAACATATTTCACCTTGTGCCAAAGCACCGAATACATATTTCCATTTGTGTCAGTACACTGAACACATATTTCAGTTTGTGCCAATGTACTAAAATAAAACATGATGGACCTAGGCGTTTCCATCAGATATGACAAGACTCAACAGAATCAGTGAAATTTTCACGTACGACGACAATGACGATAATCCAACAGTACAGTATGATTTCCGACATATCATATAATCCATAGTACATTTGAATCATGCATTGTGAGGTAAGCAGGGCTAAAACCGTAGAGAAGAAATTAGCTCCTTGTCATATCCTCTGGTTTTCTGCTCTTCTTCCAGCTTCACGAAGTTCACATGAAATTAACAGCATGATGTAATCCCCCGTGCCATTTAGAGAACATTAATCATAATGAAACACACACACACACACAAACATATATATATATATTAGTGGCTGGGGCTAAGTATGTCCATATCAAACACAACACCGAACGAGATAGGACTTGCCTCGCCGTTGCCCGCTGCTATGCTCAGTGTAACTTTTACCGCACGCTTTTTCCTTTATATTTCTCCGTTCAAAATCCGTACACTATTCTGGGCTTCGAAAGGCAGTTCACACAATCACAGTCATGCAGCATTTGTTAATGAGCATAATAGGGCTCGCATAGGTGTTTGCCAATTTTTCCTGTTTTCGGCGAGTTTTTCAACTTTATTAAGGGATGTTATGCCCACTAAACTGGCTTCTCTTAACAATGTCCTCTTCAGAGTTTCACGTGGTCGACCTCTTTTTCTTCGGCCTGTTGTGCTCCACTTGATAGCTTGTTTTGGTATTCTCTGATTGTTTCTTGTCATCACATGGCCTACATTTGTCCATCCTCTTTTTCTGATCAAACATGAGACAGGTTGTTGTTTGCTCATCTGTCTTATCTCTGCATTGTTCTTAAATTCATTCCACTTTATACCAAGTATTTTCCTGAGGCATCTTGCCTATTTCTTTAGTTGATTTCCAGCTTTCGCATGCATAAATGAGGGTGGATATCACATTTGAATTGAATAGTCTTAACTTGGTTTTTGTTCTTATAACTTTTGAATTCCATATGGTCTCAAGATTTTTGAAGGACAATGCTGCTTTTGCAATTCTAATTCTAACTTCCTTTCTGGTGTCACCATCCTGGTCTATGTAGCTGCTAAAAAAAGTAAAAAGTAAAGATAGTCCCATAGCATTTCAAATGCCGTAGGGGGTGAAGCGTTAGAGACCTCATTATGCTGGGTCATCAGCGTATGAGGTAGGGTGACCAGTTCCTTTCCTCGCTGCCTTTACTTCCCAGATTTTCTCTGGTACCCATTTTACGAGGCTGGGTCGACCTCAGGGCCGTATTGGTCGGAAAAAAAATCCCGCTCAGCTGGGGATTCGAACCCTCGACCATTTGGTTGCTAGACGAGTGCTCTAACCACTACGCTAGCCGGCCCCCATGTAGCTGCTAACGTATGCATATTGACTGACTTCTTCAATATCTGTCCCTTCTATGTGTATTTTTCCATTTTAATTAATGGGAAGTTTCATTATTTTTGTTTTGTCCTTGTTAATTTCAAGTCCTATTTTTCTAGCTATTGAAGAAAAAATATCTGTTTTTTCTTGCATGGAATTCACATTGTTACTGATAAAAGTTATGTCATCAGCAAAATCAATATCTTCTAGTTGGGTCCCATGTACCCAATCAATATCTGTGTTACCTGTGCAGCATTTTTTCATTTTGAAGTCTATTGCGATTCTAAACGGCAAAAGTGGCAGTATACATCCTTGTTTCACGCCAGTTTCAATCTGGAATCATTCCCTCATCCCTTCTTCTGTCTTGACTGCACAAACATATCCCTGTAGAAGTCCTTAATGATGTTGACAATTTTAGATGGTATCCCATATAGACGTAAAATTCTCCATAATGAATCTCTGTGTATGCTATCAAATGCCTTTTTAAAGTCCATGAAGTTCAGTATTAATGGTTTCTGCTTTTTAATATGTTCTTCAAGTATTATTCTTAGAGTTAAAGATCTAGTCGAGACAGCTTCTCCCTTCTCGAAATCCTGCTTGGCATATTAGAGACATTTATCTCAGTTGATACACGATGTGAACTGTGCGTTCCTCCGTCTCGTTTCAGCGTAATTTATCGCTGTTATAAAAGATTAGAACGTGCTCTAGTGCCCGTTACTGAGAATGTCCACGTAGTAGACTCTGTGGCTGGCCTGGGGGAAAAAGAAGCAATCTTCAAGTGGTTTGCCGCAAATCCTCGAGTAGATCGGAGGAATAGACCTCTTATCAAGCTCCACCACCCTGATGAACGCGTGGGACCCTACCACGTTGTTCTTTTCACGGGCAGCACGAAGAAGAAGAAGAAGCGGGGATTTGATCCTGATCTGCTCTCGTTGTTGGCCCGTTATTCTACCAATCGCGCATGTTGAGTCTAGTAATTGGCACCATCACACTTGGGGCACACCAATACATGCCCTGCTCTTTTGTTTCAGCAACCACCAAAGAGTATGAATGACTAATTATGCCAATCAGCTATTGGCTCTGGCGATCTTATTCTACCAAAAAACCAGTCGAACACAGCAGCTGGAAAAAAAAAATAACCACAGAATACAGTTATGCTCCGTAGACATAATTTTACATTGCCGCAAACGCTAAAAATACGCGTCGTAAAATACCGCGGCAGTTATATTTTTAGTTATAAAGAATGTTCGTGTGTCATAGGTGTTGTCTGGAAGGTTAAGAGTTAATGAAGGAACAGCAGTTACTTTGTTGAAATTGTCCCTCCTGTTTTCTTTTCGTTTTACTGTATCAATACTGCGCTTTGCTGCAGTGGCTTCGTGTAGAGTTATAGACGAGTACTTGTTTAATATACTTCTACACTAATTCTTCGTGTGCTTTACACAATACTTTCTGTATCATTTAAGATTAGTACTTCTTAACAAGAGATCCACGAAAGAATTTTTTTGATGCTCACTAACAAGAAAATGTATTGCCTGGATTTAAAAAAAAAAACAACAACAGAACAAATGAGTGTTATTTTTAACGTCGGGTCTACAGCGGTTCTCATACAGGAAAAGTGGGCCCGGAGTCCGAAACAAAAGCTTAAGAACCACTGAATTAAATTATAAGAGACAAACTAAACCGTTTGTCACCGTTTACAGTTTCTGTTATCTGGAGTTTATCTAACAAAAACCTTTACCCATCAAATAATCGCTGTAACAGAAACAATTAATGTTGTAACAATGTTACTAGAAAAAAAAAGAACAGCCCATCACGTAACTTATTTGTTGAACTTAATAAATAAATAATATCGTTACACTCACCAAGAAAGTTCTGAGCGTGAGCTAGCTCAGTTTCTTTTGCCCCCGAAGTTTGTTTTTTATTGCTGATGTCTCTCAATTCAAAAAGATATGCGGATATCTGTATCCCCTCCCCCCACCCCCCACCCCCCCCCCCCATCTTGGGCCCATCCTTAAAACAAGAGAAGGCAGCCGTTCCCCGGAGCAGTGCCTCTCCCTTCTCCTCCCTTTACCTCCTTTCACTGTGTCTATTTGAAAGGCACGGATAACCGGATCTGTCTTCACCTCTAATAGAACATAACTTTCTAAAACTTGAAACAGCACAAGGACTATACAATAGAAAAAAAAAATTGAATCCTTTACCCTCTTACATTTTTCTGAAGCGCTGCTGAGCCACCGAAATAGAACGGGCCCGGGAAATGTCCGTATAATGTATCATTATTTTTTGTGTGTATGTGGTAAATTAATGTGACCAGAGACGGATTAACCAGCCAGGGCCCAAAGTCTAAACTTAGTAAGGTCTCACCCGTACCCGCAAACCCCCCCCCCACCCCCAACCCCCGCTCAGTGGCGGGTTATCCTTTAACTTTGAACATGTTTAAGCCCGGGGGAGGGGGGGGGGCGCCAGGAAGGGAAAGAGCCCCAGCGAAAAAAGAAAAGAAGAAAAAAAAAGTCCAAGCAAATGTACATTATTGCTTTATGAATTATGTATCACGGGATGGGGGGCTTACTAACTTTAACCTAAGAGCCCAGGTGGTGATTAATTTGACACCCCCCCCCATACACACCACCACCTTTGCCATACCTCCCTTGTCCATAATTTCCATCGCTTGGTATATAACTTCACTAGCTGAGTACCCGACGTTGTCCGGGTATTTGTTTCTCCCATTCAACAAAGTTCCATTCATTTCCATAACCTTCTAGACCGTTCTACAAAGTTCTATTTATTGCCGCACCCTTCTAGAACGTTCTACAGAGGTCTGTTCAGTTTCGCAATCTTCTAGAAGGTTCTACAATATTCAATTAATTTCCACAACCTTCTAGACGGTTCTACAGAATCTAGACGGTTTGATTATAAACAACATTTTTAGTTTCACTTCCAGGAGCAAGAATAAATAAATTCTTGGGTGAACCCACCTTTGAGCAAGCAACATAAAGTTGTCCGTGGGAGAAACATGGCGATTTCAAATCTATCTCTCTCCCCCTCTCTCTGTCCCTCTATCTATCCCCCTTCTCTCTCCCTCTCTCTCTCCCTCTCTCTTTTCCTTCCTGTCTCTCTTCCCGTCTCCATCTCTCTCCCTACCTCTCCGTCTCTCTCCTTCTCTATCTCCTTCTCTCTCCCCCCTCTCTCTTACTAATTTGAAAAAAAAATTAGAAAACCACACACTGTCACAGAGCAATGAAATCTACTATAGAATACGATAAAAAGCTAACATAAACATAAAGAGAAAACAAAGTTCTGGAAGACTTGCCGAATTAGCTTACCTTATATACGACCATTATCCTGAAGGGCTTTAACCACCCTGGGTACTCAGAGACCAGAGCGCTCAAGAATTGAAAGTGCCCAACACAAACGCGCAATGCGAAAAGCCAAGGCAAGCACAAGCATCCACAACTGAACCTGGACATATATGTTCCGTGTGTGCCAAAACCTTTTTTAGAGCTCGTATAGGGCTAGTTCTGACAACAATTATTGAGAAAAGACGCTGGCGATGGTTGGGACATGTGCTCCGAATGACTGACAACTCACTACCAAAAATAGCACTAAGATGGACACCACAGGGGAACAGAAGTAAGGATAGACCAAAAGAGACACGGACAAGAACAACAGAAAGGATGTTGAGCAATAGAGGGCTCACCTGGGCAAGAGCAGAAAAAAAGGCGAAGGACAGGCATTTGTGGAAAACCCTTGCGGAAGAAGGTTCAGAGAGAGAGAGAGAGAGAGAGAGAGAGATAGGGCTAGTTGGTCACGCACGGACACATCTCCTTACTCTGACTAAGATGAATCTGTGTCATCATCGAAGACGATGGACGAACAACAACACCACGACCAACAACATATACGACGGTCTAAGATTCGGGTGGGTGCTGGAAGTTTCTCGAACATCATGAGTCCAAGACTGCAGTCATATCCACAACCTTCTAGAAGATCCCACCCCACCCCTAGACTCCCCTTCCCCCAATGCGGTTGGCAGCTGATCAACCACTGTATGGGCGCTCTCTGGTATGAAATAAACACTCTGACCATTTTCTACATGGACGCTGAGGTGAAAGAGCAGTTGGGTTTCTGTCATGAATCAGAAATCTGCTCTGTGGATCATGTGTTTCGTTATCTCGTTCGTTAAAACTTTCGGCAAGTCGCCAGATACAACGTCATCGATTTGCGCGGGCTGACCTTTGTCCTTCGCTGATGACAACCAGAACATATCACGGGAGTTACTTCCCTTCGTTCAGTGGGGGTATTGTTTGTATCGATCGACCCCCATAACCCAGGTCCCACACGGTGCACTGTCCAGGTTGTAAGTCATCCGGTTGCCAAGTTTGGTTGAAATTGTTCCAGGCGTTCCAGCGTGATGCTCTAACATACACACACACACACGTTCATTTTTATACATATAGATTCCCGCTAGTCTTGACCTGTGCTTGTTACAGTGCTACTATATAATTCTGCATCGCATGGACCAAACACAAACTTGACACGTCGCTGTATTTTTGGGTAATGTAATTTGTTGGTGTGATTGTCAAGTGAAAAATTGCAACAGTAATGGCTATAAATGATTGTCAAGTGAAACAATGCAAAAAATAACGATTATAAATGATTATGAAGTGAAACATTGCAAAATAATAATGGCTATAAATGACTGTCAAGTGAAACACTGCAAGAGGTCACCAGCACCTGCATACACCTGAGAGATGTGGCACCAAAAGTGGGCTTGGCCATTAACTAAGATATCAAGAGACTAGAGGCAGAATGATCCAAATTATATAAATGTTGGAGATATCATCATTAGGAAAGCAGAAACATAGAAATATCTAGGCACAGCCTTCAACAAAAGTAATATAGTAAGCGAGGAAATTAAAAGCAGAGTACAGGCAGGGGATAAAATACATTTTGCCTTACAACACGTGTTAAAATCCAAAATCCTGTCCCAAAACACCAAAATAAAAATCTACAAAACTGTAATAAGGCTAGCCGTCATGTATGGCAGCTGTTGTCTAGGTTGTCTCGTCATCGTTGTCTAGGTTGTCTCGTTACAGTGGAGTACAACACAGAAACATGAGCAACAATTACAGGTCTTTGAGAATAAGATCCTAAGAAGAATTTTTTGGCCCATAAAGGAAACCAACAGTAGAGAATGGAGAGCTAGAAAGAACACTGAGCTGAACAGCTTATTTAAATCCCAAAGAATTATAAATGTCTTGAAACTGAACAGACTACGCTGGTTGGGGCATGTAGAAAGAATGGAAGAGAACAGACACATGAAAATGATGTATGCACAAGAGATGAGGGAAACAAGACCAAGGGGTAGACCAAGAAAGAGATGGAAAGACAACATAGAAGAAGATATAAAGGAAATTAGTGTCACCAGCTGGAAAGAGAAGATTAAGAATAGACAGGAATGGAGGTGAACTTTATCTGCAACAGTGAGACTTATGGCACTGAAAGCTGTAAGAGGAAGAAGTGAAACAATTTTGGTTTTTCGTTTCTTTACACCCAGCCATTATTGCCTCTTTTAGCTTAACGGCGAATCCGCCCCTGAATGTTATGGTATGGTAGCCATGTTTTCTGAGTCGTCATAATTATGGCAACGATGATCACAGTAATCATTGATGATTCGCATCATATCCCAGACATGTAAAAGAAGAAAGGACGATAACAACTTCTTCTTCTTCTTCTTCTTCTTCTTCTTCGAGCTTTTAAAATTCAGCAGCTTTCTGAGCCACTAATGCTCAATGCTGCAGACAAGATACGTCTCCATTCCTCTCTGTTCTTGCCAATTCTCGATTCCCAGAGCGCATATATTTTCATCCAGGTTGTCTCGTCATCGCTGTCCAGGTTATCTCGTCATCGTTGTCTAGGTTGTCCAGTTATCGTTCTCTAGGTTGTCTCGTCATCGTTGTCTAGGTTGTCTAGTTATCGTTGTCCAGGTTGTCTCGTCATCATTGTCTAGGTTATCTCGTCATCGTTGTCTAGGTTGTCTCGTCATCGTTGTCCAGGTTGTCTCGTCATCGCTGTCTAGGTTGTCTCGTTACCATTGCCTAGGTTGTCTAGTCATCGTTGTCTAGGTTGTCTCGTCACCATTGTCTAGGTTGTCTAGTCATCGTTGTCTAGGTCCACCTCTTGGTCTCTCCACCCCTTTCATCATTTCTATACAGGCCATCCTTGTTTGTCTGTCCTCCATTCTCGCTAAATGCCCAAGCCACTTTCTAATAACGTCTGTTATAAGCAGGAGAGTTAATGCGTTAGATTTCTTTGCTACTTTCTAATCTTCCATTGTTGTGTTGTTGTGGATAATAACTCTGGTAGGTAGCGTCATTACAAAGTTGTTATTGCGAAGTGGGAACCATGTTCATCATTACATCGTTAAGCCAGCAGTTGTGGCATACAGACTTCTTACGGAGAAAGTGCACCGGAGGGAAAAGCAGAGAGAGAGAGAGGGGGGGGGGGAGAGAGGAAGCTTTTTGGCTGCTCCAGGCGTGTAACCGAAAGCCCAGTCCTTTCCTTTCTTAAACATAAGCCCAGAGGTGCAAGTGTCAAGAGGACACGTGGAACAAAGCAGAGGCAAAAACTCCGCGGCAAAACAGCCTAGGATTAGCCTGGACGAAGACGGATGGCTAGATTTAACGCAGAAACACGGCCTTTTTTTTTTTTGCTTTATCTGAAACACGTGGAAGATAAAACCCCGTTCTGTGTGAGTTCTAGTGCTGTTTGTCATAGGCGATCAGATGTCTTCGGTCTTCATCCTACCAGTGTGCCATTTCATAATAATAGTAACAGAATATTAATAGCAATAGCAATAATAATAATGATAATGATAAAAACAACAACAATAATAGTGATAATGATAATAATAATAATGGCATTAATAATAATGATAATAATAACCATGATAATAACAACAACAACATGATGATAATAATAATAATATTGATGATAATAATAACAATAATAACAGTGATAATTATAATAATGACAATAATAATAATAACAATCATGATAACAATGATGATGATGATGATGATGATGATAACAGTAATAATACTAATGATATAATAATATGCAAATTAACGTCTTTTCTTCTGCTTATTGGGAATGGAACTTAATTAAATCCTAGAAGGAAACGAGTCATCATTCACTGGACAATACAACGAGAAGGAGAGGGCGTGAAAAGATCCTAACAACAGGAAAGATAAACAGGGAAAAAGAGGCAGGGGAAGACAAAGAGAAGAGAAAAAAATCGTGGACAGTCTAACTCAGTGGCACAAGAAGAAGTCAGCAATTGAGCTGACGACAGGAGATATTCCCCCCCCCCTCCCCCCCCCCCCCCCCCAATGTATGTAACTCTGTGCCGGGAAGTATGAATAGTTTTTTTATATCGTCAAATCTGATTTTTTATATTTTATACCTGTAAAGGTAAAGATAATCCTGTCATGTCTTAGAGGCACATAGAGATATGGTGTTGGTGCCCATATTTTCCTTTTTATACTTGTATATTTTGTTTTTCTTTGTCTTCGTCCTGTATGTCTTTGCATTAATCAGGGGCATCATAGAAACTTTCCAAATGAAATATTTGTCGTTACAGCTTAACAGCCGTGGCTTCGGATGTAGTTATATACTTCGGTTTGTGGACTTACACACAGCGGCCTGGTTAGCTCCTGGGTGGTTAGGTGCTCGGTTTACTAATCCGGTGGTACCGGGTTCAAGTCTTGGCAGAGGGGATTTTTTTTTCTAGTACACGCCAGAAATGGCCCCCGGGGGGTCCACCCAGCCTCTGAAAATGGGTACCAGAGAAATCTGGGAAGGTAGATGCGGGCCAGGTGTGATACTGACCACGTCAGACTTTCATGTGCCGAAGGTCATGGAAAATACGGGCCTAACACCGTATTCCCCAATATGACTAAATGGCATGGAAACGGGGATTTTTAACTTTACCTTCGTACGTATCTTATCTTATATATCTTATATCCTTCCCGTGCCGTTAAACGTCACATAGGGCTCGTAAAGTAGTTCGCCAATTTTTCCTGTCTTCGGCGAGCCTTTCAACCTCATCAAGGGATTTTATGCCTGTTAATTTGGCCTCTCTTAATAATGTCCTCTTCAGAGTTTCACGCGGTCTGCCTCTTTTTCTTCGGCCTGTTGTGTTCCACTTGATAGCTTGTTTTGGGATTCGTACGTATACTCAGAATCATTTTGTGTGTCAGGAAAAAAAATATTCTCGAAAACAGTTTGATGACAGAAGGCACATTTTGTGAAACTGTATCAAATTTTGGCTTTCTGTCTTTCTTTCTTTCTTTCTTTCTTTCTAAGTTTCTTTCCACCAACCTGCTGCACACACACACGCACGCACACACACACATGTGTGTTGTCAGGCAGTCAGTCAATCGCCCTTCCATCCGCCCATCCTATTCCCCCCTCCCCCTCCCCCTTTTTTTCAACTCTAAATCTGCCTTCCTTCTCAGCCTCTAATGTCCTTATCTAAAAACATCCAGTTATTAACTCAAATGTTTGGGCCCTGTAAACACATTGTGAAATAAAATGTGAAAATAATTTTATCATTTCAGAGCTGTTTCAAAAGACGCTGCTGTAGATTTTCAAATTTCAAGTGGATGGACTAGAAAAAAAAACAAAAACAAAATGGATTATTCTAACTGTTGTCGACATCTGTGTTTGTCTGCGAAATTGAATTCAAGGAAGGGGAAAATAACTCACGTGAGTACTTTCTGTAAAAAAAAATTCTGTGGTTATGTCCCTTAGATCCTCTTTTCTGTATATAGGCTACATCGCGCATTCATTTCTTTTTGTGTAACGATGCTTTTGTTATCAATATTTGATAACGATGGTTTTGTTATTAAACCTATTAGCTGAACGCTTGAAAATTTTGCCAGCCAAATGCAGTGAGAAAATCTTGTAAACACAAACATCATGGGATACGAAGTGGACCTAGGGTTTTTTGTTGTTCTTGAAGCGAAACTTGAAAGATGGTTGGTCGTCGAGAGGACAAGGTACTCTAACCGTTTGAGTATCATTACAAAATAAAATGACACTGGCATCTTATGTTTACTACCAAAGTAAACTACTGCCTACCTAAAAGTAAAGTAAGTATATATTTAGCTATCAAACTTTATCTACCTGCCTACCTACCAATTTTACCAGCCTACCCAGCAATCTGCTTTACCTACCTATCTATTATATAATTACGCGTTTATCACCTGCCTAATTACCTACCTACCTAATTACCTGTCGACCTGCCTACTCTATCTGTGTGTGTGTGTTGTCTGTCTGTCTGTCTCTCTCTGTCCGTAATTCTTCTGTACACGTGCCAGTCCATCTCTTTGCCTGACACATTGTCTTTCTAATCCGCTTATAAATGAAGTTTGTGCAGTCATATTTTTAGATATCTGACAAAATTCTGATAACTCTCAGACTTTTTGGCTGAAATATTCAAATCTTAATTAGCACTCACTAGAAAACATACGCAGTAGAGAAATTCATAAGAAAAGTCATTGTCTCCTTTTGTACAGCGCTGTAGATAACTGTTTTCCACGACAAAGAGTTATTGTCAGTTATTCCGATTTTTTCCCCCAGTTGTTTCCCTTCTACACTATGATAGCCTGTGTTCAATCCATTCTCACTGAGTTTTCTTCTTCGAGAATGTTCTTTTTAGCTGATTTTCAAACTGGGGTCAGTGTAACAAAGATGGCTTAAGCTAAAAAAAATAAAAACCGTTTCCAAGCCATTAGGTATACGGGACATGTGCTCCGAGTGACTGACAACTCACTACCAAAAATAGCACCAAGATGGACACCACAGGGGAACAAAAGTAAGGATAGACCAAAAGAAACAAGGAAAAGAACAACAGAGAGGATATTGAGCAAGAGAGGGCTCACCTGGGCAAGGACAGAAAAAAAGGCAAAGGCAGAAAAAAAGGCAAAGGAAGGGCATTTATGGAAAACCCTTGAGGAAGCCCCATGTGCCCTGGGCACTTAATGTTTAGAGAGAGAGAGAGAGAGGTATACAAAGTAAGGCCTATATTTCAAAGACCTTCGGCAGATGAAAGTGTGATGTGGTCATTATCACGCCTGACCCGCATTTTTGCAATAGAAAGCTGCGCTTCAATCAGCAGAAAACGGAGAGAGAGAGAGAGAGAAAGAGAGAGAGAGAAAGAAAGAAAAGAGAAAGAGAGGGAAAGAAAGAGAGAGAAAGAGAGAGAAGACAACAGAAATCTGCGATTCAGTCAACAATAAACAGAGATAGAGAGAGAAAGAGAGAGATAGAGAGAGAAAGAGAGAGATAGAGAGAGATAGAGAGAGAAAGAGAGAGACAGAGAGAGAGAAAGAGATAGAGAGAGAAACAGATAGAGAGAGAAAGAGAGAGAGGTAGGGAAAGAGAAAGAGAGAGATAGGGAGACAGAAAGAGAGAGGGAGACAGAAAGAGAGAGATAGAGTGAGATAGAAACAGAGAAAAAGAGAGAGACAGAGACAGAGAAAGAGAGAGAGAGAAAGAGAGGGAGGGAGGGAGAGAGAAGAAGAGAAACTGCACTTCAAATAACACTAAACAAGAGATACCTTCCTCACGTTTACCTCCAGTATTTGTTTACATTGCTGTTGCTATAAGCTCCAAGTTACTGTGGTTACCTTATGGAGGTGTTATAGCTTTAACTAGTTTCTGGCCGTACCATTCCTGAACATCAGGTCTTGTCTGCGCTGCGGAGTGCTTACTCCGTCTTAAGATCCTCCCACCAAGGAGGAGACTGGACCTATTGTGGGCGTGTCCTCGTTGGACAATGAAAACTATCTCAAAACGATCTAGAAAGAGAACAGAATAATTAAATGCAATGAATTAAAAGCGACATTCTCTGTTAACAAGAAAGGCTTCAATGAGAATTTAAGCTGTCATAGCCAGCGGTTCAAAAACTGCACAGATGAATATCTTTGTATGTCTGCGCCGGAGTTTCTCAGCCAGGATTTCCGCTAGGGGCTCTGCAAGATTTTGTGGTTTAGAAAGACTAAGCAAAGTTACAGCCTGATGTAAAAGGTGAAGGTAAAAGGAAAAATCCCTGTTTCGATGTCATTAAGGCATTATGGGGATACGGTGTCGGGCCTCTATTTCCGAGACCACCAGCGCATGAAAGTGTGATGTGGTCAGTATCTCGCCCGACCGAATTTACCTTCCTGTAGCATGGCCTTGTAAGTAACGGATATTGTTGTTGTTGTTATTATTATTATATTAATGAAAATATACTGTAAAGAAAATAGTAACATCGAATAGCGACACAGAAAAATGGAGAGGAAAGGAAGAGAAAGGTATAAAACTTCCATGACGCTAGAACAAGACCCGGACAAAAGTAAACAGTGGAAACAGTGAACAGAAAAAGACGAGACTCAGTGACGCTGACACATCAAAGGAAGGACGCCAGAAAGTAGGATGGTCCAGTGATAACAAAGCGGTGACTGGACGTTGACACGTGTAAACAAAATAGAAAAGACGAATAGAAAAGGCAGACACAATGAAAAGTGAGGACACAATAAAACCTCCGACAATGAATAGCAAGATAATGATTTAGATAAATAACAATTGTATAGACGGAGTTGACACTTGACACCTATTAGGTGACGCGATTGCATACGGGTTTTAAATAAAGGAGTGACCAACTCGGGCAGCTGACCAATTAAATATTTAGAGGCGTGGCCTATTGGACAATTGACTTACGACATATAAGTAACGGGGCAGTCTGAATGACGGACAATCAGAACGCTCATGGGAACCAGTGGACATCTGAAGGGTGGAGCCAAAATACTTATTGATTAATCCATCAAGCTGGACTTGAAGATAAAAAGGTGAGCGGAGAGACAGGAGAACCACAATGAGGAACCAAGTAGTGGGGAAAGAGGAAGAAGAAGAGACAGAGGAGGAAGCCCGAAGACAGAAGAACAAGAAAGAAGAACCAAGAAGGAAGAAGAAGTAGAGGAGAGGAGACAGAGGACGGAGCCCCGAAGACAGAGGACGGTCAGTGAACTGAGACCGAGCCAGAAAAGAGAAGAAGAGAAGGGCAGATACACCAGAGAAGACACGAGAGAGAAAGAAGACGCAGGTAACGACAGTTGGAATAGATGGACAATTAGAGAAACAGATACTCAGGAAAAGCAGTTTTGAAGAAGTAGTTTTAGGACAGATTGAAGCTGTGCTTCAAGTGTTTCAAGTGATTGCGAAGAATTGACACTTTGAAACTTCGAGTACAATGATTTAGTCGTGTAACTGATTGACCACGTGTTGGAGATCGAATATAGTGCAGAGTTTAGAACTGTCCTCTTATCAAATGTGCAGAATGTTGTGAAACAGGAGAACACTGAGAATTGCTGCATGTAGAATTATAGGAGTTAGATACTGATGTGCTTCAGCGATGAAACTAACGAAGATTATGTCATATTGCATCTTAGTACAAGTGATGTTGTGAATTCTAAGTCGAATATCTTATTTGTCAGAATTAAATGAATTCTGTAGAGAACATTACATCGGACTTGCTGTGGTTTAGCGAATGTTATAATATTTGTGAAACATCGATGTGTTATGATCAGAGAACCAAAGAGCATCTTCTTTAGTCAGAAATGTATGATTCACAACTTGAAAATATTATATTCCTAGATTTCTATGGTACCCATATTTAAAGGCTGGGTGGACCCCCGGATCGTTGGTGTGGTGGTACTAGCAAAAAAAAAAAAAAAACCACTTCTAGGACTTGAACCCAGTACCATCAGATTAGTAGATGGAGCGCGTCTAACCACTCAGCTAACCAGGGCACCACAACCTGATGTACAGAGAAATATCCCTTTTCTTAAACCTACGAATATTATTCAGAGATATTTGGTTACGCTATCTTCATTTTTACAGATCCCTGACATATAGATATAATTTGTTACAGAAGAGTTTCCCCGAGACCTGATAATTATACCGAGGGTTCCGGCAGGATATAAAAGGTTGAGAACGGCTGATGTACAATATCAATTTCACACAATGATAGTCCCTGCAGAGTGGCAGAGTGGTATCCTTACGATACAATCTTGAGAACACGTGATGTTTCTGAGCAGGAAGACTTCAGATCTTCGGCTGCTGAGATTTCATACTTCCAGCGGTTTTCCTAATTTGTAATATATATATAAAAGCGCGAAATCAACAATCTGTTAACTTCAGTTTATCTCGTCATTTATTTGTTGTAAATTTGCTTTTATCGATTTCTGAAGTGAACAGATAGGAGATTTGTATGCAAATTAATGGCCCTCACATGAAACCTCCTACCAGCAGTTTACATGCAGACTGTAATTGCTGACTTCTATCTGGTCGACGAGCATTCACGAGATGAAACCTGGATACACATCAACTCGTGTTTTTAGATTGTTTCATACGCTGCGGTCCTGACTTATGGGACTGAGCTTGAGATCACACAGATATTTGCCCGCTAGCATAAAACTGTCCTCACTTTTACGTGAAATTCTTTATTCAGTCCACGTACTTCTGTCAACGCTCCACACCGTGTGTGATCCAGTCATGATATATTTATTGAAGTTGGTGGTAGATCCTTTAACTTCAGGAACAAAGATGGCTAACAATTGTGAAAGCTAACAGGGCCCAGGAACCAGAGCTGGCTAAGACCCCTCCCCGTCCCAACTTCTCTGTCGCTGCTGCTAGTAGCAGTTTGTTTAACAAAGCAGGACTGGCTGATGTCTTTAGTGGTGGAGTCAGTTCAGAAGCTTATTTTGTGGGTCAACTCCTTTTCTACAAGTTATTAACCGTTAACCGCTCACATTTCGGTACGACACTTGCCCTTCAACATCTTCACGGCGTCGACTGTTAGGAAAACCCTGCTCGCAATCCCAGAGAAATAGAACAGCGGCAACAACAGCTCCATCTCAGCCACCATAGCGTGGTCCACATCTCAGTCACCATAGCGTGGTCCACATCTCAGTCACCACAGTGTGGTCCATATCTCAGTCACCATAGCGTGGTCCACATCTCAGTCACCACAGCGTGGTCCACATCTCAGCCACCACAGCGTGGTCCACATCTCAGCCACCACAGCGTGGTCCACATCAAAGATTTGTCTCATGCTCCGATGAGCTGTTGAAAGCACAGACAGAAATCTTAGCCATGTAGGGACGAGGATATGTCGCGGGTGATCTAGGCTTAGAGCTGTCGAAGATGCTCACCCGCTGGTATATGATCGAGCTTTAACGTGTCTTCTTCTTCTTCTTCTTCTTCTTTGCGTTCGAGGTTGTTGGCACATCAGATCCTGATCCCTGTCGACATGGCAAAGCCCACAGTCCTCTCCAGATCCTGATAGGAGCCCTCCAAAGCTTTTGCCCCCGAGCTTGTGTCTTCTGGCCATGTCTCACGCCTCAGGTCCGCATGGTTTGGGCACTCTTGAAGGATATGTTCTGGAGTCTGGACTCCACTGCGACATGGACATTCGTCTGTGAGACATTTTACGTCGATGAACACTGAGGTGACTCAGTAGTTTGCAGTGGCCTGTCCTTAGGCGAAAGAGGATGGTTTGCTGATGCCTTTATAGTTGTTGTAATGGATCTGGTTTGTTGCTGCGTTTTACTTGTTTCTTCCGTTCAGATTTGCACTGGTTACGGGTTATAGTTTTTGCCTCTTGGTAGTTTACTGGATGATTTGCTTGGTCTTGATTACTGTCAGCTTTGGATAGGGTGTCAGCTATTTCAGTGGCATCTACTCCACAGTGGGATGGCACCCATTGTAGATTTGCCCGCTCCATGAGAGTCTTAAATCCTGGTTGCCACCCTGTCTTAGTGTCTCACTGATTCGCAACCAGGCTTAAGATTTTACCGTTTACGATGGGTTTAAGACTTTACATTTTACAATGGGTTTAAGATGTTACCGTTTACAATGGGCTTAAGATTTTACTAATTACAACGGGTTTAAGATTTTACTGTTCACAATGGGTTTAAGACTTTACCATTTACAATGAGTTTGAGATTTTACCTTTTACAATGGATTTAATATTTTACCGTTTACAATGGGTTTACGGTTTTACCGTTTACCGTGGTTTTGAGATTTTACCGTTCATAATGGGTGTGCAATTTTACCGTTTACAATGGGTTTAAGATTTTCAATAGGTTTGAGATTTTACCGTTTACAATGGGTTTAAGAATTTACCGTTTACAATGGGTTTGAGATTTTACCGTTTACAGTGGGTTGAGATTTTACCATTTACAATGGTTTTGAGCTTTTACCGTTTACAACGGGTTTAAGATTTTATCGTTTACAATGGGTTTGAGATTTTACCGTTTACAGTGGGTTGAGATTTTACCGTTTACAGTGGGTTTGAGATTTTACCCTGTACAATGGGTTTAAGATTTTACCGTTTATAATGGGTTTAAGATTTTACCGTTTCAATGGGTTTAAGATTTTGCTGTTTACAATGAGTTTAAGATTTTACTATTTACAATGGGTTTACGGTTTTACCGTTTACAATGGGTTTAAGATTTTACCGTTGTGCCTTTAAACTTACCCTCCGAAAGCTCCACATCTAGAACATTCCAGAAGACCTTTCGTGATGCCACTGCGTTCTTGAATATTCTTTGTGGTGTTTGATCTTGTGTGACTGTATTCGCTGGCTTTCTATTGCTTTAAAACTCAAAATGAAACTGTAATCTTTTAAAATCCTGTCACATTATCAGCTAACAACGCCCGCCTTAACACAGTATTTCGACACTCTGTAATTCGACTCTGTAATTACAGCCTGGACTGGCTTCTCGCGAGAGGTCATGTTTGTCCGAGAACATCTCTCTGAGAAATGCGAGGATTCTATTTTAATGATTCACCGACCGAGTAGGGCCAATGTGGGCTGAAGGGGCCGAAGACCCCCATCATTGAAATACTGTATTCCATGTTTTTTTTTTGGTTAGAATTCAGAGCCCAGTAGTAGGAAAATAAAAAGGGAACTTTCAACCATTTGGATGTAAATATCTAGAGATATGCATGTCCGTTTTTTTTCCTGTTTATGTTTACTAAAATGAAAGGATTACTTTTCAAGAATTTACATTTTCCTTCAGTTGTCATGATGTCTTCCTGTCACATCCATCCGTTTTCCTTCAGTTGTCGCTATGTCTTTATGTCACATCCATCCATTTTTCTTCAGTTGTCATGATGTCATCTTGTCACATCCACCAATTTTTCTTCAGCTGTCGACATGTCTTCATGTCGCAACCATCCATCCATTTTTTCCAATTGTCGATATATCTTCTTGTCATATCTATCCAATTTCTTTAATACATCGCTATGTCCTCCTGTCACACCCATCCATCTTTCTTCAGTTGTTGATATGCCTTCCTGTCACACCCATCCATCTTTCTTCAGTTGTTGATATGCCTTCCTGTCACACCCATCCATCTTTCTTCAGTTGTTGATATGCCTTCCTGTCACACCCATCCATCTTTCTTCAGTTGTTGATATGTCTTCCTGTCACATACATCCATCTTTCTTCAGTTGTTGATATGTCTTCCTGTCACACCCATCCATCTTTCTTCAGTTGTTGATATGTCTTCCTGTCACACCCATCCATCTTTCTTCAGTTGTTGATATGTCTTCCTGTCACATACATCCATCTTTCTTCAGTTGTTGATATGTCTTCCTGTCACATCCACCTTGAACTGTTACTTGGTCAGTAACTTTATTTGACCCAAAAATAATGTTTGAGCCTACTCTCTCTCTCTCTCTCTCGCTCCCTCTATTTATTCTTCTTTCGTTTTCTTTCTCTCGCACACACTCTCTCTCTGATCTTTCACACACATACCGTCTCTCTCTCCCTCTCTCTCTCTCTCTCTAAGTTTTTTCACTCTCTCTCTGCCACATTCTTTCTCTCTCTCTCTCTAATTTTTTTCACTCTCTCTCTGCCACATTCTCTCTCTCTCTCTCTGTTTTTCACTCTCTCTCTCTCTGCCACATTCTCTCTCCTTTTCAATCATATTTTTCTCTCACTCATTCCCCCCCCCCCCCCCCCCCCCATTTTCTTTCTCACACTCTCTGTCTTTCTCACATTCTCTGACACTCCTTCACTTATTTTCACCCTTTTACATTATCTCTCACTCATGTTATTCCCTCTCTCACTCTTTCTTGCTCTTTCACTCACTCTAGCTCCTTCAACATCATTGTCTTTCTTTCTCTCTCTCTCTCTCACATACAAAAACACACCCATGCGCAGCTGTTTGCTAGGCTCCACACAGTGTAGCCCACGGCAAGGCACAGCCTGATATCTCAAGCGAAATCTGTTACTGTGTTGGGCGCACCATCAAAGGGGCGGATGGGAGATGTGTGTGTGTGTGGGGGGGGGGAGGGGATGGGTAAGAGTTTTGTCCAGTCCTGATTCGTTGGTCCAGATAACTGATCCGTGGCTCTATCATCCACAAAAGAAAAGATAACGCGACTGAAGAAAAAGAAAGAAAAAAAGATGATAAAAAAAAAGAGCCGTGGAAATGGTGAAGAACAGTTATCTCCTTACATGTCAGGTAATGATAGAAATGGTAGTAATATCCGACGGCAGATCTCAGCATTCTTGTTGCAACAAGCTTAGTGCAACATCAATTCTTTCAGGGGCGATAAGCACGAGTGAGTGAAGTGAATGTGACAAAGCATCACTAAACATTACTTCTGTCGGCAAAACACGTGACGGAGAATCGTCAGCACACCCTTCATCGTTGAGTTCGAAAGATTTCTTTATTTGTTTTTAAAAAAACCTATATTGTTCCAAAAAAAAAACACGCAACACATACGATGTTGCGATTTAAACTAAGTTTGCCGATCAGGCAAGGGCCAATTGCCTGAAACGTTCACTTGGACATCAACTTCACGTGCTGACCTGAATTGTACTCAGCAGATGATTCATGAGCACAGAAAAGCGACACTAGTCAAACCAGCATTTTTGACAATAACTCATGACATGTTCACGAGAATCCCGTGAAACTTACTGAACATAAAACTCACTGACCATGTTATTGAATGTCTATAAAAGAGTGACGCTCTTCGAATCAATTCATTTGAAAATTCAATGCGCAAATGTGGCTCATCTCACTACAGAACAACGACTCATCATCATTGGACGTTTACAGAAAGGACATTCACAAAGTTTTTAGTTGCCAGACAATTTAATGTGGTTAGAAGCACCATTAGTCGCCTTTGGAGACGATTTCAAGAAACTGGCTCAGTTTCAGACCGGCCGCGCAGTGGAAGACCCATAGTCAGAACTCCTGCCGAAGACCGCTTCATACGGCTGCGTCACCTCAGGAATCGATTTGCTTCTGCGACCTCAACAGTCCAGTCAATGACAGCAGCTCGTAGAATTTCAGATCAAACGGTCAGGAACCGGCTGCACGACGCTGGTCTTTGGGCTAGAAGACCCTACAGAGGTCCTGTTCTTATTGACCGGCATCGCCAGAACCGACTGCAGTGGGCGAACCAGCATCGTCATTGGACCGTTGCGAATGATTGGAGAAGGGTTTGGTTTAGTGATGAATCATTCTTTCTGCATCAGCGACACGACAGACGGAGAAGAGTTTACCGCAGAGTCCACGACGCTCCTCTATATGGTGGTGGATGTGAATTTAGCGGGGTGCTAAGTCTACAATGAGGGACATTTGGAGGGGGGGGGGACAGGAACTGAAACCCAACAGCAACCCCAAATCCATGGCCTATGTACTTCCGTACTGGGTGGCCAGGCATAAATCCATCTCACCTACAACCCAAGATTTTCCCTCCGAGGATACTGTATGCCAGTTATGCAGCACATTAACACATTCATACCAAATGACATGACATGCATTACACATCACTAAGTCAAGCAATTAATCAACCAATATTTATTTATACACACTACATACACCATATCACGTCACGCAACATTACATGCACAAGACATCAACAAATATCATCATGAATGAACATGCGTGATATCAATAATAACGCACAATGCTCTAACGCACAACACTAACGCACAATGCTCTAACGCACAATGCTCTGATGTGTCGGGGGGGGGGGCGGGGCTCGGCTGTCCTGGCCATCCTAAGAAGCAAACATTCAACTTAAACTGGTACCAATGTACTGATTAACATATTCCAGCCACAGCTGCTATGAATCCACCCCCACACACTACACATCATCTCCATGTTATGCCAACATACTGAAATATCATGACATATATCTCTCTCTTCTCTTCCCCCCCCCCACCCCCTTGTGCCAACGCACTGAAATATTCTGACATAGCTCCTGATTTGTGCCAATGCACTGAAATATCAACAGGAATCAGCGAAATCTCCACGCACGACGATAATGATATAAAAATACACAGCACATATTATATATTCCACATACATTAGATCGAACAGTATCAGGTCGGATGGGGCTAACACAGACGAAACGAATTCAGCCCCGACATGCCTGCTGGCTATCATAATTAATTCTCCCCGCCTTGTATTTCTCGATATTTGTAGGCCTTCCACTTCCGGACGTGTGAACGGTGGCGCTTTACTCCAACACCGTACATTGGTGGGAATTCCGAGTAACCGTTCACATGGGGGTGTACTGGTGTGTGGGACGCTCAATTTCATGGGAGGAAGGAACCTGGTGCAAATTGAAGGACGCCTGAATGCCCAACGATACGTCGTTGAAATTATTCGTCCTCATGTCCTTCCACTTCTGCCTGAACCAGGGTCGATTTTTCAGCAGGATAACGCTCGACCTCATGTGGCACAATTCACCACCCAGTTCCTCGCTGACAACAACGTCCAGATCATTTCGTCGCCACCCATGTCATCAGACATGAACCCAATAGAACACTTATGGGATGAACTCAACAGATAAGTCCGCCAGCGAGACGTGGCGGCAACCAATCTCCGACAGTTGTCTCTTGCACTGAGGAAAGAGTAAGCAGCCATCTCACAACAACAGATCCAACGGCTAATCGGATCCATGTCAAGGAGATGTCGTTCTCTGATACGGGCCAGCGGATGCCATACACTTTACTGAAAAGAAGTCCTCAGTCGCAAAGAATAAAAGTCCAAACCAGATTTAATGAACATCACTTCATTGTTAAAATTTCAAAAATTTCTTCATGCTAAGATTGAAACATTAATGCGGAAAAATAAAATTTTGATACAAGTTTGAAAGTTGGTGTCCATTACGACTACAGTAGTGTTGCGTTTCTTCCTTTTTTTTTTTAACAGTATTTCTACCGAAATAGATACATAACACAAGGTGGATATCTCCAGATGATAGAACTAGAAACCAGATAGATCATTTTTGTGTTAGAAAGCAATACAGAACATCTCTGATAGATATAAGGGCATATAAGGGTGCAAATGTCAACATTGATCACAATCTGTGAATAGGGAAAATAAAACTAAAACTGAAAATCCAACACAAGAAATCAATACACAGAAAGATAAACATCCACAGTCTACAAGAAGAGAATACTAACAGTACTTTCAATCAAGAACTTGCCACTCATTCCAAAACACTCAGTGAAGTAGAGGAGATAGGTATAGATGAATTATGGAATTCTTGCAGCACAGCCATAACCACAGCAGCAAAAGCATGTGCTGGACCTAAAAAACCAAATAGAAAAGCATGGATATCAGAAAACACATGGAAGTACATACATGAAAGACGAGCAGCCAAATTAGATATGTTGAATATAAAAACAGATCTTGGAAAAGATTTAACTAAAGCAGCATACAGAGAAATAGACAAGGAAGTAAAAAGTTCAGTTGGAAGGGATAATAGAGAATACTTAGACATTCTGGCGAAAGAGGCAGAGAAAGCAGCAAAAACAGGAGACAGCAAAACTTTATATAACATACAAAAGAGGCTAACAGGTACTATTACATCTAAAGAAAGACCAATCCTTAGCAAAACTGGAACAATATTAACATCAAGTAAAGAACAAAAGCAAAGAAGGGCTGAATACTTCCAAGAAATACACTTAATCAACCACATCCAACAGAATTGATAAACCTTGGAACTGACTTACCAACCTCACAACTAAATGTCAACCTAGATGAAATTACATTGCATGAAACTGAAACAGCAATGAATTTAATGGCTAACAACAAAGCTGCAGGTGAAGATGAAATAACATCTGAAATGTTAACAGCTATCAATAGTGATAACATGAGGCAAATACAGAGAATGTTTAATAAAATTTGGAAAGAGGAAAAGGTCCCTTCTAAATGCAAAAAAGCAATCATTGTTAAAATAGGAACAAAAAAGGAACTTTAGTGACTGTAACAGTTGGAGAGGAGTAACCTTAATATCAGTTGTGTCAGAAGTATTTTCCAAGGTCATTTTGAATAGACTTAAAGTGGATACTGCAATGAGAGAAGAACAAGCAGGATTTCGAAAAGGGAGAAGCTGTCTCGACCAGATCTTTACTCTCAGAATAATACTTGAAGAACATATTGAAAAGCAGAAACCATTAATACTGAACTTCATAGATTTTAAAAAGGCATTTGATAGCACACACACAGATTCATTGTGGAGAATTTTAAGTCTATATGGAATACCATCTAAAATTGTCAACATCATTAAGGACTTCTACAATGGATATGTTTGTGCAGTCAAGACAGAAGAAGGGATGAGTGAATGGTTCCAGATTGAAACAGGTGTGAAACAAGGATGTATACTATTTCCTTTGCTTTTTGGGATTACAATAGACTTCATAATGAAACAATGCTGCACAGGGAACACAGGTATTGACTGGGTACATGGGACCCAAATAAAAGATCTTGATTTTGCTGATGACATAACTCTTATCAGTAACAATATGAATTCTGTGCAAGAAAAAACACATATCCTGTCCTCACTGGCTAGCAAAATAGGACTTAAAATTAACAAGGACAAAACAAAAATAATGAAAAATCCCATTAATCAAAATGGTAAAATACACGTAGAAGGGACAGATAGTGAAGAAGTCAATCAATTCGCATATCTTGGCAGCTACATAGACCAGGATGGCGACACCAGAAAGGAGGTTAGAATTAATATTGCAAAAGCAGCATTAATCTTCAAGAATCTTGAGAACATATGGCATTCAAAAGTTATAAGCACAAAACTAAGTTAAGACTATTCAATTCAAATGTAATATCCACCCTCATTTATGCATGTGAAACTGGAAAACAACTAAAGAAATAGACAAGAAAAAAGACTGTTGAAAACAAATGCCTAAGGAAAATACTCGGCATCAGTTGGAACGAATTCAAGAACAATGCAGAGATAAGACAGATGACTGAACAACAACCAATCTCATGGGTGATCAGGAAAAGGAGATGGACATATGTTGGTCACGTGACGAGAAGAAACGATCAGAGAATCCAAAAAACAAGCTATCAAGTGGAACACAACAGGCCAAAGAAAAAAAAAAGGGCACACCACGTGAAACTCTAAAGAGGACATAGTTAAAAGAGGCCAAATTGATAGGCATAAAATCCCTTGATGAGGTTGAAAAGCTCGCTGAAAACAGGAAAAATTGGCGAATTACTATGCGAACCCTAGCTGACGTTTAACGGCACGGGAAAGATATAAGATATACGTTTACGTGTTGTTAAATAATGTCTGTTTGAAGTTTATTATTATTACTACGTATGATTATTATTATTATTCGGTAAAGATAAATTATGAGAAAACTGAATACATGAGAATAGCAAGGCCAAAAGATGAAAAACAAGACAATCAGATCCAGATAGATGAAAAAGATTTAGATGAAAAGAACAAATTCATATAAATATCCGGGGGCATTATTCAACAGCTCCAACATTGTGAGAGGCGAAAGGAGGGCTAGGATACAAGCAGGAAACAACACTTATTTTAGACACTTATTGTAATAACAAATATTGCCCCACAACACCTAACTAAATATATACAAAACACAGAATAGAACAGTTGTCTTGTGTGAATCAGAAAAACGGAGAACTACAAAACAAGATGAAGCACAGCTACAGATCTTTGAAAACAGAATCTTGAGAAGTATTGGACCAATTAGAGATCCTATATCACAAGAAAGATAAATTAGAAATAACAAAAAATGCATACACTGTTCCGGTCTCCACTTATAGCTACCATTATGAAAAGCATCAGAGTGATATGGCTCGGAGAGCTGGAGAGGATGGACGAGAATAGACAGACACACACACACACAAAGAAGGCTTATACAGAAGTGATTAAAGGAGAAAGACTAAGAAGCAGACCGAGACAGCGGTGAGGTGACAACCTGGAAGAAGACCTACAAGCTCTTGGAGTGGACGATTGGCAGGAGAATTCTAAGAACAGAGAGGAATGGAGACAAGTCAGTGAGCCACAGTGGCTTGGAAAACTGAATTATTAATTAATTAATTAATTAATAATAGTGAAAGATGTAATTTAATAGTATTTATTTGAATATTTAGTGAACACTCTCCCCACCCCCTCTCTCTCTCCTATGCAATCGGCGTTTGTCGTCATCGATATTCCAAACCATCTATCCCTTTTTTTTCTTTCTATAAGATTTATGTTGGAGCATGTTGTGTGCCACTCTTTTAGTCCGTCAAGTATCTTATTTCTTTGTCTTCCTCAGCCTCTTTTTCTCCTTAATTTTCCTGTTGTCACTAGGCGTTCCAGTTGCCTCTTCTCAAAATATGTCCTACATATCTGGACCCTCGTGTTATGAATTTCTCTCTTTTGCCCATCCTCACTAAGGACTTTTTCATTTGTTATCATGGCTGAAAATGATATAAGGTGTGTCAGGTAAGTAATGAGACTTTTTTTTATTCAGCCAGTCAGCAGGGCCGGGGGGGGGATTGCGAATTCTCCGGGCCTGAAGGTTAGTGGGGGATGCTAGGTAAAGGGGTCGATATCTCGTCATTTGGCTCTGAGCTTTTACAGAGTGCGGATCGCTTGCGAAGTGGACAGTTGTTTAAGCGTCGCGTATCGGTCAAAATGCAGAGGAGTGTCGAGCAGCGATAAAGTTTTGTGTTTATCTTGAAAAATCCGCGACCGAGGCGCTTGCTATGATACAGAAACCCCACGGGAAGGATGCTTTATGGAAGGGACAAGTGTTTTGGCGGCACAAGACGTTCAACGAAGGAAGAGAGAGAGAGAGCAAAGAAGGTTCGAATGTGCAAATCGAAGATGAAATTGATGCTCGTTAGTTTTTTTTTTTTTTTTGGCTCTAAAGATGGTGTCCGTAAGGAGTTCGTACCACCCACAAAAAATGGTAAACGCAGCATTTTTAAATGGAAGTGCTTGAAGGGCTAAAGAACAGAGTCCGCCGGGAGATTTCCAGCACCTGGGTTCTTCACCACGACAATGCACTGACTTCTACTAATTATTGTGTCATTATTACATAACATTATGTGACTGAATTACTATTCATCATAGTCAAATACTATTATTAATAATATTAATAATTATAAAATTCTTCTTCTTCCTCTTATTATTCTGTTTTTTTTTCTCCTTAGTTAAAGACGCGCAAGTGGCCCGCCGGCCACTCACGACATCAGGCCCCGTCAATAGAAAAAGGTTTTGCGACCGAGTCACTATGTCAAAAACAGAGGTTATGTCCCTTCTGATTTTCATGCTTTAGATAGGAAAGTTGCCAACCCCTGATTTATTTAGACCTGACAAGGGAGCAAACTGGACATTTATTATCTCCAGAAGCTCGCAAACAGATGAGTCGGTTCTCTCCCTCTTAGATTCCACTAGCTTAATCATCTTAATTCCTATTTTGAATAATCAGATTATTTAAAAAAAAAAAAAAAAGTATTTCCGGGTTGTAGTATTAGCATGCTTGCAGTCCGTCAATATTTTGTGACAGAGTACACGTTTGTTCACCTCATCTCCCCCCCCCCCCCCCCAAGAATACGCCGACATAAGTATAATTTTGTTGCGTAGAGGCACATATATTCCAAACATTGTACACAATTACGAGACCGCTTTTCTGGTTATAGCGCTCAGGTATATCCTGGATTTGTTTCTCCTTGTCTAGTAAATCTATCCTCACGCGCCGCAGAACTCGAGCATATGGCAAGAGGAGATGGGGAATTTTTTATATGCGGTATGTAGCATTTTACGTAAGAGCATTGACGTCAAATTCACAAATGTTTATGATTAAGAGTTACATTATAAGTCGCGTCCGCGAGTTCGGCACCCAACGTTAGAAAAATGCATCTGTAAAAATAGCTCTTTCTTTCTTTCTTTCTTTCTTTCGTTCTTTCTTTCTTGCCTTCCTCCCTTCTTTCTTTATTTCTTTAGTTTTTCTTTCTTTCTTTCTTGCCTTCCTTCTTTCTTTCTTTCTTTCGTTCTTTCTTTTTCTTTCTTGCCTTCCTTCCTTCTTTCTTTATTTCTTTCGTTCTTTCTTTCTTTCTTTCTTGCCTTCCTTCCTTCTTTCATTCTGTCGTTCTTTCTTTCGTTCTTTCTTTCTTGCCTTCCTCCCTTCTTTCTTTCTTTTTTTCTTTCGTTTTTCTTTCTTTGTTTCTTTGTTTCTTGCCTTTTTTCTTTGTTTCTTCTCTTTGTTTTTTGCCCTCTTTCTTTCTTTCTTTCTTTCTTTCTTTCTTGCCCTCTTTCTTTCTTTCTTTCTTTTCTTTATTGCCCTCTTTCTTTCTTTCTTTTCTTTTCTTTCTTTCTTTTCTTTCTTTCTTGCCCTCCTTCTTTCTTTATTTCGTTCTTTCTTTCTTGCCTTCTTTCTTTCTTTCTTTTTTTCTTTCTTTCTTACCTTTTTTTCTTTCGTTCTTTCTTTCTTTTTTTTTCTTTCTTTCGTTCTTTCTTTTTTCTTTCTTTCTTGACTTCTTTCTTTCTTTTCTTTCTTGCTCTCCTTTTCTTTCTTGCCCTCTTTCTTTCTTTTGTTCTTTCTTTATTTCTTTCCTCACTTTCTTTCTTTTCTTACCTTCTTTCTTTCTTTCTTCCTTTTATTTACTTTCTTTCTTGCCTTCTTTCTTTCTTTCTTTCTTTTATTTACTTTCTTTCTTGACTTCTTTCTTTCTTTACTTTCTTTTCTTTTCTTTCTTTCTTTTTCTTTCTTTCTTTGTGTGATAAGATGATTTAATGTCAGTGACTGGTTGGTTTCAAGCATGATGTATACAGTTGTATGTAATTATAGTTACAAGTATTAATTGGTGGATAATATAAATAAATGATATAATGATTATTTTGACGAAAACATATTTTGCTGAAAAACATTTTATCAGTCAGATAGACTGGACGGCCGGACGAACGGACAGACAGATATTAATGGATGATTGACGGATGATTGATTGACTCAGTGATTGGCTGATTGACTGCCTGGTTTGAGGATTCGTTGGTTGGTTGACTGATTATTTGACTTTGGAAGGGGGGTAGTTATTTGATTGGCTGATTGATCAGCTGGTTGATTGACTGGTTGTTTGGTTGATTAGTTTTTTTTTTTGGTTGTTAGACTGTCTGGTTGGTTGAGTGATTGGTTTGTTTGTGGTTTGTTTGACTGGCTGAGTAAATGATTGGTCGGCTTGTATGCTGGTTGGTTGACTGGCTGGCTGCCTGGTTAGTTGACTGGCTGACTGATTTTTTGACTGATTTATTGGTTGGTTTGTTTGCTGATTGGTGGAATGAATGATGGCTGGTTTCTTGATTTGTTTAGTGGTTAGATGGTTCAGCAGATGACAAGCTGTTTTATTTGGTGGTTGAGCGGCTGACAGGTTTGTTGGTTGACTGACTGTCTGTTAGGTTGGTTTATTTATTGGTTGGTTGGTAGGCTGACTGAATGACTTGCCTTTTGGTTGGTTGCTTGCTTGTTTGGGTGGTTAATTGTCTGAGTGAGAAGTTTGACTGACGAACAGACAGACAGATAGATAGACAGACAGACAAACAAAATAAGACCGGGTTAGGTTAAATTTAGTTAAACAGATATTTGTCGAAAGAAAGGAGGGACAAACGCACAAACGAATGGACAGATAGACAGACAGACAGACAAACAGATGGACATATAGACACACGGGTCGTCAGACTGACAGATAAACAGACAGACAGATTCGCTTTTGAAACAATACACCAACACTCCTCTGCATTCCTTTGGGTAGGTGAAATCGAAGCCGGCAAGACGATATCGCAGAATTTTTCCACTCTCGCAGCTTAATGGCTATGAAGATCGATGCAATCTGTTGGTCCTCCGTATATTAATGATGTCAGCACGCCTGCTAATGAGGAAGATGAAGAGTTGGAGAACAAGTAAACTTGGGAGAAAAGACAACGGAGAGGAAATTCACTGGCTTGGATATCGATACTTCTATTCTCAGTATCGCCAAAACCAGTAAACACGAGGTGCTAACGTCTGTGGCCCATGTGGGGATCGGACAGTGTAAGACATTCGTACCCGCTGAATATTTCCCGGAAATCGTCCTCGCCCGGTTTTTGCCCGCAATAATTTTCAAGTCTCGCTCTTTCTCGCAACCTCTCGACACGAGCGTGCCTCGTTCTGGAAACTTCCCTGCGGCATCAGTGGGGACACCTAGCGACTAATCAGAGGTGGACAATCCGTGAAAACTTTCTGATTAGCCCCGGGGTTCCCCCCAGGTCGCCGAAATAATGAGGGAGCTAATGTCGTCAGAACAGAAGAGTGAAGTTTTGTTCACGAATCTGGGAACGTAATGAGGTTACTTTGGAAGGTCAGCTCAATATTGGTAGACTACAAAATAGTAACATTATCCAATGATGTTAGTTTTTTTTTTTTTAAGGTTCCTAAATATGTTTGTCTCCGGGCATTTTTATCTGTGTTTGCCTTTGTAAAATTATTATGATAAAATTTAGTCTAACCTCCCTTTGTATATACAGTAGTTAACTCCCTTGGTATTTGAAATGATGATTTATCTCCCTTCTTATATGTAATTTAGTAGTCCCTTGGTAGTGAGTATGTTGAGGAGATAATGGTTTACAGGGCCGAGTAGTCTTATCTGCAAGAGACCTTGTCTTTTACTTTGCAACATTCTTGGACACAGGCTAATGTGACTTTAGTCTGGCGAACAGGTGCATATGTGTGTTTGTAATCAAATATTTTCTATGGTCGTGATTTACATAAATGTACACACATAAAAAAACACAGACCTGTATACATACATACAGACAGCCACACACATACATAAAAAAGGGAGGCTGGAATAGAGCACAAACAGACAAGCAGACAGGATCAGAGCACAGACAGACAAACAGACAGACAGAGAGCACAGAAGATAGAGAGCACAGACAGACAGTCAAACAGACGGACATCAATTAGCCAGAAAGAGAGAGAGAGAGGGCAGGGGCAGACAAACAAACAGACAGGCTATTAGCCAAAATGAGAGCACAGAGACACAACCAGAAAGAAAAAAAAAGAGCAGGGGCAGACAAACAAACAGACAGAGAGACCAACTTTCTATTTTTATTATAAAGAAACATTTCCATAGCAACTCATCCGCGCAGCATCTTTTTTCTGATAATAAAATGCCATCTTGAACAGATGTCTCAAGTATTATTGCTATTAACATTATTATTGCCACATTATTTGACATCCGTGATATATGAACATTCAATATTACTACGTCATTACTAAAAGTAATTTGCCTACTTTTAAGCTATTTGTATTATTTATTATTATTATTTCAATCATTACTTTCTCCTAAGACTTTCATTTTCCCCTCTCATTGAAAGCCATGCTACCCTGACACTGCGCTATACTGACGCAGATAAACAGAATAAAACAGAATCACATGTGGGAAAACACATCTCTCATGCTAAGAAAACAGAAAGAAAGGGGGAAAAAAAACACACCCCCCAACAGAAGGGTAGATAACAGCGATCTGTTTCATGTTAATTTGATTATCTGCCCATGCCGGTTCAGAATTACATGTGTAAAACAGAAAATATGTCTGTTGTCGTCAAGTTCATCGACTGGTAAATGTCTGTTCGAGGGTTGCATGTCCAGGGTTGACGGTGACTAATGTCTGTTTCGTTTACCTTTCTGTTCACCCGATGACTTTTCAGTGTTGGATGTCTCATTTCGTTAACTTCATTTTGTCTTATCTGTTTTTTTGTCTGTTTAGAACAGTCAGAAAGAAGACTAGATTTTTCTTTATGTTGTGTGCTTTATTCCAGTGGTTGCTGGGCCTGAAGTCGAGATTCAAATTAGAGTCGGGAGGGATAGAGATAGAGGGAGAGAGATATAGAGATAGAGGGAGAGATAGAAGGAGAGATAGAGGGAGAGAGATAGAGATAGACATAGAGGGAGAGAGAGATAGAGATAGAGATGGAGAGAGAGATAGAGATAGATGGAGAGAGAGTGGGGGGGGGGGACAGGCGGGTTCTGGATCTGAGTTAGGGTACCGAGAAGTTATTGTGCTGGATTAGTTATATATGTTGGAGAAGTTATATATTTTGGATCGTTACAGAGTGATATCTGCACTATCTTGGTCAACAGAAAGTTGGCATCATCTTAAAGGCACTGAAATAGTACATGTTTGTTGACTTTCAGCACTTTTCAGCATGCTGGTCTTTCCCATGGGCAGCGGGTCATGTGATATTTTCTTTTTTTTTTTTAGGATCGCAGGTTTTAGGATCAGTGGTGGTCTAGGGTCGTGAGTAATCTATCACTTCTTATCCAGGGTCGTGAGTCTCCTACCACTGCTGATTTTGTGTTATGGGTCACCTACCACTGCTGATTTAGTGTCGTCTGTCACCTATCACTGCTGATTTAGTGTCATGGGTCACCTACCACTGCTGATTTAGTGTCGTGGGTCACCTACCACTGCTGATCTTGTGTCGTGCCTCACCTACCACTGCTGATCTTGTGTCGTGCCTCACCTACCACTGCTGATTTAGTGTCGTGGGTCACATATCACTGCTGATTTAGTGTCGTGGGTCACCTATCACTGCTGATTTAGTGTCGTGGGTCACATATCACTGCTGATTTAGTGTCGTGGGTCACCTATCACTGCTGATTTAGTGTCGTGGGTCACCTATCACTGCTGATCTTGTGTCGTGAGTCACCTACCACTGCTGATCTTGTGTCGTGAGTCACCTACCACTGCTGATCTTGTGTAGTGCCTCACCTACCACCGCTGATTTAGCCCTGTGGACCATCTACCACTGCTGATCTTGTGTCGTGGGTCACCTATCACTACTGATCTAGTGTCGTGGGTCACCTACCACTGCTGATCTAGGGTGGCCGATCAGTCTACCGCTGCTGATCTAGGGTCACGGATCATCTACTTTTGCTGGTTTAAGGATCGTACTAAGAAAGGTTTGGGAACCACTGTTTCACTCTTTACACAAGATAAGAATCTTTCTAGCTGTCTGTTTATTCGAAGGTTTTTCTTCGTAGAATTTCACTGAAGCCGATATATGGAGGAAGTACTTACTTTCCATTACAACATCGGACTGACTGGGAGAAAAGACCACAGTGCTATAGTAACGGCCATGGTTTGCCAGGGCTGACGAATCGGTGCTGGTCAGCACCCTATCCGACATCTTTTCTTCGTATGCTTAAAGTAAGACTAAGCTGACTGCTTGACGGGACAAACTTCACAATGATGTTCACTGCTGTCTGGTCTGCCAAGAGGGTGTCTAGTCTGCCAAGAGGCTGGCTGTCTAGTTTGCCAAGAGGCTATCTGTCTAGTCTACCAAGAGGCTGGCTATCTGGTGTGCCAAGAGGCTGGCTTGCTAGTTTGCCAAGAGGCTATCTGTCTAGTCTACCAAGAGGCTGGCTGTCTAGTCTGCTAAGAGGCTGGATGTCTAGTCTGCTAAGAGGCTGGCTGTCTAGTCTGCTAAGAGGCTTTCTGTCTAGTCTGTCAAGAGGCTGGCTGTCTAGTCTGCTAAGAGGCTGTCTGTCTAGTCTGCTAAGAGGCTGGCTGTCTAGTCTGCCAAGAGGCTGTCTGTCTAGTCTGCTAAGAGGCTGTCTATCTAGTCTGCTAAGAGGCTGGCTATATAGTCTGCTAAGAGGCTGTCTGTCTATTCTGCCAAGAGGCTGTCTGCCTAGTTTACCAAGAAGCTGGCCGTCTAGTCTACCAAGAAGCTGGCCGTCTAGTCTACCAAGAGGCTGGCTATCTGGTCTGCCAAGAGGCTGTCTGCCTAGTCTGCCAAGAGGATTTGCTATTTGACTTCAGTGTGATTCCTCAAACTGCCCTCAGCAACCTATTCAAAATTCATTATGACAGTTGTATTTCAACATCTTCGCAGCATGAATAGCAAAAGGACATCCTGCAAGAAGCCCCAACGAAAAATACGACAACAAGAACAACAGCGTCAGACTGGGATGAGAAATCGCAACGAAGACTTTATTTATGTGCATATTTAAAGACCCAAGAAACTGATTTCTGAATACATAAAAAATACTGAGTGTTTTGGCACCTTGAGAATACTGGATTCTACCGCACCTGGCTGCCTGAAGCGGTACAGCAGCCAGCTATCAGAAGCGTGGCGCTAGGATAGGGTCTTGACCTTTTTTACAGTTCGCTGGTTGCCATGAAGCAGACGCAGGCAAACATATGTTATTTGTGTTCGACTTTTATTACCCTCTCTTTTTCTTTCTACCGCGCTGTCTTTCTCTTTCTCTCTCTCTCTCTCTCAAACAGGCTTTCTCTATTTTCCTCCCTCTCTCTCTATCTCTCGCTCTCTCTCTGCTCTCTCTCCATCTTTTTCTCCACTCTCTCTCCTTCTCTCTCTCTCCTGCTCTATCTCTTCCGCTGTCTGTCTCTTTCGCACGTTCTTTCTCCCGCTCTCTATCTCGCTTTTTCTCTCCCGCTCTCTATTTCGCTGTCTCTCTCGCTCTCTGTCTCGCTCTCTATTTCGATTTCTCTCCCGCTCTCTATTTCGCTGTCTCTCTCGCTCTCTGTCTCGCTCTCTATCTCGATTTCTCTCCCGCTCTCTATTTCAGTCTCTCTCCCGCTCTCTATTTCGCGCTCTCTCCGGCTCTCTATTTCGCGCTCTCTCCCGCTCTCTATCTCGCCATCTCTCCCGGTCTTTATTTCGCTTTCTCTCCCGGTTTCTATCCCGCTCTCTTTCCTGCTCTCTCTCTCCCGCTCTCTCTATATATACACATATACTTCAACAACATTTTCATATTTTTGGTTTCTCTGAAAGCAGATTACATAAAAACATCACAGACAATGATATAAGAATAGATGGTTTTAATTTGATCAGGCGCGGCCCAACTAGGAAGCTAGAGACAGGTTTAGTCGTTTACATTTCTAACACAATTAAATTTTGTAGAAGAGAAGACCTGGAAACATCAGAGGTTGAATGTATTATGCTAGAAATCAAAATATCAAATCTTAGTCCAATTCTAATTAGTTATATATACCGAAATCCAAATGCTTCAGCCGAGTGGTATGATCACTTTTTCGCCTCTTATGTACGTTTTCCAGTTAACAAATCCAGATGAGGCTATCGAATACTGGATCAAGATATTTCGAAATATTTTTGACAAGCATGTCCCCATCAAAGAAATGATAGTAAAACACGTAACAAAATCCCCGTGGATAACTCCTGATATATTGCAACTCATGAGGAAACGGGATGAAGATCACAAAAGCAGAAATTTCAGTAGCTATCGTTCACTTAGAAATAAGGTGCAGTATTTAATTAGGCAGGAAAAGAAAAATTACTTCAGAAATTTAGTGAAAGACAAAACTGATAGTAAATCAATCTGGAAAGCGATTAATACTCTTGTAAATAAAAGGAAGCAAACTGACCCACAAACACTTATTGGTGAACATACTTGCACTAACTTCAGTGAACATTTTATGGAAGAAATTAGTATTCTAAAATCTTCATTACCGACCCTTAATTGCGACCTGAGCGTGTTGAAAACTTTCAGCGACAGTAAATGTGTAAAGCTAAAACAAATTAATATTCCTTTCCTCACAGTCGGTGAGGTTTATAACTACATCCGGTCCTTAAAGAACACTAACTCAGCAGGATGTGATGACATTAGTAACAAGATACTGCGCTACGCTGCACCAGTTATCACATACACACTAACATACTTATACAATTTGTGCATTGACAAACAATATTTCCCTGACGCTTTTAAACTCGCCAAAGTTTTTCCTCTTTTTAAATCTGGACAGACTAGTGACCTCTCAAACTATAGACCCATATCCATTCTGTCATCACTATCTAAACCTCTTGAAAAGCATATACAAAAGTTAACACTGCTCCACATGCAAGAAATCAATCTACTAATAGACAGTCAGTCAGGTTTTAGTCCAAATTACTCCTGCCACACAGCATTAACTAAAATGACAGAAAGCTGGCTGTCTAATATAAATGATGACAAAGTGTGTGGTGCTGTCTTTGTTGATTTCAAGATAACCTTCGATATGACTGATCATGAAATTCTTGCAAAAAAGCTGGAAGGCTTCAGATTACACCCTGACCTAACAAAATTTATTACATCTTTTCTCTCAGGTAGAAAACAAGTAGTTGGCTTTAGAAACAAAATATCTGGCTCGTCTGTGATTGATGCCGGTATTCCTCAAGGCTCCATTCTTGGTCCTCTTCTCTTTGCTACCTATATTAATGACCTACCACTACATTTAAGGGCGTCTGAGTGGCGAAGTGGTTTGTGCACTGGTCTCTCATGGCGAAGGTCGGGGGTTCGAATCCGGCCGGAGGCGCCCCAGTCACCCAGCTGTAGAAATGGGTACCCGACTTCTTCTGGAGTTGGGGAAGGAAAGGCGGCCAGGCGTGATACTGACCATATCACCCTCTAGTGTGCTGACAGGTCAAGGAAAATATGGGCACTAACACCATATCCCTATGTGCCTCTAAGGCATGAGAGGATTACCTTTACCTTTTACCTTTTACTACATTTAAAGCACTCTTCATGTGATCTTTTCGCTGATGACTGTACTGTTTACAATAGTGACTATGACATCAGTAAACTACAGACAATGCTCCAAAATGATATAAACAGTTTGATTAAATGGAGTAATAAAAATGGTATGTTGATAAACACCAACAAAACAAAATCCATGCTCATCACTACAAGACAGAAACTGAAGATTGCAACAAAAACTTCACTACACATTTGTGCTGGGACTAAGGCAATAGAAAATGTTCATGAACATAAAATCCTAGGACTCATCATTGATCAGCATTTAACTTGGAATTCTCACATACATAACCTAACAAATTTGATTGCACAGAAAGTTCACCAATTAGCCAAAATTAAACACTTTATCGACAAAGACACAAGAAAAATATACTACATATCACACATACAAACACACTTAGATTACTGTTCCACAATCTGGGATGGATGCTCAGTCTCAAACACAAAAAGGCTCCACTCACTTCACAAGCGAGCATTAAATCTTATTTGTGACAAACACCCAGTGCAGACTGTAGATCAACACAAACAACTCAAAATTCTACCCCTCAAAAATAGAATCATTTTTAACAAAGTTAAGTTTGTTCACAGAATTCTGTCGCACAATGCTCCGCCTTACTTGTGGTCACTGTTTACGTATAATACTAAACATAGCCAGCGTTTAAAAAACTGTCTTCTTCCTAAACCCAGGATTGATCTGTACAAGGAAAGCCTTGCATACTCTGCAGTACAGCTCTGGAACACCCTCCCCTACCATTTAAAATCCATTGGTAATACTTCATCTTTTAACTCAAACCTGTTTCATTATTTACATGCTTGTAATTATATGCCTCCATAAAATAACCAGTATTCTCTCAACACGTGACTCGCCAACCATCAAGTACTAAAATGACATAGAAAAGCAACTTGTTAGATATTGTTAGAAATTATTTTAATGTCTGTTAAAAACCATATGTTAGAAGATCTGTATTTACAATGCATTTTTGTTTATGTATATGTCTGCGTATGTACGTGTGCGTGAGTGCTATTTTATTAGGTTAATTACTTCTTCTCTTTTACTTTGAATGTATTAGTTAAATCTTACACTCTTTTGATATGTTTTTTCCTAATTTAATTTGTATATTTGTACTAAATCAAGTGTGTGGGAAGAATGAAAGATGGAGTGATGAAGGGCAGAATGTAAGATGGGCCTGCGTGCCCAATTCTTTACCCTTGGAAAATAAAGATTATTCATTCATTAATTCATTCATTCATTCTCTCTCCCGTTCTCTGTCTCAGTTTCTCTCCCGCTCTCTCTCTCTCTCACTGTCCCTCTTGCATCTCCCCCCCCCCACTCCTAAATGAAATGGCAGTATGAAAGCTTATCTTAACTGTTTAAGGATTTGATGGTGAGTAACAAACATATCCCATAGTGTCCTAATATTATCGAATATTTGGATAAGAGGTTAAAGGTTTTGTCATTTCAAGTTTTACTCATGTACGTTATGTACTCACTAAACCTGTATTAAACCAAATGTTTGCGGCTGGGAGAAAGCTGAGAGATGAAGAGCAGTGAATAAGACAGGCTTGTGTGTCCCAGTTCATCACCCTTACAGAGTAAATGTTACTCCTTCGTTCATTTGTTTGTTTGGTTTATCTATGTCTTGATGTTTGTTTGTTTGGTGTATCTATGTCTTGATGTTTGTTTGTTTGCTGTATCTATGTCTTGATGTTTGTTTGTTTGCTGTATCTATGTCTTGATGTTTGTTTGTTTGCTGTATCTATGTCTTGATGTTTGTTTGTTTGCTGTATCTATGTCTTGATGTTTGTTTGCTTGCTGTATCTATGTCTTGATGTTTGTTTGTTTGCTGTATCTATGTCTTGATGTTTGTTTGTTTGCTGTATCTATGTCTTGATGTTTGTTTGTTTGCTGTATCTATGTCTTGATGTTTGTTTGTCTCAAGGAATCTGTTCAGTTGCATTTTGATTGTGTTCGTCGTTTTATTTTCAGCGTCTTGTTGGTTGGTCATTGGATCAGGTTTTCTGCCTCTTTATGGTCATATTTTTATTATTTTTTCTGCCTCTTTATGGTCGTCATGTTTTCTTTTTATTTATGGCCATCTTGTTCCTTGTCTGTTTATGGACACCAAGTTTTGTGTCTCTTGTTAGTCACCTGTTTATTATTGGTCGTCTGGCTCTTGTTCTCGTTATCTCATTATTTTAATGTTTGTTAAAAAAACATATGTTAGAAGATGATTTACAATGTATTTTTATTTATGTATATGTCTGCGTGTGTATGTGTGCGTGAGTGCTATTTTATTAGGTTAATGACTTCTTCTCTTTTACCTTGAATGTAATAGTTAAATCTTACACTCTTTTGATATGTTTTTCCTAATTTAATTTGTATTTTTTTACTAAATCAAGTGTGTGGGAAGAATGAAAGATGGAGTGATGAAGGGCAGAATGTAAGACGGGCCTGCGTGCCCAATTCTTTACCCTTGAAAAATAAAGATTATTCAGTCATTCATTCATTCATTATCTGCTTTAGCAAAGTCTTACTCGACATACTTCCTAAACTTGACAGTCAAAATATGTTTGTTATTTTTTTTTTAAAAATCCATGTAAGTTTATTCGAGGTCTCAGACTTAAACCCTTCCTTTATTTGTTTCACCTACCGCTAAACCCAGTCCGTTAAAGAAAAACGAAAGAATGATACAAGTAGTTATATCTTCACTTGATACATAATTCTCGTAGCACACAGGGCAAAAGCGCGTCAAAAAGTATAAAAGATATCCATTTTTCTGAAAGGAATTCGGGTTTATTTGCTCTGCAGCCTGGCATGTCACGAGGAAATGTGCTCGCTTTGGCAGGAATGATGTGGTGATGGTTACAGGCGTTTTTTTTTTTTTTTCGTAACCAGGTCGTTCATAGCTTGGGTGTCATAGACTGTTGTTCTTGTCAGTGTTATTTTGTTTTGTTTTGTTTTGTTTTTTGGTTGTGATCTATCTATCTGTCTATCTATCTATCTATCTATCTATCTATCTATCTATCTATCTATCTATCTATCTATCTATCTATCTATCTATCTATCTATCTATCTATCTGTCTGTCTGTCTGTCTGTCTGTCTGTCTATCTATCTATCTATCTATCTATCTATCTATCTATCTATCTATCTATCTATCTATCTATCTATCTGTCTGTCTGTCTGTCTGTCTATCCATTCATCCATCCATCCATCCATCTATCTATCTATCTATCTATCTATCTATCTATCTATCTATCTATCTATCTATCTATCTATCTATCTATCTATCTATCTATCATCATAATAATCATGGAGACACATTAAATCATTTATGCGATCATTTAAGGTGTCTTCATGATTTTTATCCTCATTAACAAATGCTGAATGATTGTGACTGAGTGAGAGCTGTATGATGAAGGGCAGAATGTCAGACGGGCCTGCGTGCCCAATTCTCAACCCTTTGAAAATAAAGTATGTTCGTTCGTTCTATCTATCTGTCTGTCTGTATGTTTGTCTGTCTGTGTGTCTGTCTGTTTGTCTATCTGTCTGTTCTTCCGCCCGACCTCCTCACCTGCCCGTCATCCATCCATCCATCCATCCATCGATATGTCTTCTGTCTGTCTGAGTGTCTGCCGTCCGTTCGCCTGTCTGTTCACATTTATCTTTTCTGTCTCTCTGTTCATCTACTTGTCTGTCTATTTGTCTGCCTGCTATCTCGGACTGGCTAAGGAGATAGGGCCCCGCCGTGGCTCAGAAGATAGACGAGTCTTCTGAGACTCTTGCCTGCTCTAAATCACAATACAACACAGCTGTTACCTGTGGTACACTCTCTCCCCACCCCCACCCCCCACCCCCCGCCCCCTGGAACAATGAAAAGATCTGGGGATGGGAAATCCAGCGCCAGGAATCGCCAGGGCCAACTGCGCTAACTCTTTACCCTTAAGCTGAACAGGGGGGGGGGGGTGGTGGGGGGGGGTGTAGGACGTGGGAACAGCCTAGAAAAGTATGAGAACCGCTGCTTTTAGAATTACAAGCAAGACATTCACTAACTGGTAGTACTCGAAGGATGAAAGATAAAACCGGTAAAATGACAAAAAATTCTGCCTTTTTGTTGTTGTTGTTTTTTTAATTCTGACATCAAATTTGGTTATTCATCAGCTCCACACGATAAGACCCGGAGAAGGGAGAAAACGGGATAGACAAGGGGGCGGGAAGGGACAGAAGATTCCACAAGATGAAGCAAACTAAGCCACGTCTGTTGACCCTCTGCCTGTTAAGTCAAGCAGTTTTGCTGTCTGCAGAAATAGGCCCCCATTAAAAAAACAAAACAAAACTTTTAATTAATGGAAGGTCCTTAACTAGGGGCTCATCTATTCCTTAATGGTCAGCAGGGAGATTTCTGAAATACGTGTATCTTATGTTTGGACACACATGGTAAGTGAGCTGAACTTTAATAGGTAAAAGATCCCTTTTTCCAAGACACTAAGGCGTACTGGGGTTACAGTGCCAGGCCAGTCTTTCCAAGACTTCCGGCACATGAAAGTCTGATGTTCACAGCATCACACCGGGCAGCATTTACCTTCCCAGATTTCCATGGTACCAATTTTTAGAGGCTGGGTGGACCCCCCGGGGGCCCTTTTTGGTAATAATATTTAATAGAAATTAAAATGTGATATTTAATAATGAATGTAGGTTACACTGTAATTCCTAGTTTTTGACTTAAAAAAAACACAAAAAAAAACAAAAACAGGTAATCGTGATCTCCGTTGGGTTCCTTTTTGACAGTTGCGTCGAAAAGCAAAATGGAGGTAAAGCGAATTTCAAGTGGTATAGTATAGATGTTCTGTACAGACTCTGTATAGCTTCTGTATAGAAACAGAACTGTTAACAGACAGGCATATTATAAAACATAAACATAGAACTGCAATCCAGTTATAATGAATAAACAAACTTTAAAATAAGTAGTTTTACATTAAATGTGCGATGTATACTCTAAAAAGAAAGTAGAGTATTGGTAAATTTAGAAAATAAACCTCTAGTATTTCTGTGGACGGAATGGTCGGAAAAACGAGTCTTCGGAAAACAGGATTTCGTAAATCGGGGACTGTGTGTATTTGTTAATTTTGGCAAATCGTTCATCCTAATAAAATGGCAATACAACAGGTTCTGCTTTATGAATTCATGGCAGCGCTATGTGCTTTTGTTTTTTTTGCGGCTGACTTACTTAATGCAACTATTACCAACATAACACACCTGTGTGCCGCGAAGAGTTGGCAGGACTACCGCAGAGATCTGGTCTGGGGGAGAGTCGGTTTTTAATCTTCATTAATAACTATTATTAGTGTTACGTTCATCTTTCCGGCATGTGGTTCAGACAAGTTTTCCCCGCAAGTTCTTTTAAAATATTTGCGCCGTGGGCTGAGAAGCGTGGTAACCTCTGATTCAGTTCATTGACACAGAAGAAAATATAATTCCAGTTTCCAAATTCGTTACTTTTCCTGAAAATCGCTTTTACATTGATTACGACTATACAGTAATACCCATTAACCTGTTTTCACTTCATTGCGAACTCCCCAACCCCCCTCTCCCCAAACTGTCCGAGTTTTCCACATTTTTCAACGTGCTGAGAGCAACGCCGAAGTGTTATTAGCAGCAACTTTTTGGAAAAATAAAAAAAAACAGAAAGGGAAACTTCCTAAATTCGCTGTTTACGTAATCTTAGTTTCAAATTTTACAAGACAAAATACATACAAAGATAATGCTAACTGAGCCCGCTGTAGGTGGGGCGTGTTAAAATACTCCAGATTAGATGTTTTGTTTGTTTGTCAGTTAACTTGAGAGAATTAATCACATCTGCCTCGTTTTCTTTATCCAGATCTTTGTCCTATAATAAAACTAAATATTATGTGAACACTAGAACAAAATCTACAACTAGATCAGCAACAAGTAATTCAAGCTAGCACAGAGGAGATGAACGAACATTTTCCCTGCGAACGATAACTCTCTCCGGGCAAACGCTGTACTACTATTACAAGAAGGTATCCCTGGTGCGTTACGGAGCTGTTGTACATTAACATATTAAACCTCATTTTTCCCCAGAACCTTCCATGAATGTTATGTCTATCCATTACACGAAATAGCACAATTAATTTACTGCATTAGACTGAGTTAGTTTATGGACTGTATCGTTTCAATCTATTGTTCCAGTTACTGCGCTTATTTTAAACAACGGCAAATCTTCCTTGCATCATATTCTCATTCAGTTATGTTACCAGATGCTGTAGATGGGATATCAGTTCATCTTAATCGTTGTTTACCTCGTACTTTAAAAAACAAAACTCTTTCACTCCAATACATCACTAGCAGGGTTGGTAACCTTGCACGCCTGCGAGAATCGATGCTCAGAATAATGCCCAGTTTCCATGTTTCTCATGTTTATTAGGGATACATAATTGGGAAAAAGAAAGAGAGGAAGACCAAGGCGAAGATGGCTGAAAATACATCGTTGATGAATCAGCAGCAGGGCATCTTGCTAACAACCAAGAGGCCTACAGGAGGGCTGTAAAATAGAATGGTATAGTATGGTATATGCCAAGACATGGCACTAATTAAAGTACTTCGCAATTGTGTGAAGCCGCCACCCGAGTGATAAACTGTACTGCTTTTTCTTACTCTATCTTCTGATTACATCTGAGGAATTTTAATGTGTTAACTGAGAGCGAACACATCCCAACAGTTTGAGAGAACCACTAACACTAAAATTGATAATACCAGTTACACATTTTTATTGTGGGAAAAATGAGTGGTGAATAACTGAGGATGTAGCAAGGAATTGAGTAAACAGATGAATAATCCAACTCCTCTCCCGTCGGAAGGAGGGAGTGGGCAAGAATCACTACTCTCAGCTAGGAAAAACAGGCATTCAATATAATGGAATAAGAGCCAACTTACTAAATCACTGAAAATTCCATGGATCCTTACATACAACATCACATTACCAAAAATATCTGACTCAAAATCCGCAAAAATCTCAATAGAACTAATTCACATTTCTTCAGTTATAAACTATTTCGAACAAATCGTAGCTGCATCAAAAATTACATCCATGAGGGGGAAAAAAACTAACAGTTCACATCCTAGCATCCTACCTGAAACATCCATCTCAGTCAAACTCTACATAATGAATTTGCAATCATAATGAATCCCAAACTACTAATCAATCTAATCCTTATACTCCTCCTACGTAAGAATTTGGTTCTTAAATATGAATCACAATTCCTATTTCTAAATCTTCCCGAAGATTCTATTTCGTGGAAGATAAAAATCGTGATTAAAACATTTCTGCCTAAAATCTCAATCCGTGCAAAAATTACCTGTTTATGACCTTAGACAATAAACTAAAAACAGCAATCCTATTTTAAGCTTTTCTGTAACTAAAAATAACGAATTAAACAAACATGTCCTAAATAACTTTAGTTAACTGTAAAAAAAAAAAAATCCAGTGCCTGGATATGACAAGGAACGGCCTTCAAAGTGTCAAACCTGACCTATAATTGACCTGTACTTTAAAAAAATAACTAAGGGCGCTAACCACTAAGTCAATCTACCAATAAATCCCTGGTTAACTCCCCTGTAAAATTAAATAAAAGATCAGAATTCCAGAGTTAAGGAATTCTGTTATAGCTGTCAGGGAGGCAACGTTGCGCAAGGGACATGCAAATGACTGCCTGACTGGAGATTTAGGTTATGCCTGTATTTCTAAGACCATCGGCACATGAAAGTATGATGTGGTCAGCACCACGCCTGACCCCATTTGCCTTCCCAGATTTCACTGGTACTCATGTTTAGAGGCTGGGTTGACCCCGGGAACTTTCTTGTGTGGTGGTACCAGAAAAAAAAGTCTCCACAATTGGGACTTGAACCCGGTACCACCGGATTAGTAGACCGGGCATACTAATACTAATTGGGTAACTGTAGAATGAAAAGTAGTTAATTTCTAACCATGTTTTAAAATTACGGGGTGACTTCCTTCCAGTTTCTTCCTACCAACATTTCTAAAGAAAATTTACTCTGATAAAGCAAACAAACTAATTCAAAATGAAAGCAGATGATTGTATGGTACAGTTTTACAAAAGGATAGAATGACTGAGTATAGTGGGCAGAAGCAGAAATGGCAGAAAGCAAAATTAGTGCATATAAATGAAGGACATACAACAATCCAATATTTCGGCAAAAAAACCATTTTCGTGGACACATACAAAAACAACACAGCAGATTTTAAAAAAAACACGAACAATGTGTGGAAAAATATACAGACTTAGCCTTTTTGGCTAAGATGAAAATTAATTCAGTAGCGAAAGAGTTAAACTACTTCTGCGAAAACATGTGCAAACAGATGAGCGCGCATACACTCATTGGCCATTGTTGTTTGTTGTGTCTGTCTTATCGAAGTATGACTACCCCAGCGGTTCTGTGGTTAGATGGAACCGCCATAGGCGTCACTGCCAGGGGCGTGTAAGACGATAGAAGCGATTAAGTGCAGGCAAGTTAGCCAATTACTTAGTGTCTGATGCAGCGATTTGTCTGTGTGCATGGCGTATTCTCAGCAGAGTGGCTGCTAGTGTCGTTCCTATGTGTGTATGTGTATGTGTGTGTGTGTGGGGAGGAAGGGGAGGCGCTTTTACTTAAAACGTGTTATTTATTTTCAAACGGAAAAGTAGTAGTAGTAGTAGTAGTAGTATTAGTAGTAGTAGTAGTAGTAGTAATAGTAGTAGTAGTAGTAGTAGTAATAGTGGTAGTAGCAGTGGTAGTAGTAGTAGTAGTGGTAGTAGTAGTAGTAGTAGTTATAACAGCATACAGAAATTGTTACTTTTACCGACAAGTGCAAGTGTGTGTACTAGTAGCAATGGTAACAAAAGTAGTAAAAGCACCAAAAGTAGCAGTAACAGTAGTAGGAGTAAAAGTAGTAGTAGTGGTAGCAATAGCAAATGTAGTAGCAGGAGCTATATTAGAAGTGATAGGAATAGTAGTGCTAGCAGCAGTACTTTGCCGTTTTAAATGACCACCAATTTGTAATTATTAGTAATAGTAATAGTAATAGTATAACCTCTCGCGGTAACTGAGGTAGAAAAGGAGAAGGAAGATAAGAGAGAGAAAGAGACCTAGAGAGCGACATATATATATTATATATATATATATATATATATATGAATACTAACAATGATACATGCTAAACAGAAGGGAACAAGTCACCATATTCCGACTCCGAACAGGACACCGCCGACTCCGAAGGCATATATATACAAAGGTATTTAAGGGTGGTTACTACTACCCTTTGTACATGTGCCCAGGTGCCCCAAACTGTGGAACATAACTTCCAAAACTGCACCAACTATAAGACACTGAAAAGCAATTACTGGCCCAGTGAAACCACCAAAGAAGATAAGCTCTAATCCAAGAGACGGGACTGCAGATATAGACAGAAAATGCGTATGAAGAAGAAGAAGAAGAAGAAGAAGCAGAATACTAGCAATGATAAGTAATACTAAAGTTAGCTGTAGTTCCCGTAGACCCAGATGAAGGAAAAAACAAAACAAAAGTGAGCATTTTACATTTCGTTAGGGAAGGCAGGCAAGTGCAGGTAAGCTAATGTACGGCAGCACAGAAATGACTCTTAGAAATATCTAGTATCATGCAGCAAAAAAGTGCTCTGAATGGCTTTACAGGTTAGGTCAACTTAACACACATTCTGACTCATATTACCATGACCTGATAAGATATCTGACATTTGATGCTAACTCTCAGAAGAGAATGTGGCGTTTATGACAGTCTTCATCTTGATAATGGATATGACAACGATTTTATCTTATCTTTTAATTGTGTCTGGAAGATCACCAAATCATCTTACCCTGACGTCATTGCGCCCTCTTCATTCCTTAAGAGGAGGAGATGATCGGAGTGTGTGCAGATCTAGTCAAAGAAAGATGAAGGACACGAATGGAGAGATTGTTCCTGGATGGCTTAACAGCAAGTAGTGGGGTTTTGCTGGGCGCAGCTCTGCTAGGATTCCTTCTCAGTTACTGCAGAACTACCCACTTAAAACGCAGTATAAATTAAATGGAACTATTTTTTTTAACCAGGTGCAGAAATTCAGATACCTTGGAGCAGTAATAGCTTCAGATGGGAAATGCAGAACAGAAATTAGGAACAGAATAAGCCAAGCAAAGACTGCATTTCAGAGAATGAGAAACACATTAGCCAACACATCCTTATCAATGAATGTTAGAAAACGAGTCCTAAATTGCTTTATTGAACCTGTCTTGTTATATGGAAGTGAATCATGGACTTCACGCAGGTCTGCACAAAGATCACTGGAACCAGTAGAAATGTGGTTTATTACGAGAAGAATGTTGGATATTCCCTGGACAGGAAAGATAACTAATGAAGAATGTTTGAGAAGAGTCGGAGAGGCAAAAAATCTTATTAAAAATAAGAGAGAGGCAATGTACTTTCATAGGACACGCAATGAAAACAAGAAGGGAAAAGGGGGGGGGGGGTGTATTGAAAATATTGTAAGCAGGAAAAACAGAGGGAAGAAGATCCAGAGGAAGACCAAGAGAAATGATACTGGATAGTCTGACGAGATGGTGTGAGCGGAGATCACCAACTGAGCTAACGGCCTGCAAGAGGGATCGTGTACTCTGGAGAAGCATAATAGCCAACGCCAGTCGGCACGGCACCTGATGATGATGATGATCTAGGTAAAGAAGGTTGATAACCACAGAGGAAAGTCTAGAACTCAGTGTAAACAATGGGAATACAATTTTCTTTATCATTATGATAAATTCAAAAGAAAGGGGTTTATACTTTTATTTTATGATTTCTTCTCCATGTTAATAACGTACAATCATACTTGTGGGAAGGAACCGATTCTCTTATTTAATGTACTATCGTACTTGTGGGAAGGAACCGATTCTCTTATTTAATGTACTATCGTACTTGTGGGAAGGAACCGATTCTCTTATTTAATGTACTATCGTACTTGTGGGAAGGAACCGATTCTCTTATTTAATGTACTATCGTACTTGTGGGAAGGAACCGATTCTCTTATTTAATGTACTATCGTACTTGAGGGAAGGAACCCATTCTCTTATTTAATGTACTATCGTACTTGTGGGAAGGAACCGATTCTCTTATTTAATGTACTATCGTACTTGTGGGAAGGAACTGTTCGATCGTACTTGAGGGAAGGAATTCATTCTCTTATTGAATCTAGTATCATGCAGCAAAAAAGTGCTCTGAATGGCTTTACAGGTTAGGTCAACTTAACACACATTCTGACTCATATTACCATGACCTGATAAGATATCTGACATTTGATGCTAACTCTCAGAAGAGAATGTGGCGTTTATGACAGTCTTCATCTTGATAATGGATATGACAACGATTTATCTTATCTTTTAATTGTGTCTGGAAGATCACCAAATCATCTTACCCTGACGTCATTGCGCCCTCTTCATTCCTTAAGAGGAGGAGATGATCGGAGTGTGTGCAGATCTAGTCAAAGAAAGATGAAGGACACGAATGGAGAGATTGTTCCTGGATGGCTTAACAGCAAGTAGTGGGGTTTTGCTGGGCGCAGCTCTGCTAGGATTCCTTCTCAGTTACTGCAGAACTACCCACTTAAAACGCAGTATAAATTAAATGGAACTATTTTTTTTAACCAGGTGCAGAAATTCAGATACCTTGGAGCAGTAATAGCTTCAGATGGGAAATGCAGAACAGAAATTAGGAACAGAATAAGCCAAGCAAAGACTGCATTTCAGAGAATGAGAAACACATTAGCCAACACATCCTTATCAATGAATGTTAGAAAACGAGTCCTAAATTGCTTTATTGAACCTGTCTTGTTATATGGAAGTGAATCATGGACTTCACGCAGGTCTGCACAAAGATCACTGGAACCAGTAGAAATGTGGTTTATTACGAGAAGAATGTTGGATATTCCCTGGACAGGAAAGATAACTAATGAAGAATGTTTGAGAAGAGTCGGAGAGGCAAAAAATCTTATTAAAAAATAAGAAAGAGGCAATGTACTTTCATAGGACACGCAATGAAAACAAGAAGGGAAAAGGGGGGGGGGGGTGTATTGAAAATATTGTAAGCAGGAAAAACAGAGGGAAGAAGATCCAGAGGAAGACCAAGAGAAATGATACTGGATAGTCTGACGAGATGGTGTGAGCGGAGATCACCAACTGAGCTAACGGCCTGCAAGAGGGATCGTGTACTCTGGAGAAGCATAATAGCCAACGCCAGTCGGCACGGCACCTGATGATGATGATGATCTAGGTAAAGAAGGTTGACAACCACAGAGGAAAGTCTAGAACTCAGTGTAAACAATGGGAATACAATTTTCTTTATCATTATGATAAATTCAAAAGAAAGGGGTTTATACTTTTATTTTATGATTTCTTCTCCATGTTAATAACGTACAATCATACTTGTGGGAAGGAACCGATTTTCTTATTTAATGTACTATCGTACTTGTGGGAAGGAACCGATTCTCTTATTTAATGTACTATCGTACTTGTGGGAAGGAACCTATTCTCTTATTTAATGTACTATCGTACTTGTGGGAAGGAACCGATTCTCTTATTTAATGTACTATCGTACTTGTGGGAAGGAACCGATTCTCTTATTTAATGTACTATCGTACTTGAGGGAAGGAACCCATTCTCTTATTTAATGTACTATCGTACTTGTGGGAAGGAACCGATTCTCTTATTTAATGTACTATCGTACTTGTGGGAAGGAACTGTTCGATCGTACTTGAGGGAAGGAATTCATTCTCTTATTGAATGTAATATCAAACTTGAGGAAAGGAATTCATTCTCTTATTGAATGTAATATCAAACTTGAGGAAAGGAATTCATTCTCTTATTGAATGTAATATCAAACTTGAGGGAAGGAATTCATTCTCTTATTGAATGTAATATCAAACTTGAGGAAAGGAATTCATTCTCTTATTGAATGTAATATCAAACTTGAGGGAAGGAATTCATTCTCTTATTGAATGTAATATCAAACTTGAGGGAAGGAATTCATTCTCTTATTGAATGTAATATCAAACTTGAGGAAAGGAATTCATTCTCTTATTGAATGTAATATCAAACTTGAGGGAAGGAACCGATTCTTTTTTTTTATGTACTATCGAACTTATGGGAAGGAACCGATTCTTTTATTTAATGTAATATCGTACTTGTGGGAAGGAACCGAATCTCTTATTTAATATACTGTCGTACTTGTAGGAAGGAACCGATTATCTTATTTAATGTAGTATCGTGCTTGTAGGAAGGAACCGATTCTCTTATTTAATGTACTATAGTACTTGTGTGAAGGAACCGATTCTCTTATTTAATGCACTATCGTACTTGTGGGAAGGAACCGATTCTCTTACTTAATGCACTATCGTACACTTTGGAAGGAGCCGGTTCTTTTATCTATAAATAACACATTTGGCAGTGATCCCCGCCTGTGTCTCTTTATTTATGTTAAGTATTTGTGTTACACAGTCATAAGTAAGATGTTAAACAAACGTGTAAGAAGAAGATAGGTTAATTGCAACATTATGTTATAGGCCTGAAGGTGGGTTTCGGTCGATTAGGAAACGTGATTTGTCTATAGTGAAGTGATAGTATATGTTGCTGCTCCGTTATGTGTAATATGTGTTAGTCCTGGAATACTGGGACATTTTCAGTGTAATATGTGTTAGTCCTGGAATACTGGGACATTTTAACTGTAATGTGTGTTAGTCCTGGAATACTGGGACATTTTAACTGTAATGTGTGTTAGTCCTGGAATACTGGGACATTTTCAATGTAATGTGTGTTAGTCCTGGAATACTGGGACATTTTCAATGTAATATATGTTAGTCCTGGAATACTGGGACATTTTCAGTGTAATATGTGTTAATTCTGGAGTACTGGGACATTTTCAGTGTAATAGTCCTGGAGTACTGGGACATTTTCAGTGTAATATGTGTTGGTCCTGGAATACTGGACATTTTCAGTGTAATATGTGTTAGTCCTGGAATACTGGGACATTTTCAGTGTAATATGTGTTAGTCCTGGAATACTGGGACATTTTAACTGTAATGTGTGTTAGTCCTGGAATACTGGGACATTTTAACTGTAATGTGTGTTAGTCCTGGAATACTGGGACATTTTCAATGTAATGTGTGTTAGTCCTGGAATACTGGGACATTTTCAATGTAATATATGTTAGTCCTGGAATACTGGGACATTTTCAGTGTAATATGTGTTAATTCTGGAGTACTGGGACATTTTCAGTGTAATAGTCCTGGAGTACTGGGACATTTTCAGTGTAATATGTGTTGGTCCTGGAATACTGGACATTTTCAGTGTAATATGTTAGTCCTGGAATACTGGGACATTTTCAGTGTAATATGTGTTAGTCCTGGAATACTGGGACATTTTAACTGTAATGTGTGTTAGTCCTGGAATACTGGGACATTTTAACTGTAATGTGTGTTAGTCCTGGAATACTGGGACATTTTAACTGTAATGTGTGTTAGTCCTGGAATACTGGACATTTTCACTGTAATATGTGTTAGTCCTTGTAATATTGGAACATTTTCAGTGTGACATGTGCTAGTCCTGGAATATTAGGACATTTTCACTGTAATATGTGTTAGTCTTGGAATAATAGGACATTTTCAATGTAATATGCAATAGTCCTGGAATACTGGGACATTTTCAATGTAATATGCAATAGTCCTGGAATACTGGGACATTTTCAATGTAATATGCATTAATCCTGGAATACTGGGACATTTTCAATGTAATATGCGTTAATTCTGGAATACTGGGACATTTTCAGATTTCAATTGTTAATTTCACATGATATCCTTGCCGTGTATTATTTACGTTCGATAACAGATGTTCATTTGGAATTGTGTGGTTATGATTCATGATGTATCATTATGTTTCATTAACATCAGCTGTCATCGGCATAAGTTTGCCTTCGATGTTTCTCTGTGTTTATGAGTTTGTTCTGTTTTTTCGTTTAGTGGACTTAAAACTGATGTAAGCGTTGTGAGTTTAAACTCTTGATTTCATATCGGTGTTTGACTGTGTGTTGTTGTGTGAAGTTTAGAACTGTTGCTTAGCCCAAGAAAGATTTACATTAAGTAACTATTGCTTTTCAGGAGCTTAAACAACTAAAGAATCTGTGGAGAGGAACAGACAGAACTTACAAAAATAAGATTTTTAAGAGCATGCATCTTTCCCATCGCAATATATGCCTGTGAGACCTGGACACTTTAACAAAACAGCTGAGAAACACATAAATGCATTTGAATGTAAATGCTATAGAAGAGTTCTTCAAATATCGTGGACACAAAAAAAGAACAAATATATCCATACTCATTTCATTCATTCCTTTGCATGTCCCTTGCGGAACTTTGCCTCCCAAACAGCACTCCTGTATGCCTCTCGGTTGTGAGCAAGATGGCCTGCTGCTGCTGCATCCATTTCCAGATCATCAACGATGTCTTGCAGCCATCTTCGTTTCGGTCTTCCTCTTTTTCTTTTTCCCATTATGTATCCTTCCAATACGGTCTTCTCTAGATTATCATGACGTTTAATGTGGCCAAAATATTTAAGTTTTCTCTCTTTAATCCTCTTTACTAGCCAGCCTTCTTCAATATTAAGCTCTTGTAGTATAGATATATTTGTTCTTTTTTGTGTCCACGATATTTGGAGAACTCTTCTATAGCATTTACATTCAAAGGCATTTATGTGCTTCTCAGCTGTTTTGTTAAGTGTCCACGTCTCACAGGCATATGTTGCGATGGGAAAGATGCATGCCCTTAAAAATCTTATTTTTGTGGTTCTGTCTGCTCCTCTCCACAGATTCGTGATTTGTCTATAGTGAAGTGATAGTATATGTTGCTGCTCCGTTATGTGTAATATGTGTTAGTCCTGGAATACTGGGACATTTTAACTGTAATGTGTGTTAGTCCTGGAATACTGGGACATTTTCAATGTAATGTGTTAGTCCTGGAATACTGGGACATTTTCAATGTAATATATGTTAGTCCTGGAATACTGGGACATTTTCAGTGTAATATGTGTTAATTCTGGAGTACTGGGACATTTTCAGTGTAATAGTCCTGGAGTACTGGGACATTTTCAGTGTAATATGTGTTGGTCCTGGAATACTGGACATTTTCAGTGTAATATGTGTTAGTCCTGGAATACTGGGACATTTTCAGTGTAATATGTGTTAGTCCTGGAATACTGGGACATTTTAACTGTAATGTGTGTTAGTCCTGGAATACTGGGACATTTTAACTGTAATATGTGTTAGTCCTGGAATATTGGGACATTTTAACTGTAATGTGTGTTAGTCCTGGAATACTGGGACATTTTCAGTGTAATATATGTTAGTCCTGGAATACTGGGACATTTTAACTGTAATGTGTGTTAGTCCTGGAATACTGGGACATTTTCAATGTAATATGTGTTAGTCCTTGTAATACTGGAACATTTTCAGTGTGACATGTGCTAGTCCTGGAATATTAGGACATTTTCACTGTAATATGTGTTAGTCTTGGAATAATAGGACATTTTCAATGTAATATGCAATAGTCCTGGAATACTGGGACATTTTCAATGTAATATGCAATAGTCCTGGAATACTGGGACATTTTCAATGTAATATGCATTAATCCTGGAATACTGGGACATTTTCAATGTAATATGCGTTAATTCTGGAATACTGGGACATTTTCAGATTTCAATTGTTAATTTCACATGATATCCTTGCCGTGTATTATTTACGTTCGATAACAGATGTTCATTTGGAATTGTGTGGTTATGATTCATGATGTATCATTATGTTTCAATTACATCAGCTGTCATCGGCATAAGTTTGCCTTCGATGTTTCTCTGTGTTTATGAGTTTGTTCTGTTTTTTCGTTTAGTGGACTTAAAACTGATGTAAGCGTTGTGAGTTTAAACTCTTGATTTCATATCGGTGTTTGACTGTGTGTTGTTGTGTGAAGTTTAGAACTGTTGCTTAGCCCAAGAAAGATTTACATTAAGTAACTATTGCTTTTCAGGAGCTTAAACAACTAAAGAATCTGTGGAGAGGAACAGACAGAACTTACAAAAATAAGATTTTTAAGAGCATGCATCTTTCCCATCGCAATATATGCCTGTGAGACCTGGACACTTTAACAAAACAGCTGAGAAACACATAAATGCATTTGAATGTAAATGCTATAGAAGAGTTCTTCAAATATCGTGGACACAAAAAAAAGAACAAATATATCCATACTCATTTCATTCATTCCTTTGCATGTCCCTTGCGGAACTTTGCCTCCCAAACAGCACTCCTGTATGCCTCTCGGTTGTGAGCAAGATGGCCTGCTGCTGCTGCATCCATTTCCAGATCATCAACGATGTCTTGCAGCCATCTTCGTTTCGGTCTTCCTCTTTTTCTTTTTCCCATTATGTATCCTTCCAATACGGTCTTCTCTAGATTATCATGACGTTTAATGTGGCCAAAATATTTAAGTTTTCTCTCTTTAATCCTCTTTACTAGCCAGCCTTCTTCAATATTAAGCTCTTGTAGTATAGATATATTTGTTCTTTTTTGTGTCCACGATATTTGGAGAACTCTTCTATAGCATTTACATTCAAAGGCATTTATGTGCTTCTCAGCTGTTTTGTTAAGTGTCCACGTCTCACAGGCATATGTTGCGATGGGAAAGATGCATGCCCTTAAAAATCTTATTTTTGTGGTTCTGTCTGCTCCTCTCCACAGATTCTTTATTTGTTTTACTTTCTGAAGAGCAATAGATGTCCTCCTTTTAATTTCCCGCATTGTATCTCCATTATTAGTTAGTAGTGATCCAAGATATTCAAAACTCTCCACTTCTTCCAGTTTTTCCTCACTGATACATATTTCAGTTGCCTTGTTTGTTTTGTCAGTTGTCATCACTTTAGTTTTCTTTGCATTAAGATAGAGGTTCTGCTCTTCGCTGTTCTTGCGGACTGACATAATTAGTTTTTCCATTCCTTCTTGTGTTGTGGACAGCAATACTGTGTCATCAGCATATCTAATCTCTGGTATTTCATAACCTCCAACTGTTATGGCATCGTAATATTCTTTGTCTACATCTTCTCTAACATTCCTCATTATATTTTCAGTATACAAGTTAAATAAGTAGGGTGACAATATGCACCCTGACGGACCCCTTGTTTTATGTCAAACCAAGTTGTTGTTTCACCATTTATTCTTACTGCTGCTTGTTGGTCTAAAGACAGCAGTGATGTTAATTGTATCAAATGTGTTGGAAATCCCATTTTTTCCATTATTTCCCAAAGTTTCTGGTGTTGTACACAATCAAATGCCTTTGAGTAGTCTATAAAGGATAAATATAGATTCACATTAAACTCCCTGCATTTCTCTATTATTAATCTTAGATTGAATATATGATCTCTTGATCCTCTTCCTTGCCTGAAGCCAGCTTGGACCATATTGACTTCTTCTTCTATTCTCTTTCGAAGTCTACCTATTATGATTTTTAACAGAATTTTACTGGCATGACTAATCAGGGCAACAGTTCTGTAGTTGGTGCATAATTTCAGGTTACCCTTTTTTGGCAGTGGTATGAATACAGTTCTTTTCCATTCTTTTGGCCAAATACCTGAATGCCATATCTTTTTACATAGTGCATGATAGATTGTTGCACACTCCTTTCCTCCTGCTTTAATAAATTCAGCGGTTATCTCATCACATCCTGGTGATTTACCATTTTTCAGACTCTTTATTGCCCATAAAACGTCTTCCATTGTCGGCTCGGGTTCTTTCTCCTCCAATAATAATTCACACTGTTGATTTCTGCTTCCACAGTCGGTTGTTTCATACATTCTTTTGCAATATTCCTTCCATCTTTCCAGAATTTCCTCTGTCTCTGTCAGGGTATTCCCCATCTCATCACAAATTACATTTAGCTTAGGTGTGACATTTCTCGTCAATGTCTTCATTTCTTTAAACATTTCACTATCTCTTCCACACCTCTGATGTTCTTCTATTCTTTCACAACAATCTTGTATGTATTGTTTTTTGTCTCTTCTTATGTTTCTTCGTACTTCTTTTGTTAAAGTTTTATATTTATCTTTGTTGTTGTTTGTCACTCTCCATTGCGTCTTCATTTCTCTACATTGTTTTATCAGTTCTAGTGTACCTGCTGTGATCCATCTATTCTTTTGTGTTTTCTTTACTGGAACCATGTCTTTAGCTGTTGTTACTAAGATATCTTTGGCCTGCGTAGCCAATTCATCTGGTGTCATCTCTTCCTGTACAGCCATCAGGATTTCGAAACGGTTCTTCACTTCTATACCGTATTGTTCTGGTATATTTGTAAGGTCAAGGCGGAGTGGTCTTGATCCCATAACTATCTTTTTTATCTTTATCTTCATGTCTGCTATTAATAACTCATGGTCCGTGTCACAATAAGCACCTGGTAAAGTTTTTGCTGATGTTATGCTTGACCTCCACCTTCTCTGCACTAAAATGTAATCTATTTGATTCCTGGTTTTCCCATCAGGTGATGTCCATGTGTAAAGTCTTCTTGGATGTTGTTTAAAAAGTGTGTTAGCGATCATTAGCTCATTTTCCATACAAAACGCCATTAGATTGTCACCTGCCTCATTTCTGTGTCCTATGCTAAATTTCCCTACAACTTGTCCTTCATCTTCTGCTCTTTCTGTACCAATTTTTGCATTAAAATCACCCATTATAAATACAATATCATTTTTCCGTACCTGGTCCATTGTCGTCTGCAGTGTGTTATAAAAATGTTCTACTTCATCTTCTTCTGTGAGCTAGTAGACTATAGGTGGCAGGGAATGGATATCGTTGAGGCACTCATCGGATTCCTCATCCCAAAGCCAGAGTGTCTCTGTGGAACTTTCTCACAGCCGTCTGGCCAGCCAACATTGAACGTTGGATCTGATGTGGAGAAGCCACCAGAGGCTTGAAAACAAAGTTTTGGCCTGGCCAGCCTATACCACTGTCTCCATGACAGTCCGAGCAAGACCACACTCTGCCCCAGCAAGGAAAGGTCCTGAAGTCGGAGGCACCCAGCCAGAAGGCGCATCGCAAAAATCAGGGTACCACGCATTATCGCTAATGAAATGTCTCTATCTGCAGCTTTTAAAAATGGTGCTCGCCTGTGAAAACTAACCAGGCACGTACAGTGCCGGGCCCCCTGCCTCGAAAAGGTCCACGCAGTGCTACTGGAGGTCCTTTCAGTTCGTCTTGTGGAACCAGGAGACATGACAGTAGAGCTACTGGGGAAAAAAATGCAACAGCAGAAAATTCCCAGTAAGCAAGAACTTAAAATAATTCACTGGAATGCTGAGAGTGTCAGCAGTGTTAGAGATGGCTATAGCAAAAAGATGGAACTAGAGAACATACTCTTTGCAGAGCCGGTAAGTATATGCTGCATACAGGAGACACACCTAACCAAAGATGACGCCTTTAAAACCAGAGGCTACCAGTGTTTTAGATCAGACCGACAGGACAGAAGAAAAGGAGGAGTACTCACACTTGTTAAGAATAACATCAGCGCATGTCAGGTGGAGGTGTACATGGAAGAAGCCGAATACCAGATGATCCATCTAAAAACCAGTAATACAGACGTCCACCTCCTTAACTATTACTGTCCTAATGACCACCCACTTGCTTTAGAAACCATCCCACACAAAGAGAGACTGGTGGTCTGTGGAGATCTTAACAGCCATTCCCAGAGCTGGGGCTATGACCACATAGACAAGAGAGGAGAGGAAATTGAGAGCTGGCAGAATGACAATGGACTTCTCCTAATAAACCCGCCAACAGATCGCCCAGCATTTTACTCAAGGGCTTGGGTACAACCTCAACACCAGATCTGGCATTCCACTCTCCAGACCTGAAGTGGAACATTATACGCGAAGTTGGAAAACAACTTGGAGGTAGCGACCATCGACCAGTCTTCCTGACAATAGAAAATTAACTCCTTAACACCAGTAGCCCCCTCCCCAGATGGAACTATAAAAAAGCAAATTGGACAATGTACAGACATCGCACAGGTATCCTAGTGGGACAGCTGTCCATAGAAGGTAAGGATATTAACAGCATAGTGAAGGAATTCAATCCTTGTATCCTTCAGGCCGCTCGTGAAACCATTCCCAGAGGAGCTCGTAGGGACTATAAACCGTACTGGTCTAGTGAGCTGGGAAAATTCCATCATGACGTGGAAACAGCTCGAAAGCAAGCAGAAAATAGACCATGCCAAGAACACCACAATAATTACCAACATTCTAAGGCCAAATTTCAGAGAGCCAAGCTGCAAGCCAGACGGGAAAGTTGGAGAGAGAAAACAGAGTCCCTAAACTTTGAAAAGGATGGAAGAAAACTGTGGAAACTAATCAAACAGTTAAACGATGAGAGCACTGGAAGAAGTACAAAGATTACACTAATAGAGGATCGGAAAACTCTTACAGGTAAGCAGGTAGCAGGTTACTTTGCTCGCATGTTTGCACAGGACTGCAACATTGATATCCATCCAGAGAAAGAGCGTACAGTGAGCACTGATCCACAGAAAGAGGAACAAGGCAGAAAAGTGGAGGCCATGGATACACCAATCACAAGCGGCGAATTAGACCTAGAAGTGAATAAACTGAAACCAGGAAATCACCAGGACCAGATGGAGTGTCCAATGAAATGATCAAGAACCTGGGAATGGCAGCAATGTGTGTTGGAGCACAGGAAAATTACCTCAAATCTAGAAGGAAGTAAACATGGTACCACTGGTAAAGTCAGTGAAAAGCAGCGATACAGCCTCCAGTACTACAGTGCAAAAGATCAAGTGACCTATCTCTCTCAAGAGATTGAGGACGCATTCCAATACAAAAACCTTGTACTAGCAGCATGGATAGACCTGAAGAAAGCCTTTGATAAAGTATGGAAAAAAGGTCTGTTTTGGAAGCTAAGAAACTGCAATGTGAATGGAAGACTGTACAACTGGATAAAGTTCTATTTACACAACAGAGGGCAAGAGTAGAAATGGAGGGACATAAAAGTCAGAAAGTACTGCTGCGACATGGTGTACCACAAGGAGGAGTCCTTTCACCTACACTATTCCTGTTATTCATTAATGACCTGGTCAAGGAACTTCCCTATGGAATCAAAGCGGCACTGTATGCAGATGATCTGGTTATATGGTATACAGATGAATACGCGTCATTGCTACACAGAGACTCCATGGACAGACAAATGGTGTGTAATTATCGCCACAGAGAAATCAAGTACCATTCTGTTCACTCTCTCATCTGAACAGAAACCAAGTAAGATCTTTGTAAATGAAATATCCTTAAGGATGGACAACCTACCCACTTACTTAGGAGTGACTCTTGACTCACAGCCGTCTGGCCAGCCAACATTGAACGTTGGATCTGATGTGGAGAAGCCACCAGAGGCTTGAAAACAAAGTTTTGGCCTGGCCAGCCTATACCACTGTCTCCATGACAGTCCGAGCAAGACCACACTCTGCCCCAGCAAGGAAAGGTCCTGAAGTCGGAGGCACCCAGCCAGAAGGCGCATCGCAAAAATCAGGGTACCACGCATTATCGCTAATGAAATGTCTCTATCTGCAGCTTTTAAAAATGGTGCTCGCCTGTGAAAACTAACCAGGCACGTACAGTGCCGGGCCCCCTGCCTCGATAAGGTCCACGCAGTGCTACTGGAGGTCCTTTCAGTTCGTCTTGTGGAACCAGGAGACATGACAGTAGAGCTACTGGGGAAAAAAAATGCAACAGCAGAAAATTCCCAGTAAGCAAGAACTTAAAATAATTCACTGGAATGCTGAGAGTGTCAGCAGTGTTAGAGATGGCTATAGCAAAAAGATGGAACTAGAGAACATACTCTTTGCAGAGCAGGTAAGTATATGCTGCATACAGGAGACACACCTAACCAAAGATGACGCCTTTAAAATCAGAGGCTACCAGTGTTTTAGATCAGACCGACAGGACAGAAGAAAAGGAGGAGTACTCACACTTGTTAAGAATAACATCAGCGCATGTCAGGTGGGAGTGTACATGGAAGAAGCCGAATACCAGATGATCCATCTAAAAACCAGTAATACAGACGTCCACCTCCTTAACTATTACTGTCCTAATGACCACCCACTTGCTTTAGAAACCATCCCACACAAAGAGAGACTGGTGGTCTGTGGAGATCTTAACAGCCATTCCCAGAGCTGGGGCTATGACCACATAGACAAGAGAGGAGAGGAAATTGAGAGCTGGCAGAATGACAATGGACTTCTCCTAATAAACCCGCCAACAGATCGCCCAGCATTTTACTCAAGGGCTTGGGTACAACCTCAACACCAGATCTGGCATTCCACTCTCCAGACCTGAAGTGGAACATTATACGCGAAGTTGGAAAACAACTTGGAGGTAGCGACCATCGACCAGTCTTCCTGACAATAGAAAATTAACTCCTTAACACCAGTAGCCCCCTCCCCAGATGGAACTATAAAAAAGCAAATTGGACAATGTACAGACATCGCACAGGTATCCTGGTGGGACAGCTGTCCATAGAAGGTAAGGATATTAACAGCATAGTGAAGGAATTCAATCCTTGTATCCTTCAGGCCGCTCGTGAAACCATTCCCAGAGGAGCTCGTAGGGACTATAAACCGTACTGGTCTAGTGAGCTGGGAAAATTCCATCATGACGTGGAAACAGCTCGAAAGCAAGCAGAAAATAGACCATGCCAAGAACACCACAATAATTACCAACATTCTAAGGCCATATTTCAGAGAGCCAAGCTGCAAGCCAGACGGGAAAGTTGGAGAGAGAAAACAGAGTCCCTAAACTTTGAAAAGGATGGAAGAAAACTGTGGAAACTAATCAAACAGTTAAACGATGAGAGCACTGGAAGAAGTACAAAGATTACACTAATAGAGGATGGGAAAACTCTTACAGGTAAGCAGGTAGCAGGTTACTTTGCTCGCATGTTTGCACAGGACTGCAACATTGATATCCATCCAGAGAAAGAGCGTACAGTGAGCACTGACCCACAGAAAGAAGAGGAACAAGGCAGAAAAGTGGAGGCCATGGATACACCAATCACAAGCGGCGAATTAGACCTAGAAGTGAATAAACTGAAACTAGGAAATCACGAGGACCAGATGGAGTGTCCAATGAAATGATCAAGAACATGGGAATGGCAGCAATGTGTGTTGGAGCACAGGAAAATTACCTCAAATCTAGAAGGAAGTAAACATGGTACCACTGGTAAAGTCAGGGAAAAGCAGCGATACAGCCTCCAGTACTACAGTGCAAACGATCAAGTGACCTATCTCTCTCAAGAGATTGAGGACGCATTCCAATACAAAAACCTTGTACTAGCAGCATGGATAGACCTGAATAAAGCCTTTGATAAAGTATGGAAAAAAATGTCTGTTTTGGAAGCTAAGAAACTGCAATGTGAATGGAAGACTGTACAACTGGATAAAGTTCTATTTACACAACAGAAGGGCAAGAGTAGAAATGGAGGGACACAAAAGTCAGAAAGTACTGCTGCAACATGGTGTACCACAAGGAGGAGTCCTTTCACCTACACTATTCCTGTTATTCATTAATGACCTGGTCAAGGAACTTCCCTATGGAATCAAAGCGGCACTGTATGCAGATGATCTGGTTATATGGTATACAGATGAATACGCGTTATTGCTACACAGAGACTCCATGGACAGACAAATGGTGTGTAATTATCGCCACAGAGAAATCAAGTACCATTCTGTTCACTCTCTCATCTGAACAGAAACCAAGTAAGATCTTTGTAAATGAAATATCCTTAAGGATGGACAACCAACCCACTTACTTAGGAGTGACTCTTGACTCAAAACTGACATAGAAGCAACACATCAACAGTGCAGAAGCAAAATCCAGAAGAAAACTAGCCATATTAAGAAAACTGAGTGGAACCACATGGGGAGCTAATGAAAGAATCCTCAAGAATGTATATCAGCAAAGTATTCTACCACATTTAGAATATGGCTCAACATCTTGGTGCACAGCATCAAACACTACGCTGCATAATCTAGACAAGGTTCAAAATCAGTCACTACGGATTATCACATGTGCCATGAAGTCCACACCAATAGTAGAAATGCAGAAAATAGTTGGTGTTCAAGCGCTAAAGGAACGTAGAGACACAAAGGTCATGACCATGGGAGAGAAATTCCTCAGCTCTGTAAGCCATCCCCTGAAGGAGAGATTCAATAACTTGGCACTAAGACGGCTTAAAAGAAGCAGCTTCATTCATCAGGACAAGCGTATGCGTAAGCTGATACCTGACCTTCCGAATGTAGTCGCTCCATTATCATCTGTACCAGAGCATACACATGGAAAGAAGCAGATTGTACACATATAACTATTCAAAATGAAGTGAAACGTGTGCAGAATGGTGAGATGCAGAGCAGTCTTGTAAGATCAACAGCCACACTTAGTGTGCCAAATGACAAATATCCATTTGACACCTGGATACATGTGTATATAGATAGATCTGCATACAATGCCATAAAGAATGGATGGACAGGAGCACATATTGAATATCCAAACAACACCACTGACAAGATTTCCATACCCACTGGAAAATACTGCAACAACTATGATGCAGAAGTTAGGGCAATTATTGCTGGAGGTGAAAAACTATCCGACTCCAGAATTGATACATTCCCCGTAGTAATTCTCACAGATGTAAGATCAGTACTGGAAGCTCTTCAGTGCAACAAACTACCAGACCTTAAAGATGTCCTGTCAAAAATTGGCTCACAACAAAGAGTCACCTTGCAGATGATCCATCCCACTGTGTGGAGATCTTAACAATATACCAGGCAATGAGAAAGCTGACCATCTGGCCAAAGAAGGCACTGAAATGGAGCAACAAGACATACCGATCACCTATAATCAGAAGAAAAGCATGATAAAAACCTACAGGAAGCCACAGACACCACCACGTGATGACTATCACATGCTAAACAGAGAGGAACGGATCACCATTTTCCGTCTCCGAACAGGACACAGCCGACTCCGAAGTCATATGTATACAAAGTTTAAAGTTGGTACTACTAATCTATGTACATGTGCCCAGGTGCCCCAAACCGTGAAACATATCCTCCAGAACTGCACCAACTACGAGACACTGGAAATTAATTACTGGCAAAGTGAAACCACTAACGAAGATAAGCTCTACGGTTCTATACATGAATTGCAAAAAACAGTGAAATTTATCCATGAGACAGGACTGGAGATATAGACAGACACTGCGTAAGAAGTAGAAGAAGAGGAAGAAAGGGTAAAGATATAGAACGATTCTCACCAGTACGATAGATAGTTAAATAAGAGAATCGGTCCCTTCGCACAAATACGATAGTACATTAAATAAAAGAACCAGTTCCTTCCCACAAGTACGATAGTACAGTAAATAAGAGAATCAGTTGCTTCCCACATTTACGATAGTACATTAAATAAGAGAATCGGTTCCTGTATATTAAAACATGTTATTTATCGAATATATATCGAACGTAAACAATGGATAGCATGGAAAACATGTGAAATTAAATGCATTAAAAGCTTCATATGAAATTAACATTTGATGGTTATCAATGAAATTGGAAAATGTCCCAGTATTCCAGGACTAACATATATTACATTGAAAATGTCCCAGTATTCCAGAACTAACACATATTACATTGAAAATGTCCCAGTATACCAAGACTAACACATATTACATTGAAAATGTCCCAGTATTCCAAGACTAACACATATTACATTGAAAATGTCCCAGTATTCCAAGACTAACACATATTACATTGAAAATGTCCCAGTATTCCAAGACTAACACATATTACATTGAAAATGTCCCAGTATTCCAAGACTAACACATATTACATTGAAAATGTCCCAGTATTCCAAGACTAACACATACTAGATTGAGAATGCCCAGTATTCCAAGACTAACATATATTACACATGGCAGGCCAGCAAAATTACGATCACTTCACTATAGACAAATCACGTTTTATAATCGACCCAAACCCTACTTCAGGCCTGTAATATAATGTTGCACTAAACCTATCTCCCCCCGTGTGGTACCCGGGATCTGCAAAGAATAGGACCACTGTACCCTACCATGCATGATCGTAAAAGGCGACTAAGGAGGGTTCAGCATAGGGCCAGAAACCCTATCTGGTAAAAAAACTATCAGACTGCTACAGAAACGGAAGCAAGGGAAAAAGCAAATGCAGGTGGAAGGAGAAATGCGTATCAGGAAACTGAGCCCATGAAGGTTGTGGATGAAAGCCAGCCACTGGAAGTCCCCAGCCCGACTGCAGACCTCCTGGAACCGAAACATAAGATTCAAATAGGCAGCTGGAATGTAAGAACACTAAACCAGACTGGAAAACTAGCACAAACCATCAAGGAAATGCACAGATATAAACTAGACATACTAGGAATACAAGAAGCAAGATGGACAGGACAAGGCAAAAGGAAATTAACAACACAGCACACAGAAGATACAATAATATGGTCAGGTAAAGAAGATCTTCATGAAGGAGGAGTAGCATTGATTATAACAAAAGAAGCATCAAGAGCATTGCTGAAATGGACCCCAATAAATGAGAGATTATTATATGCACGGTTCAACTCAAGATTCACGAAGCTGTCTATTATAGTTTGTTATGCACCAACAGAAGCAGCTGAAGAGGAATTAAAAGAAGATTTTTACAACAGCCTCCAAGCAACAGTAGAAACAATACCCAAGCATGATATGCTACTCATCTTGGGCGACTTCAATGCAAAAGTAGGTGAAGGAAATGAAGATAGAAGAAGAATCATGGGAAGAGAAGGAGTCGGAGAAATAAATGAAAATGGAGAAAGACTGTGCAGTTTCTGTGAAGAAAACATGATGACCATCGGAGGGACAATTTTCCAACACAAAAACATCCATAAGGTGACTTGGAGGTCACCAGATAAAACCACAGAAAACCAAATTGATCACATACTAATTAACAACAAGTGGAAACGGTCACTACAAGATGTGCGAGCAAGGAAAGGAGCAGATGTAGGAAGTGATCACAACCTTCTGGTAGCAAAAATAAAACTAAAATTAAGGAAAGCCAAAATCGGAGAACACAGAAAGATACATTTTGATACAAGAAAACTGATAGACCAGCAAACAAGAAATGAATTCTCAATAGTACTTAAGAACCACTTCAGTGTCCTACAAGACGAAGCAGAAATGTCCATATTAGAGTTCAATAAAACACTACAGGAAACAGCAAAAGAGGTGCTTGGATATCGGAAAAGGAGAAAAGAGGAATGGATAAGCGAGACCACATGGGAAAAGATAGAGCAAAGAAAAGAAATCAAGGGAAAATTACTGAACACCAAATCACAACGGCTTAAAGAACGAGTTTTAAGTAATTATGTACAAAAAGACAAAGAAGTGAAGGAATCATGCCGTCAAGATAAACGTCAATATTATGACAACTTAGCAGAAACAGCAGAGAAAGCAGCATATACAAATGGCATGAAAACCATATATAAAATCACAAAGCAGATGACAGGTAACTTCAACACAAGATGTGAAAGTGCAGTAAGAACACAAAATGGACAACTGGTCAGTGGAGAAAGAGAAAACATTGAAAGATGGAGGGAACACTTTAATACCCTACTAAACAGAACACAAGGAGCACAAACAATAGACATACCTGAAGCAAAAACGGAACTAAACATCAATACAGGACCAATAACAATAAATGAAGTAAAGGAGGCGATAAAGAAGCTAAAATCAGACAGGGCACCAGGTGAAGATGAAGTGACTGCTGAGATGTTGAAAGCAGAAGAAACAGAAACACCAAAACAACTTTGCCGGATATTACAACAAATTTGGGATTTAGAAAAATCCCCAGAGGAGTGGAAAACTGGTCTTATAGTAAAACTACAAAAGAAGGGTGACCTCAGAGATTGCGGGAACTGGAGAGGCATTAACCTACTGCCACTCACCAGTAAAGTATTTTGCAGAATAATCATCAACAGAATTGTACCAATACTTGAGGGAAAACTTCGGAAAGAGCAGGCAGGATTTAGGAAAGGAAGATCATGCATAGACCACATATTTGTACTTAGACAAATATTAGAACAGGCAAATGAGTGGCATAGTACAACATATGCATTATTCATAGATTTTGAGAAAGCCTTTGACAGTGTCAACAGAGATGCACTGTGGAAAATCCTAAGATGGCATAGCCTCCCCCATAAAATAGTTAATGTAATCAAAGCCCTATACGAGGGTTTTCAGTGCAAAGTGATCTGTGGAGAACATACCTCCAGCAGCTTTAGGGTACAAACAGGAGGGAAACAGGGATGTGTACTATCACCAACATTATTTATCTTGGCAGTAGACTGGTTAATGAAGGAGGCAACATCAGACAAACGCAGAGGATTACAATGGACCCTTGACATAGTGCTGGAGGACCTTGACTTTGCGGACGACATTTGTCTATTATCAAGCAGTCACAAAAATATGCAAGATAAAATAAACAAGCTAACTCAGAATGCAAACAACATAGGACTAAAGATCAACGTAGGAAAGACAAAGTTAATGAAGCAAAATGTGAACAACAGAAATGTACTCAGAGTAGATAACGAGTTAGTGGAGGAGGTCAACGAATTTGTATACCTTGGCAGCAGAGTAGTAGAAAATGGAGACAGCACAGAGGACATCAACAGCAGACTTACTAGAGCAAACCAGGTTTTTGCAATGCTGCAGAATATATGGAAATCAAATAAACTAAGCATAAATATAAAAATCAGGATATTTAAGAGTAATGTTCTAAGTGTACTACTCTATGGAAGTGAATGCTGGAAAATCACCAAAACCATAGAAAACAAGTTGAATTCTTTCCAGACTAAATGTTTACGAAGAATTAGAAAAATATTTTGGCCAAACACCATAAGAAATAACATCTTATTAGCAGAAATACAGATGAAACCACTGACAACAATTATTGAGGAAAGACGCTGGCGATGGTTGGGACATGTGCTCCGAATGACTGACAACTCACTACCAAAAATAGCACTAAGATGGACACCACAGGGGAGCAGAAGTAAGGGTAGACCAAAAGAGACATGGAGAAGAACAACAGAAAGGATGTTGAGCAATAGAGGACTAACCTGGGCAAGAGCAGAAAAAAAGGCGAAGGACAGGCATTTGTGGAAAACCCTTGCGGAACCCCCATGTGCCCTTTAATTCTCTTTACTAGCCAGCCTTCTTCAGTATTAAGTTCTTGTAATATGGATATATTTGTTCTTTTTTGTGTCCATGATATTTGAATAACTCTTCTATAGCATTTACATTCAAAGGCATTTATGTGTTTCTCAGCTGTTTTGTTAAGTGTCCAGGTCTCACAGGCATATGTTGCGATGAGATAGATGCATGGCCGTAAAAATCTTATTTTTGTAGTTATGTCTGTTCCTCTCCACAGATTCTATAGTTGTTTTACTTTCTGAAGAACGATAGATGTCCTCCTTTCAATTTCCATCATTGTATCTCCATTATTAGTTAGTAGTGATCCAAGATATTCAAAACTCTCCACTTCTTCCTGTTATTTGCTCATTGATACATATTTCAGCTGCCTTGTTTGTTTTGTCATTTGTCATCAATTTAGTTTTCTTCGCATTAAGATAGAGGTTTTGCTCTTCGCTGGTCTTACGGACTGACATAATTAGTTTTTCCATTCCTTTTTGTGTTGTGGACAGTAATACTGTGTCATCAGCATATCTAATCTCTGGTATTTCATAAGCTCCAATTGTTATGGCATCGTAATATTCTTTGTCTACATCTTCTCTAACATTCTTCATATTTTCAGTATACAAGTTAAATAAGTAGGGTGACAGTATGCACCCTTGACGGACCCCTTGTTTTATGTCAAACCAAGTTGTTGTTTCACCATTTATACTTACTGCTGCTTGTTGGTCTAGATACAGCAGTGATGTTAATTGTATCAAATGTGTTGGAAATCCCATTTTTTCCCATTATTTCCCAAAGTTTCTGGTGTTGTACACAATCAAATGCCTTTGAGTAGTCTATAAAAGATGAATATATATTCACATTAAATTCTCTGCATTTCTCTATTATTAATCTTATATTGAATATATGATCTCTTGATCTTCTTCCTTGCCTGAAACCAGCTTGGACCATATTGACTTCTTCATCTATTTTCTTATGAAGTCTACCCATTATGATTTTTAACAGAATTTTACTGGCATGACTAATCAGGGCAACAGTTCTGTAGTTTGTGCATAATTTCAGGTTACCCCTTTTTTTGGGGAGTGGTATGAATACAATTCTTTTCCATTTTTTGGCCAAATACCTGAATGCCATATCTTTTTACATAGTGCATGATAGATTGTTGCACATTCTTTTCCTCCTGCTTTATTAAGTTCAGCTGTTATCTCATCATATCCTGGTGATTTACCATTTTTCAGATTATTTATTGCCCATAAAACGTCTTCTATTGTCTGTTCGAGTTCTTTCTCCTCCAATAATAATTCACACTGTTGACTTCTGCTTTCATACATTCCTCTGCAATATTCCTTCCATCTTTCTAGAACTTCCTCTTGTCTCTGTCAAGGTATTCCCCATCTCATCACAAATTATATTTAGCTTAGGTGTGACAGTTCCCGTCAATGTCTTCATTTCTTTCAACATTTCACTATCTCTTCCACACTTCTGATGTCCTTCTATTCTTTCACAACAATCTTGTATGTATTGTTTTTTGCCTTTTCTTATGTTTCTTCGTACTTCTTTTGTTAAAGATTTATATTCCTCTTTGTTGTTATTTGTCACTTTCCATTGCGTCTTCATTTCTCTACGTTGTTTTATCAGTTCTAGTGTGCCTGCTGTAATCCATCTATTCTTTTGTGCTTTCTTTACTGGAACCATGTCTTTAGCTGTTGTTATTAAGATATCTCTGGCCTGCGTAGCCATTTCATCTGGTGTCATCTCCTCCTGTACAGCCATCAGAATTTCGAAACGGTTCTTTACTTCCATACCATATTGTTCTGGTATTTTGCTAAGATCAAAATGGAGTGGTCTTGATCCCATAACCGTCTTTTTTATCTTTATCTTCATGTCTGCTATTAATAACTCATGGTCCGTGTCACAGTCAGCACCTGGTAAAGTTTTTGCTGATGTTATACTTGACCTCCACCTTTTTTGCACTAAAATGTAATCTATTTGATTCCTGGTTTTACCATCAGGTGATGTCCATGTGTAAAGTCTTCTTGGATGTTGTTTAAAAAATGTGTTAGCGATCATTAGCTCATTTTCCATGCAAAATGCCATTAGATTGTCACCTGCCTCATTTCTATGTCCTATGCTAAATTTCCCTACAACATGTCCTTCATCTTCTGCTCCTTCTGTACCAGTCTTTGCATTAAAATCCCTCATTATTAATACAATATCATTTTTTCGTACCTGGTCTGTTGTCGTTTGCAGTGTGTTATAAAAGTCTTCTACTTCCTCTTCTTCTGCTGCTGATGTAGGTGCATATATCTGGATGATTGTTAAATTTCTATGAGTGCCCTTAAGTCTGATTGTGAGGATTCTATCACTTACTGGATTGTAACTTAGTAATGCTTTTGATGTTGATTTCTCCATGTAAAAAGCCACTCCATTCTTTCCTCCTAATTCTCCACCAGAGTATATAAAGATATCATCATTCTCGCCCTTGAAGTGTCCTGATCCTTTCCATCGATCTTCGCAGATTCCCAAAATGTGTATCCCCGTTCTTTTCATGTCGTCACTTATTATTTGGTACTTTCCCTCATACTTACTTCTCACATTCCATTTTCTTACTCTTATTTTTCTATTTAGTTTGAAGCAGGGCCTTTCCTTAGTACCACCATCAGGATTTTGTCCGTCATCACAATTACTAGTACTGACCTCTGTCTCACACTCTTCCCCAGTGTTAAAATTAAGTCTGTCTGGCCCTGGGGACTCTCCACCAGATCTTTTTGTCCTATCTGACCTTCCATGTTTTTGTTTGGGTTTCTTGGTATATTTCCAGAAGGTAGTTTAGCATTGCTTTCCTTCCCGGCAGTGACTGTACTAGTCATTGATCGTAGCCATTGTCCCTCTCTCCATGATATGTGACCTAATTTCCTGTACACCCACATTTCTGCTGCAAATATAATTCCCTTCAACTTCTTTCTTTAGTGTCCAGGTACAATAATACAGAACATATTTTAAACGTCTCGTTTTTTTTTTTCCTTAGACAGATTCCTTCTTCAGTGTGTTAATATGCATTTTTACCACTCCTATTATTTTCTTTTTCTACGTCTCACATCTCCTATCCTCAGTTAGTATATGACCTAGGTCGCTGTAGTTTGTCTCTTGCTCCATTTACTGATTGTTGATGGTTTCCATCCATCTGTGGCTTTCGATCTTTCCCGCTGAACTCAATTACTTTGATTTTTTTGTTCCCTTTTTACACGTATCTCTAGTCCATATTCGTCGCTGTGTTGCCGTGAACTGAAATAAACAAACAAACGTAGGTCATATTTAATATTCATCTTTGCTCCAGGTATTCTCACTTTCGTACAACCACCCTCCCCCACCCCCCCCCACGCCCACACATACAATCTGCCTGTCGTGATCTCCCATTTATATTTAACTAAGCTGATTTACTGTCAGCCCAGTGCTGAAGTCGGAGACACTGGACCAGGGCAGTCTAGATAGGCAACCACCTCTCACCCGGCGGGGATGTATGCGTATCCTAATCACGCTGAGGTTTTCCGGTGAGAAAGTCCAACTCTGGACTAAACTGGTGCAACGAAAACCACGGTGTCACGCAATCCCGCTTCTGAGACCTACCAAGAATACAGGCTCAAGCCCTACCATACTCTGAACCTCTTGTGGTCCCCTCGGGGATCTCGTGTGGTCCTTTCGGGGACCACATGGGGGACCACGGGACCTAACCAGGACCACAGGCGTAAATTCAGTAGGATCACAGGGCGGTCTTGGTGGTAGAAGCGAACGAAGAAGAAGAAGAAGACTGTCAGCCTTAATAAAATGGACATTTTACTGTAAGCGAGCTACATATCGCCTGGTCGAACTTCAGTCCTTTTTGTCCTTGTTCTAACCCTTACTATACCAAGTATCGGAATTCCGTCCCGTACAACTTTTACTGTACCGTTTCTAGGCGCTCAGTCTATATACGTATATAGAACATTATTAGGTTCACATTATTAGTCCTTATTCTTAGTTCATGTATCTTCTTATTTACACACCAAGACAATTTCTATCCGTGTTCTCCAGCCTTCTTATGGCTTTCTTGGCTTATCTTTTTGATTCTCGCGCCTTCTGTTCGATTTGTCGCGCGTCTTCCCTCACGTGATCGATCGATTTGTATTTTTTTTGTGACGTCATCGGGGATTTCCTTTATTTTTAGCTGCCGGAGCTTTCCCGACACATCGCATCAAGACATAAAAATAAACCCCAGAATTTTAAATCTGCAACAGTTTGTACTCCTCTGCATTACACAAGAAAGGAAACTCTGAAAGGAAAAAAAAACCACAGTAGCTTACAGACTATGGGCTGTTAGCAGACACAGTTATAAATAAACTGAAAACAGTCCTCTGATGTATATTTTAAAAAAAAGCACGAGATTCTTCCAATAGCGCTGAAAGTAAAAGCCAGAGGGAAATACTAGTATTAATGCTATAACAAACCACAACAAAAGCCGATAATGAAAATAATGATCTCTCTCTCTCTCTCTCTCTCTCTCTCTCTCTCTCTCTCTCTCTTTCTCTGAGCCTTAAGTCTCCAAGGCACATGGGGCTTCCGCAAGGGTTTTCCACAAAATGCCTGTCCTTTGCCTTTTTCCCTCCTCTCTTGCCCAGGTGAGCCCTCTATTGCTCAACATCCTCTCTGTTGTTCTTCTCCGTGTCTCCTTTGGTCTAACCTTACTTCTGTTCCCCTGTGGTGCCCATCTTAGTGCTGTTTTTGGTAGTGAGTCGTCAGTCATCAAGAGCACATGTCCCAACCATCGCCAGCGTCTTTCCTCAATAATTGCTGTAAGTGGCTTCATCTGCATTTCTGCCGACAAGATGTTATTGAAAACAGTGATAGCTGGTGATAATAAATCCATGTTATGTCTTTAAATCTTTCACCCACAGAAATGACACGAGCAGTGGTGGGAGATTTGGTGAGTACTCATAGAAATATGTGCGCAAAATCTCAGTACAATGAAAAGCATCACAAAGTCTAACCCGACCATTATTTTTAAATTATAGGAGTAACTTCCTTCCATTTTCTTTCTCCTACCATTTCTCGTTATCTTTATTCTGGAGTGGAAGAGTTAAATAGAAGAAGAGACCGCCCACGAAGAAGGTGGATGGAGGAAATTTTTTAAAAACTTAAGTATTCCCTTATACTAATCAAACCGTTGAAAATTATCAAGAGCTCTATTAACACCCGCAACACTGATTGAATGAATGAGTGATTGATTGATTGATTGATCTTTATTTCTAAAGAGTTAAGAATTGGGCTTAAATGGCAGGACAAGATCAGGAACGACGAGGTCTGGGAAATGGCAGTACAAGAACCTATGAACCTACAATTCATGTCTAGGAAATGGAGGTGACTGGCCACACTCTGAGGAAACCCGCCACCAGCATAGCAAGACAGGCACTGACATGGAATCCTCAAGGAAATAGAAAATGAAGAATACCTAGACGTACTTGGAGTAGAGAAATTATGATAGTGCTCAGAGACAAGGGATGCACATGGAAGGAAGCAGAGAATAATTCCAGGAACAGGGATGACTGGAGAGCCTTTATCCGTGGGCTGTACTCTGAAGGGAGAGAAAGTCGATTCTTCTTCTTCTTCTTCCGCATTGTCTGTCTATATCTGCAATCCTGTCTTTTGGATAAAGTTCACCTTTTTTTGTTGTTGTAATTCATGTATGTATGGAACTGTAGAGCTTATCTTCTTTAGTGGTTTCACTGGGCCAGTAATTACTTCTCAGTGTCTCATAGTTGGTGCAGTTCTGGAGGATATGTTCCACAGTTTGGGGCACTTGGGCACATGTACATAGATTAATAGTACCAACCTTAAACTTTGTATACATATGACTTCGGAGTCGGCTGTGTCCTGTTCGGAGACGGAAAATAATGGTGACTTGTTCCTTTCTGTTTGGCATGTGATAGTCATCATATGGTGGTGTTTGTGGCTTCCTGTAGGTTTTTATCATGCTTTTCTTCTGATTATAGATGATTGGTATGTCTTGTTGCTCCATTTCAGTGCCATCTTTGGCAGACGGTCAGCTTTCTCAATGCCTTGTATCCCACAGTGGGATGGAATCCACTGCAAGGTGACTCTTTGTTGTGAGCCAATTTTTGACAGGACATCCTTAAGGTCTGGTAGTTTGTTGCACTGAAGAGCTTCCAGTACTGATCTTGCATCTGTGAGAATTACTACAGGACATGTATCAATTCTGGAGTCTGATAGTTTTTCAACTGCAGCAATAATTGCCCTAACTTCTGCATCATAGTTGTTGCAGTGTTTTCCAATAGGCATGGAAATCTTGTCAGTGGTGTTGTTTGGATATTCAATATGGGCTCCTACCCCTTAATTCTTTATGGCATTATGTGCAGATCCATCTGTATACACATGTATCCAGGTGTCACATGGATATTTGTCATTTGGCACACTAAGTGTGGCTGATGATCTTACAAGACTGCTCTGCATCTCACCATTCTGCACACCTTTCACTTCAGTCTGAATAGTTATTTGTGTATAATCTGCTTCTTTCCGTGGTGTATGCTCTGGTACAGATGATAATGGAGCGACTACAGTTGGAAGGTCAGGTATCAGCTTACACATAAGCTTGGCCTGATGAAGCTGCTTCTTTTAAGCCACCTTAGTGCCAAGTTATTGAATCTCTCCTTCAGGGGATGGCTTACAGAGCTGAGGAATTTCTCTCCCAATGTCATGACCTTTGTGTCTCTACGTTCCTTTAGCGGTTGAACACCAACTATTTTCTGCATTTCTACTATTGGTGTGGACCTCATGGCACCTGTGATAATCCGTAGGTACTGATTTTGTACCTTGTCTAGATTATGCAGCATAGTGTTTGATGCTGTGCACCAAGCTGTTGAGCCATATTCTAAATGTGGTAGAATACTTTGCTGATATACATTCTTGAGGATTATTTCACTAGCTCCCCATGTGGTTCCACTCAATTTTCTTAATATGGCTAGTTTTCTTCTGGCTTTTGCTTCTGCACTGTTGATGTATTGCTTCCATGTCAGTTTTGAGTCAAGAGTCACTCCTAAGTAAGTGGGTTGGTTGTCCATCCTTAAGGATATTTCATTTACAAAGATCTTACCTGCTTTCTGTTTAGATGAGAGAGTGAACAGAGTGCTACTTGATTTCTCTGTGTTGATACTTACACACCATTTGTTTGTCCATGATGTCAAGATGTCTGCTGCTCTTTGGAGTCTCTATGTAGCAACTGTCGCGTATTCATTTATACACCACATAACCAGATCATCTCCATGCAGTGCCGCTGTGATTACACAGGGAAGTTCCTTGACCAGGTCATTAATGAATAACAGGAATAGTGTAGGTGAAAAGACTCCTCCTTGTGGTACACCATGTCGCAGCAGTACTTTCTGGCTTTTGTGTCCCTCCATTACTACTCTTGCTCTTCTATTGTGTAAATAGGACTTTATCCAGTTGCACAGTCTTCCATTCACATTGTAGTTTCTTAGGTTCCAAAGCAGACCTTTTTTCCATAATTTATCAAAGGCTCTCTTCAGGTCTATCCATGTTGCTAGTACAAGGTTTTTGTCTGAGAACTCGTCCTCAGTCTCTTGAGAGAGATAGGACACTTGATCTTCTGCACTGTAGTACTGCCTAAATCCTGCTTGTTGTGGAACAAGAAAGTTTTCACTTTCTAGGTACCATTTTAGCCTCAGGTCCACTTTTCTGCCTTGTTCCTCTTTTTTCTGTGGATCAATGCGCACTGTACGTTCTTTCTCTGGATGGATATCAATGTTGCAGTCCTGAGCAAACATGCGAGCAAAGTGATCTGCTACCTGCTTACCTGTAAGCATTTTCCCATCCCCTATTAGTGTAATCTTTGTACTTCTTCCAGTGGTCTCATTGTATAACTGTTTGATTAGTTTCCACAGTTTTCTTCCATCCTTTTCAAAGTTTAGGGACTCTGTTTTGTCTCTCCAACTTTCCCGTCTGGCTTGCATCTTGACTCTCTGAAATTTAGCCTTAGCATGTTGGTAATTATTGTGGTGCCTTTTACTAATCTAACCGCTGAAATTATCAAGAAGTCTGTTAATACCCGCAACACTGTTTGATTGAACAACTAATTGATTGATTGATCTTTATTTCTAAAGGGTTAAGAATTGAACTTAAATGGCAGGATAAGATCAGGAACGAGGAGGTCTGGGAAATGGCAGGACAAGAACCTATGAACCTACAAATCATGTCTAGGAAATGGAGATGGACTGGCCACACTCTGAGAAAACCCGACACCAGCATAGCAAGACAGGCACTGACATGGAATCCTCAAGGAAATAGAACACGAGGAAGACCTAGACTTACTTGGAGAAGAGAAAGTATGACAGTGCTCAGAGACAAGGATGCACATGGAAGGAAGCAGAGAATAATTCCAAGAACAGGGATGACTGGAGAGCCTTTATCTGTGGCCTGCGCTTTCAAGAGAGTGAAAAGCGATGATGAAGATGATGATGATGTTGGTGATGATGATGATGATGATGAATTGGGTACTCAGGCTTGTCTGACATTCTGCCTTTTATCATACAACTTTCACTATGTTCCAGACATTCTACAGATATGCTGCTCATATAACCAACATAATTAACATTAGAAAGCTGAGAAACATAAAATAAAATAAAATAAAATACAACATTTACGTTTCACTCCTATCCACGCACTCTGTAAAAACGACTATCTACCACTACATACCATGTAAAAACGACTATCTACCACTACATACCATGTAAAAACGACTATCTTCCAAACTACAATTTCAGTACTATTCAGTATAAATGATTAAATGAATTCGGTGTCTGTAAAGAACAACTAAAATAATATGAAAGTTTTATGTATCATGGAGAATGAAGAATACCGAGGAAGACGACAAGACTAATTTAACATTGCAAGCTTCATGTGGAAAAATTCCACCCTTTTGAACGCCGTCAACTTTGAGATGAAGGCAACATAAAGAAACTAAACTAAAGACAACAGAAAATCCCCCCCCCCCCCCCCAAAGAAAAACTGTTCCACCATTAATGTGAACGACTTGGAAGAAATAATCATGTCATATGTTGGGCTTTCAGATGCGTGTTGAAGAAGTAAATCTACTTTACCAAGAAAATATTTCTGAAAACAGACAGCCAAATTATAGAATTCATTCATTCATTCACTCAGGGCTGGAAAAGAAGACTGGAGAAGAAGGCTAGAGAAGAAGGCTGGAGGAGAAGGCTGGAAAAGAAGACTGGAGGAGAAGGCTGGAAAAGAAGACTGGAGAAAAAGGCTGGAGAAGAATACTGGAGAAGAAGGCTGGAGAAGGAGGCTGGAGAAGAAGGCTGGAGAAGAAGGCTGGAGATGAAGACTGGAGAAGAAGACCAGAGAAGAAAGGCTGGAAAGAAGACTGAAGAAGAAGACTGGAGAAGAAGGCTGGAAAAGAAGACTGGAGAAGAAGACTGGAGAAGAAGACTGGAGAAGAAGACTGGAGAAGAAGACCGGAGAAGAAGGCTGGAGAAGAAGAATAGAGAAGTAGGCTGGAGAAGAAGACCAGAGAAGAAGGGTGGAGAAGAAGAATGGAGAAGACGACTGGAGAAGAAGACCGGAGAAGAAGACTGGAAAAGAAGACCGGAGAAGAAGGCTGGAGAAGAGGACTGGAGAAGAAGACTGGAGAAGAAGACCGGAGAAGAAGGCTGGGGTAGAAGACCGGAGAAGAAGATTGGGGAAGAAGACTGGAGAAGAAGACTGGAGAAGAAGACCGAAGAAGAAGGCTGGAGAAGAAGACTAGAGAAGAAGACTGGAGAAGAAGGCTGGAGAAAAAGGCTGGAGAAGAAGGCTAGAGAAGAAGACCGGAGAAGAAGGCTGGAGAAGAAGGCTGGGGTAGAAGGCTAGAGAAAAACGCTGGAAAAGAAGACTGGAGGAAAAGGCTGGAGGAAAAGGCTGGTGAAAAAGGCCGGGGAAGAAGACTGGAGAAGAAAGGCTGGAAAAAGAAGACTAGAGAAAAAGGCAGGGGAAGAAGACTGGAGGAGAAGGCTGGAGGAAAAGGCTGGGGAAGAATGCTAGGGAAGAAGGCTAGAGAAGAAGGCTGGAGAAGAAGGCCTAAAGGAGAAAGCAAGAGAAGGCCGGAGAAAGTCTGGAGAAGGAGGCAGAAGAAGGCTAGAGAAAAAAGCTAGAGGCAAGAGAACAAGGCTGGAGAAGAAGGCTGGAAAAAAGAATGGAGGAGAAGGCTGGGGGAAAAGGGTGGGGAAGAAGACTAGGGAAGAAGGCTGGAGAGAAAGGCTAGAGAAGAAGGCTAAAGAAGAAGGCAAGAGAAGGCTGGAGAAGAAGGCTGGAGAAGAAAGCTAGAAGCAAGGGAAGAAGGCTGGAGAAGAAGATTGGTGAAGGAGGCAGGAGAAGAAGGCTAGAGAAGAAGGCTAGAGAAGAAGGCTAGAGAAGAAGACTAGAGAAGAAGACTAGAAAAAAAGGCATGAATTTGCCTTTATTAGATTATTCATTCCTTTGCACAAACCTGTTAAAACGACAAAAAAAAAAAAAGATTAAATACGAGAGAAACGCAGATCTATAATTTCTTGACTGCCTGCATTGAACGTAACTGAACCGCTGATTTATCCCACGCGGGCGGCCATAGGATCCGGTAAAACTCGTTACCATCGCAACTGTCAGAAACACACTTTCTTACGAAGATAGAAACAGTCAGTTATACTGATGCACGGAACTGTGAAGTACATTAACATGCATATACAATAACGAGGGCAGGAGGGAGAGAGAGGGAGGGGGGGGGAATCTAGCATACAGACTAACGACTTGATATCAAACCTTCTAGCATATATTGCTTTACATCAGGCAGCGCGTCCCATTACTGGCTAAGAAAACATCTGCTGAATCAGTATTACCTCGAGCAGTCTTTTCCCCAAGTAAATAATAATACAAATAAAAACCCTATTGTGACCTGCTTCTGTTGTAACATTGCGTGCGAAGCAATGTTACAGATCTATATAGAAGGAAGGAGGGGGTGGGGGGGGGTGAAGCGGTGTACTTGAGGAGATGGGAGATATGAAAGGTCAGGTATCCACAGAGATATGTGAAGTCACTGGATCTTGTTTTTGGCTTACCGCGCCAGCCCGAGATGCGCCACATCAGATCCTCTCTGGAGAGAGAGAGAGAGTGAGAGAGAGTGTGAGAATAGAGAGAAAGAGAGAGAGAGTGAGAAGCGAGAGAGGAGAGAAGAGAGAAAGAGAGAGAGAGAGAGAAAGAAACGAGAGGAATAAAAGAGAAAAATAAGAGAGAGAGAGAAATAGGAGGGCGAAATAAGAGAGAAAGAGAGAGAGGGAGGAATAAGAAAAGGAAATGGGATAGATAGAAATAAGAGGGCGAAATAAAAGAGAAAAGAAAAAGAAATAGAGGCAGAGAGAGAGAGAGAGAGAGAGAAATGAGAGAGACAGAACCAACAAACGGACTTCATTTTCAAAAGCTAAAGAATTTGGGCACTCAGGCCCGTCTGACATTTCTGCCCTTCATCATACAACTTTCACTCAACTTTCACACATGACAAAATTTTTTACAAAATAACAAAACTTCCATATTCGGCTTCTGATCAACATCTCCAGTAACACACAAAACATATTAACTACATGAGATGTAGTTATTATCACATTTACACGCATACAAAACAGTGATAATGCAGGACAAAATTAAACTACATTAATAGAACTATTGAAACCGCCCTGTAACATATTCTGATAGCTGCACAAGTGTTGAGTTGTAAGGAGAGTGCACATCTTATGGGGGCATATATTCGACTTTAGAGAGAGATTGGAAATGCTTGAAACTGAAGGAATGAATATTACTTATTTCGATGACATAGGGCCTTCAGTAACAGTTTGTTTCAGTTTCTACCATTGTTATTATCTGTTTTCAGCCCTCAGTAAAAGTTTGATTCAGCTTGAACCATTGTTTTTAATCTGTTTTCAACTCCCAATAACAGATTGATTCAGTTTCAACCATTGTTATCATCTATTTTCAGCCCTCAGTAACAGTTTGTTTCAGTTTCTACCATAGTTATTATCAATTTTCAGCCATTAATTAGACTGATTCGGGTTTCTATAATTGTTATTACCTGTTTTCTTCACGCAATAACAATGTGATTCAGTTTCCAAACCCTTGCTAAACCCCGGCATCTTCTTTTCAATGGAACGCGTGCATTAGATTTGGAGAGTAGCTTCCCTTATCACTCCGTCAATGTTTACTTCTTTACCAAAGTACCTCAATCTGTTTGCAGATCGTTACTGCATAATATATGTTCCTGGTGTTTCCCAACAGAGCTTAAAGTGCAGACACAGAAGGAAGAAGAAGGCTGTGTTTTTTTCATATGTTGCCCATATGTCTTTACATCCGGGGGGTTTATGGAGTATATCATTAAAATGCCCTGCTGTACAAACAGGCATCTCTGGGTTTAACAGCTCACATCCGCGTAAACAAATAGGTAATCCAGCGTGTCTTCCTATTGCCACAACAGCGGATACTCCTGCAACAATAACACGGCGAGTATAACAAATAACATTGGCGCAATCCGTCGAGTTCTGCCACACAGAATATGTAGGCTAGGGCTTGAACTGTGCGTCCAATCGATTATTCAGATGGCGCAGATTATGCGCACGAATCTCTTTGCCATCAGTATGTGGTAGTGGAGGTACAGAGGCGAAAGGAAGAGTTCAGGGCGTTTGTTGCGCAGAAGTTAATATAAAACGAAAAAAAAGGCCGCCTGCACATAACAAAGATATTCCAGACTATATGGGCTCAGGTAGCCTACTAAATAGTGACATGCCCTCCTCGTACCGTAAGCAGTGGGCCCGTGACCAGTTTCGGATGCCAGTTTAACTGTAAAAATGGTTCCCCGATCCACAAATGTTGGGGGGAAAACAGATTTAGAAGACAGTAGACCGAAACAGGTGCATGTGAATATAGAAAAGTAGGACATGTCGCGTGGTTCAGTCCCACAGACAGTAAACGTTGTCCGAGTCGAGGGTGACAAATAGTATTTTGACAGTACAAAATTCCAAGACCTTGGTGTGTTCCCTTACATTTTTGTTGTTGTTTAGGCCCGCAGAGAATAATTAGAAAACCACGTATTAGTTAAACCGCAGACGTACGAGGGAGACAAACACTTCGTTACAGCTGAGACTTTCGTGCAAGTGAATTCTGCTTGAAAGGGAGGTAATTATATATATATTATATTATATTATATTCTTATTAATTATACCATTATTTGACTAAAAATAATTAATAGAAGGAGCCGGAGTCTTGATCACAAAGGAGGAAGTAGGAGGGGGGCGCGCTAGCGTCATTGTAGTCAGAGCACTACCTATAAAAAATGCGAAGACGTGCACATTATATACGTGTATATATGTTTACTGAAGGACATTAACAAATGCCATACAATAAACTACAGAGAGACCTCGTTATCCAGCGGTGGGGTTCCGTTCTTACGACCGCGTCGGAAAAACGAAATAGGCGGAAAGTGATTTTCATATCGGTATTTACTGAATATAGAGTACTTTACCGTCAAAAGACAAGCAGGTTATAACACATAAAAATAAACTGCAGGACTTTATAATTTGTACACAGATTTTAAAATGAGTACTTTATTCTCTAAAAAGATATTTGTAAATGCTGCTATTTCCGTGAACACATGATCGGAAAAAGGAATCTTCGTAAAGCGGGATTTCGGAAAACGGGGACTACAAGTGTATTCAAGGTTTGAATGATTAAATATGGAACAAAATAGAGCGTGAGATCAGTCAGTGAAATAACAATACGGGCATTCTCCCAGTATCTGTCAAGTAGCTCTTTATCATCATCAGGTGCCGTGCCTGTTGGCGTTGTTTCTTCACAAATCTCGGTCCTTGCTATCTTCTGTCAGCATGGTTGGTGACTTTTTCTTTGCCATCGCCCTTGATTGTCCACGATTTTGCTATTTGTGTTCTATTGCCTGAATTTCCATTTATCTTTACTGGTGTTATGATGTTTTCAAGGTTCTCTCCCTTTCTCACTTTATGTCCAATGAATGACGACTGTTGGCTTTCTTATGGGATTAGGTTTCCTTTCTGCACTGCCTTTTTTTTCCTTAAAACACATTCCTTGTTTATCATCTTAGCTGTCTACAGCGCTCTCAACATTCCTCTAAGAAACTACATCTCTGTTGGATTTAGGTGACCCTTCCATCGATCTGCTGATTGTCCAGGACTAACTTAGGCCTTAGAACACTTTGAATGTTTCACATGCTGAATTTAAAATTCTGCTGTGGTCACGTTCATAAAGTTCTGCTTCCTGTCTGCTCAGATCCGGCCGCTGATAGGAGAAATGAGATCAACCTTCTGCACCATCTGATTCAACTCTGACGCCCTCATTTCTCTTCGTGCCCGCAGGCTGTTCATCAACGGTGACATTTTTCCTGGAAAAAAGTTTACACAAAAACTCTTGAACGCTTGATTTCCTAAAATAACCCATATACCATCTTTACACCTAAAATCTAATATTTAACATCGCCCTCCTGCGGCTTGTCTTCACTCTGTCACGCCGCTCAAAGAGACATAACTCTAACCGAATCTGAAGCAATGAGAGAGTTAGTCTTCCTTGCTTTTTGAAATGCGCGTTAGACTTAACTCTGGTTTTTTTTTATATATACACTAGGACCCATTTAGTATGTTCTTTGCATCCTCTAACCATCTGCTAGTTTTCGATCACTTTCCCTCCAGGCTTGCACCTGTACAATCTCCACTCACATCTCACCGTTAGCAAGAACATTTAGCGGTCTCTTCGACTCTTTATCGCGCAGTGGTGTTGTGAGTAGGACGATAATATGGGTCGTAAATTGTCTGTGTGATGTGCTGTGTTGCTGATTAACATAGTCCTCACTTGTTCTCTCTCTTTCTCTCTCTCTGCATCTCTCTGTCTCTTTCTGTCTGTCTGTCTCTTTTTCTGCCTCTCGCTCGTATAGAAGAAAAAAAAAGACAATCAAAGTTTCTCTGACATATAAGTAGACGTCTCGAAAAGTTGGTCTTGACTAGGAAAGATAATCGTAAATAGCAAGTGACAGAGTGGGCGAAAGAGACAGAAATACGAGGATGGCCTGACTGCTTGGATAGGCGGAAAAGCGGAACAGTAATCCACTTGATCCCAGACATGGATTGTTGTATTATTTGTTGTCATATTAGATGTTGTGTTTGTTAGATATTATATCTATTATATTAGATGTTGTGTTTCTCAAAATAGATGCTATCTTTGCCGTATTAGATGTTGTATTTGTCATAATAGATGTTATTCTTTATCGTATTAGAATTTGTTTTTGTCATATTAGATGTTCTGTTTGGCGTATTAGATGTTCTAATCGTCGTATTAGAAGCTGTGCTGTCACTCGCCTTAGATTGAAAACAATAAATATTAATCTCACTGATAAAATGAAGATAAATGCGATTGAATTGCTTGTTTGTCTTTTTTTTTCATGTGATGGTTGTATTACTAAAAGAACTTGTGTGTATATGAATGAGTGAGTGAGTGAGTGAGTGACTACTGACTGACTGACTGAGTGAGCGAGTGACCAACTGAATGAGAGAGAGAGAGAGAAAGGGAGAGACTGATTGATTGATTGATTGATTGATTGATTGATCTTTATTTCAATAGGGTTAAGAATTGACCACGCAGGCCCGTCTGACATTCTGCTCTTTATCATACAACTTTCACTCTCTTCTAGACATTCTACAAATATGCTGCTCATATAACAAACATAATTAACATTGAAGCCGAGAGACATAAAATAAAATAAAACATAACATTTACGTTTCGCTCTTAACCATACACTTAGTACAGAAAGTAATTACATACACATATAAATGATTGTCTACCAAACAAAAATTTCAGTAATATTCAGAATAAACTATTAACTGAATTCAATGTCTGTAAGTTTGTCTTATCTTATATCTTATATCCTTCCAGTGCCGTTAAACGCCACATAGGGCTCGCAAGGTAGTTCGCCAATTTTTCCTGTCTTTTGCGAGCCTTTAAACCTCATCAAGGGATTTTATACCTATTAATTCGGCCTCTCTTAACAATGTCCTCTTCAGAGTTTCACGCGGTCTGCCTCTTTTTCTTTGGCCTGTTGTGTTCCACTTTATAGCTTGTTTTGGGATTCTCTGACCATTTCTTCTCATCAAGTGACCAACATATGTCCATCTCCTTTTCCTGATCACCCATGAGACTGGTTGTTGCTCATTCATTTGTCTTATCTCTGCATTGTTCTTGAATTCGTTCCACTTGATGCCGAGTATTTTCCTTAGGCATTTGTTTTCAAAAGAGTCTAATTTCTTCTCTATTTCTTTAGTTGTTTTCCAGCTTTCACATGCATAAATGAGGGTGGATATTACATTTGAATTAAATAGTCTTAACTTGGTTTTTGTGCTTATAACTTTTGAATTCCATATGTTCTTAAGATTCTTGAAGATTAATGGTGCTTTTGCAGTCCTAATTCTAACTTCCTTTCTGGTGTCACCATTCTGGTCTATGTAGCTGCCAAGGTATGCAAATTGATTGACTTATTCAATATCTGTCCCTTATACGTGTATTTTTCCATTTTGATTACTGGGAAGTTTGATTATTTTTGTTTTGTCCTTGTTCATTTCAAGCCCTATTTTGGTAGCCAGTGAAGACAGGCTATCTTGTTTTTTTTCGTGCATGGTGTCTGTAATACCAGTCTAAAATGACTTTTAAGTTTTATTAATCATGAAGGCATGTAGTCGACATCAAATAGATATTGGGAAAGTTTGTAGTTGTAGGAAGGAATATAGTTTATATTTTTTAGACATGATGGGAGGGTACTCCAAAGATGAACAGCAGAATAAGTAAAGCTTTTCTTATAAAGATCTAGTCTAGGTTTTGGAAGACATATGTTGTTCAAGCGTTGGCTGCACTTTGGGCTAAATTTAAACAGGTTCCATAAATAAGGCGGGGCATGCCGTGAAAGAATTTGGTACACTAACTTGGCTTTGTTGAAGAGGAACCTGTTCTTAAGAGGCAGTATTTTGATACGTTTGTGCTTGATCTTTGGCACTAATAAGCTTTACTGCTCGCTTTTTAAGTGAGTAAAGCCTCTTTGTATTTGACACTGAGCAACTATTCCAGACTGTTTAGCAATAATCTAAATGTGTTTGTATATCTGATATGTAGTGTCTTCCTTGTGTCTTGATCGATGAAGTGTTTAATTTTGTCTAACTGATATACTTTTTGCACGATGAGTTTTGTTAGACCTTGAACATTAGAGTTCCAGGTCAGATGTTGGTCATTAATAAGACCTAGTGTTTTATGCTCACTAACGTTTTCTATCTGTGATGTTTTCGTACAGAGCCGAAGTGTTGTTTTTGTTGCGTTTCTGTGCTGTTGTTGTTGTTGTTATGAGCATTGATTTTGTTTTATCAGTATTTATAATCACCCCATTGTTGTTACTCCATCTAATTAGATTGTTTAACTCGTCCAGAAGAGTTGATTCTAGGTTAATACAGTCGTAGTCACTGGTGTAGACTGTGCAATCATCGACAAAAAGGTCACAAGAAGAGTGTTTAAGATGAAGTGGAAGATCATCGATATAGACAGCAAAGACTAACGGGCCTAGAATAGAACCTTGCGGAACACCAGTGTCAACTATAGCAGAATGTGATAGAGAATTGTTGAAGAATACTACCTGTTGTCTGTCTGAAAGAAATGATGCAATTAATTTGATTAGGTCAGGATGCAGTCTATAGGTCTTTATTTTTTTAACAAGCATATCATGGCTAGTCATATCAAATACCTTTTAAAAGTCGACAAGGGTGGCACCACGTATAGAGGGTATTTATGCAGAAAATCTTGAGACACTGGATGGAATAGAAAATGAGAAATAAAGGAGGAGAGAAATAAGAGAGAGAGAGAAATAAGAGAGAGAGAGAAAGAAATAAGAGGGCGAAATAAGAGAGAAAGAAGAGCTAGAAAGCAAGAACAACCTTTTTGTAGACAGCAAATCTTTTGTGTCAAAAATGTCTTTATCACAGGAACAAGCAAACACACCAGGATCTCAAATCATTCTCAGGGACAACAAGACTAGAACAGCAAGACTAACGTGTCCAAGAATATTTGGCGCAGGGCTAGAGCAACAAAACTGGTCTGTCAAAAAAAATCTTTTTTTTTTCAAGACCGGAACATAAAAACTAGTTCGTAAAAAATAAGGAAGTCTTTGTTTCAAGACTAGAACAACAAACCTGACGTGTCGAAGAAATGTTTGGCAGAAATTAGGAAAAGATCAACATTTTTCTTTTCTTTTTTTTTTTGTGATCCTAATCTTCATGTATTTGAACTTTTAGTTTGTCTGTTGAATGATTTTCTTTATACGTTCATTCTCCATTCACACAAAAGTTCAAGACCCTTGTTATTGAAACAATCCCACCATCTTCCTCCCTCCCCCCCCTCTTCTTGTGCAAAATAAGGAGCTGATAGTTAGCTAAAGATATAGTTTTTTACACTTTTCAGAGAAAGCTTCAAGGCAACAAGTGATGTTTTAGTTAAGTCAGCCAATGGCAAAAGCAGTTTTTCTGCCCACTTGTAGCCAATCAAACTAGCGGAGGCAAAATTACGTTACACAAGATGTCGGCTGGGTTATAAGAATTAGACATTCTTGGATTCCCCTATAATTGGGTTATTTGACATTAGATGGAGATTGTGACACGGGTGGGAGCACTGGCGAATTTTCTCCCACTCTTTAAGTGTGTAACGGGTTGCTAGTTATGCAGCCTCGGGTCACGGAAAACTCTTAGAATCAAAGCAATTGTTTCCTTTTTCCCCGAGGGCCCCATACCATTCCGTTATTTGCTCGTTAGCCAGCATGATTGGAATTTGTTATCTAGCCATCACGCCAAACTCAGTAAGCCATTGTGTCGGAAATGAGATTTCCCGCAGCTTTTTATTGACTGACAATGCTCGGCGCTGCCTTCTGGGACGAGCCCACCAGCTTTGGTAGAATCAGAGAGGAAAAAGACCAATTCAGCTGGAATTCTGTAGCCTTGAATATTGACACACAGGAAATGTGTTTACGCCATTTGCACACATATTCTTTCACTCTGTTTTTTTTTTTTTTTGACGTGTTGTTTTATCGTTATACGATGTTTAGCCGTTTTAGCACATTTCTGTCAAGTTTTCATCATCATAAGAATAATCATCATGATAGCCATGGCCGTCATCACCGTAACGTTCATTTTCACCATATCATCGCCACAGTCATCGTTGTCATCATCAGTATCCCCAAAAAATGCAGTTTAATATCAAATTTCCTGTGGGTTTTTTTTACCATCACGTGATACTTTGAGACAAGGATGTGTTCTATCTCCTGACCTCTTTTCCTTGTACAGCGAAAACATAATGAGAAATATAGAGAGTTTGCAGGAATATCAACTGGCGGTTACAACAACTTAAGATATGCAGACGACACAGTTCTGATTGCTAAAGGTGAAGGGGAGCTACAGGCTTTTCTGGACATCGTAGTTCGTGAAAGTAAAAGTAAAGGTCTCAGCCTAAATAAAAAGTTGACTGAAGTGATGGTCATCTCAAAGAAAAGAACACCATCAAAACGTAGCATTACCATCGATGCCACAGAACTGAAACAAATTGATAGATTCAAGTACTTAGGAAAAATTATAACAGCGGATGGGAAATGTCACAACGAAATAAAAGCAGACGTGCTCAGGCCAAGTCAGCATTCCAGAAAATGAAAAACATCTTGTGCAACAGATACATATCAATGGAAACAAGATTCCGAGTAATTAAATGTTACATCGAGCCAATTTTTGTTTTATGGGCGTGAAGCTTAATCCATGAATAAGAGAGTACAGCGAGAAATGGAGGCCATGGAAATGTGGTTCATAATAAGGATGTTGAAGGTACCATGGACAGCTAAGAAAATCAACGAAGAAGTCTTATGAGAGGCTGGAGTTAAGAGGCAAATTACAACAAAGATCAAAGGCAGACAAGCGAGATTTGTAGGACATTTTCTGAGAAGAGGAAAATTGGAACACATTGTGGCAAGTGGAAAAATTGAGGGAAGAAGAGACAGAGGAAGACAGAGAGAGAAGTTATTGGATGGGCTGTCAGTATGGATAGGAAGAAAGTCGACGGCGAATCTCATAATCAAGTCTAAAGACAGGGAAATGTGGAGGGAAATGATCGCCTACGCCACGCTTAATATTGTCAGTATCTTAATATCTTTCATCATAATCCTTATTGTCATTCACTTGTCTTCTTAAAACATTGCGTCCCCGACTCCTTCACCCCCTCCCCCGAGACAAACTCTCTCTAGTTTTCTTCTATCCCTCTCTCCCTCTCTCTCTCTCTCTCTCTCTCTCTCTCGTTCGCTCGTACAGCCACAAACATCAATTAGAAAAGAGTGAGCCTATTTTAAAATATAATTTAACTCACAGAGGCATTCAAGGATTTGAACCATCATCTGGAGATTTATCATCACTAACAAACATCATCCATAAAAACGCAAAAATCTAAAAGGAAAACTTGCACCAAATATTGTACAATATTAGCAAATTAGCCACGAGTGGTGTCAAACAACAGAATATATCCTTCAAGAATGCCTAAACCATGGAGATCTGAGGCATGAGACATGGCTTGAGGCGTAAGACAAGGTCTGAGGCGTAAGACATGGCCTAAGGACATGATCATGTGGCAGAAGCTTTGATGATCCTATCAGGATCTGGAGATGACTGCAGATTTTGCCATGTCGACAGGGATCAGGATCTGATGTGACCAACAACCTCGAACGCAGAAGAAGAAGGAAAGCCATCACTGATAAGTGATGCTGGAGAGAGAAGATTCCATTACAATGCTCAAAGTCTTTCTCAAACAAGAAGAGAAGCATCTTTTCTTTGTTGATTTTGGCGAAGCCACTCTCCGGTTTGGCGGCTAGTGATCTCAAACTGACCCAGACACCATGGCGACTTGGACATCTCAAGCTGACCCGTACACCGCCCTGACTTGGACATCTCAAGCTGACCCGTACACCGCTCTGATTTGGACATTTCAAGCTGACCCGTACACCTCCCTGACCTGCACATCTCAAGCTGACCCGTACACCGCCTTTAATTGGACATCTCAAGGGGAAAAGAGAGAGGGACAGGCCATTGGGAACACGAAGACGCACAATACAGAAAGAGCTAAAGGAAGCAGGGAAAGACATGGTCTGAGGTATCCCGGCTCAAGACAGGATTGGGCTGGTGAACCTTATGCTGCATTAAGAGTACAGGGTACATGATGATGATGATGATGATGACGATGACGATGATCTATAGCATCAGGGCTGACGAACCATGACCGATCAAGACCCTGTCTCATCTCTCTGTTGGTAACCTGGCAAGCGGGCAAGAGGTCGTCATGGTCCCTGGTGATGGTGAGTGTTAAAGAAGTAAACCACACCCCGCGACGTTTAAATAAACTCGGGGACTGACAAAAATGGCCGATGTACCCGTACCCCCACACTGAAATGATGCTGCTCCTCAACATTTTTACTACATCGGCTTCAAATAACACCAGCGCGCAATTCCAGGCAGCAGCAGCAGCAGCAGCAGTAGTAGTAGTAGTAGTAGTAGTAATGGTAGTAGTAGTAGTAGTAGTAGTGGTAGTAGTAGTAGTAGTAGTAGTAGTAGTAGTGGTAGTGGTAGTAGTAGTGGTAGTGGTAGTAGTAGTAGTAGTAGTAGTAGTAGTAGTAGTGGTGGTGGTGGTAGTAGTAGTAGTAGTGGTGGTAGTATTAGTAGTAGTAGTAGTAGTAGTGGTAGTAGTAGTAGTGGTAGTAGTAGTAGTAGTGGTGGTGGTGGTAGTAGTAGTAGTAGTGGTGGTAGTAGTACTAGTGGTGGTAGTAGTAGTAGTAGTGGTGGTAGTGGTAGTAGTAGTAGTAGTGGTGGTAGTTAGTAGTAGTAGTGATGGTAGTAGTAGTAGTAGTGATGGTAGTAGTAGTAGTGGTGGTGGTAGTAGTAGTAGTAGTGGTGGTAGTAGTAGTAGTAGTAGTGTGGTAGTAGTAGTAGTAGTAGTAGTGGTAGTAGTAGTGGTAGTAGTGGTAGTAGTAGTAGTGGTGGTAGTAGTGGTAGTAGTAGTGATGGTAGTAGTAGTAGTAGTGGTGGTGATGGTAGTAGTAGTAGTAGTGGTGGTGGTAGTAGTAGTGATAGCAGTAGTAGTAGTAGTAGTAGTAGTAGTAGAATAAGAAGATTCGTGACTTCTCTAGCCTGTCTTTGTGTCGACTCCAGGACTCTTCGAGTATTTGTGACAATCTCCAGGACTCTTCGAGTACTTGTGACAATCTCCGGGACTCTTCGAGTACTTGTGGCAATCTCCAGGACTCTTCGAGTACTTGTGACAATCTCCAGGACTCTTCGAGTACTTGTGACAATCTCCGGGACTCTTCGAGTATTTGTGACAATCTCCAGGACTCTTCGAGTACTTGTGACAATCTCCGGGACTCTTCGAGTACTTGTGGCAATCTCCAGGACTCTTCGAGTACTTGTGACAATCTCCAGGACTCTTCGAGTACTTGTGACAATCTCCGGGACTCTTCGAGTACTTGTGACAATCTCCAGGACTCTTCGAGTACTTGTGACAATCTCCAGGACTCTCCAAGTTGTGTAAGTCACCAGGATTCACCGAGCAGCTGTCACAATCTCCAGAATTTCCTACTGGCTGTGACAAAATTCAGAATTTTCCTAGTAGTTGTGACAATCTTCATTACTTTCAGAGTTTTAGTGACAATCTTTAGACTCTACGAGTAGTTGTGACAATCTCCAGAACTCTCCGAGTAGTTGTGACAGTCTCAGGACTCTCCAAGCAGTTTTGTAAGTCTTCAGAACTGTTCGAAAAAGCTGTGGCATTCTCTAGAACTGTCCGACTAGCTGTAACAATCTCCAGGACTCTCCGAGCAGTTGTGATAATCTCCAGGGCTCTCCGAGTTGGTGTGTAAATCTCCAGGATTCTCAGGAACAGTTATCTCAATCTCGAACTGTCCGGGTAGCTGTGTAAGTCTCCAGAACTGTCCGAGTAGCTGTGTAAGTATCTAGAAGTGTCCGAGTAGCTGTGTAAGTCTCCAGAACTGTCCGAGTAGATGTGTAAGTCTTCAGAACTGTCCGAGTAGCTGTGTAAGTCTCCAGAACTGTCCGAGTAGCTGTGTAAGTCTCCAGAACTGTCCGAGTAGATGGGAGCATCTCCACAATTGTCCGAGTGGTTGTGACTGTCTCCAGGACTGTCCAAGTGGTTGTGTAGGTTTAGGACTATCTTTATGATTGAGACAGCATCCAAAGTTGTCCTAATGGTTATGACTGCCTCTAGGACTATCAGCTAATAGAATACAGCGCTGTATGACGAGATCTCGTGAAAAAGAAATCGTAGACAAAGTTACATTTAGACGTGAAAGAATGAAAACTCACAAGAGAATTCCGGAGGACTTGAACCGCGGACTCCGGTAGGACCAGCAACCGTCTAGCCACGAGAGAATAGGGGAGTAGTCAACGAAGCCGTCTCTCACTCGTCCTTCCCCCCCCCCCCCAATCCCACAGGAGTCCCAGTGATTGCGAAGACAAAGTGATAATTAAGAAAGTAAATTTTCCCAGACAATAAGATTTTCGGTGTCAGAGTGGCGAAGTGGTTAGTGCACTGGTCTTTCATGGCGAAGGTCGGGGGTTCGAATCCGGCCGGAGGCACCCCCAGTCATCCAGCTGTAGAAATGGGTACCCGACTTCTTTTGGAGGTGGGGAAGGAAATGGCGGCCAGGCGTGATACAGACCATATCACCCTCTAGTGTGCTGACAGGTCAAGGAAAATATGGGCACTAACACCATATCCCTATGTGCCTCTAAGGCATGACATGATTACCTTTACCTTTTTTTTAACCTTTTTATCCCTTTTTTTAAAAATAAGATTTCACCAAAATTCAGTTTAGAGCTAGCTTGATGTAAACATTACGAAGCCATTTTGCCCACGTGTAGCTGATTAGTCCGTGCTACACTATCGAACTAAGATTTACGGGAGATGAAGTCAGAACCCATCCACCTTTTTCCTTTTTATTTTTCTCTGTCTGTCGTTTGTCAGGAGGTAGGTTATGTGACAAATGGCGTTTCCCATTTAGTTTTTTCATCACTGTCGTCCCACGTGCTCATTTTGCCTTCAGAGTTTTCTATAAGCTCTTCTGCTCGTTATTGTCTTGTCTCCTTTCTCGTGTTCCTATTAGTGTGTGTATGTATGTGTTATATATATATATATATGAGTGTGTGTGTGTCCCGATTAAGGCGGAATTCTTGATAACGCTTCTGTGATTTGCTTTGCATAGGAAGGTATTATTTATCTCCTCTGTCCACGTGTTGCATGGGGGCGGCCTCGCCCAGTGTTTCTTACTTTTCTTAGCTTCAGTGTTTTTGTTTTTGTTTTTTTTTTTTGTGGTAGGTTGTCTGGGTGGTTACACTCTCCGTCTGCTAATCCGATAATACCGGGTTCAAGTACTAAGCCGTTTGGGGGGGGGGGGGTTCTGGTACCACCACACACACAAAAAAAGACCTCAAGGTTCACCCAGCCTCGAAAAATGTGTACCTGAGAATTGGCGAACTACTTTGCGAGCCCTATGTGACGTTTAGCGGCACGGGAAGGATATAAGATATAAGAAGAAGAAGCCTGAGAAAGTGAATGCGGCCAGGCGTGATACTGACCACATCACACTTTCATGTGCCTGACATTTTTTTTTTTTTTGGAAATACAAGCCTAACACTTTGTCAGCAACCTGCTTTGGTAGCGTTGAAACGGGGATTTTTATCCTTTATGTAGTATATTATTATATTATTATACATCTAAATCAAATCACGTATTTAAGTTGCTTCAAGATTCACTTGAAACTTGAAACTGCGACTACATATTCTTAGACAAGTGTAGAGCCGTTCGTGTCGAAATGACTTGAAAATAGTGGAGAAGGAATATTTAGAGGAAGGGAGTCTGCTGGGGAAACGTGAGTAACGTAAGCTGAGCGGCATCTTAATATGTTTTGGCTGCTCATTAAGCCGTAGATGGCCTGATCCATGGAGGTCTGTGCCAGCGATGTGCTGCCAAGACGGAGTTTTGACACAATAATTACATTCAAACTGTGATTTGTTTATAGACTTAGATGTAAATACGAACGAGAGTAAAAATGTGAAAGCAGTTTGAAAATTACGCAGTAACCACATCGGACAGAAGCTCATGCATTATGCAAAACGTTCGCAATGGCTGATGGGTATTTCGAATACGCAGAGCGCAGTACTCTGACCTCACTGTGGTTAAAGTCAAGGTAAAATAAACATGGACATTTGTGGTGCGGGATTCCACTGTTGTTGAACAACGTACCACAGTGAGATTTCTTTCAAGAGATGGGGACCTGCTGGAATTCAACGTAGAACGTTTGTTTAAGTATAGAAGTGAAAACAACATGATTCAGAGAAAACGTTTATGAATGGGAAAAAAGGTTTAAAGCGGAAAGAACAAGAACCAACGAAGCTCGATTTGGTCGCCATGAACATCACGCAGACAAGCCCATATGGACAGGGCGCACGTCTTGATCAGGAATGGCTGACGGATTACGTTGTCCGCTGTTGTTGCACATTCAGATGTCAGCTTGGGCTACCGTAAAGTTTTCTGCACAAGATGGGTATCCAGTCAGCTTCCTGATCTGTACAAGCAACAGCAGCATATGTGGAGGCTGCAGCTAAATTCTTGATCTAAGTGCCATGCCGTGTGGCGTAGGCGATCATTTCTCTTCACAATTCCCTGTCTTTTGCTTTGAATATGAGATCCACCTGTGACTTTCTTCCTAGCCACACTGACAGCCCATCTCTGTGCCTTCATCTGTCTCTTCTTCTCTCAATTTTTCACTTGCCACAGTGTGTTCCGATTTTCCTCTTCTCAGGAAATATCCTATAAATCTCGCTTGTCTGTCTCTGATGGTTGCTATAATTTGCATTTTAACTCCAGCCTCTCTTAAAAATTCTTCATTGTGTTTTTTTTTTTTGGCTGTCCATGGTACCTTCAACATCCTTCTTATAAACCACATTTCCATGGCCTTCATTTCTCGCTGTACTCTCTTATTCATGGACCATGCTTCACACCCATAAAACAAAATTGGCTCGATGTAACATTTAAGTACTCGGAATCTTGTTTCCATTGATATGGATCTGTTGCACAAGATGTTTCTCATTTTCTGGAATGGTGACTCGGCCTGAGAACGTCTGCTTTTTATTTCATTGTGACATTTCCCATCAGTTGTTATAATCGTTTCTAAGTACTTGAATCTATCAAGTTTTTTTTCTTTCTTTTTTTTTTTGTTTGTTGTTGTTTAGTTTCGTGAAAGTAAAAATAAAGGTCTCAGCCTGAACAAAAAGAAGACTGAAGTGATGGTCATCTCAAAGAAAAGAATACCATCAAAATGTAGCATGGCAGAAATATAAATATGAAGAAGTCCGAATATTTTGAAGCGGACGTCACAGACGAGGAGGGATAGGTCCATACTGTGAAGCGGAAAGCAGGAGACAAAGCATGTAGCGGAAACACCTGCATTCTCTGCAGGGAAGAAGAAACCCAAACAACATCCCTTCGCTAAGAAAATCATGTGGGCCTTCTTTTGGTACATAAAAGGTCATATTCTGGTGCAGTTTCAGTAACACGGACAGAAAGAGATCAGCGCAAAATACTGTAGTATGCTCAGAGAGGAACTGAAGCAAGAAAGAAGAATGCTGTAACGGTCTTGATGACAATGCACGTCCTCATGCTGCGGCCACATCGGTAGAGATAATGTAGCGGCCGCAACAGCAGAGATAATGAAGCGGCCGCAACAGTAGAGATAATGTAGCGGCCGCAACAGCAGAGATAATGAAGCGGCCGCAACAGCAGAGATAATGTAGCGGCCGCAACAGCAGAGATAATGAAGCGGCCGCAACAGCAGAGATAATGAAGCGGCCGCAACAGCAGAGATAATATAGCGGCCGCAACAGCAGAGATAATGAAGCGGCTGCAACAGTAGAGATAATGAAGCGGCCGCAACAGCAGAGATAATGAAGCGGCCGCAACAGCAGAGATAATGCAGCAACCGCAACAGTAGAGATAATGAAGCGGCCGCAACAGTAAAGATAATGCAGCAACCGCAACATTAGAGATAATGAAGCGGCCGCAACAGTAGAGATAATGCAGCAACCGCAACATTAGAGATAATGAAGCGGCCGCAACAGTAGAGATAATGCAGCAACCGCAACATTAGAGATAATGAAGCGGCCGCAACAGTAGAGATAATGCAGCAACCGCAACATTAGAGATAATGAAGCGGCCGCAACAGTAGAGATAATGCAGCAACCGCAACATTAGAGATAATGAAGCGGCCGCAACAGTAAAGATAATGCAGCAACCGCAACATTAGAGATAATGAAGCGGCCGCAACAGTAAAGATAATGCAGCAACCGCAACATTAGAGATAATGAAGCGGCCGCAACAGTAGAGATAATGCAGCGGCCGCAACAGTAGAAATAATGAAGCAACCGCAACAGTAGAGATAATGCAGCGACCTCAACGGTAGAGATAATGCAGCGACCGCAACAGTAGAGATAATGCAGCGACCTCAACGGTAAATTTAATGCAGCGACCGCAACGGTAGAGATAATGCAGCGACCGCAACGGTATAAATAATGCAGCGACCTCAACAGTAGAGATAATGCAGCGACCGCAACGGTAGAGATAATGCAGCGACCTCAACGGTAGAGATAATGCAGCGACCTCAACTGTAGAGATAATGCAGCGACCGCAACGGTAGAGATAATGCAGCGACCGCAACGGTAGAGATAATGCAGCGACCACAACAGTAGAGATAATCCGGTGACCACAGTGGAACTAGTGAAACACAACAGCCGAAGAAAAAGAAGTCGATCACGTGAAACTCTGGAGAAGTTAGAAGGCATACAATCCCTCGATGAGGTTGAAAAGCTCGCCGAAAACAGGAAAGCTTGGCGAACTATCATGCGAGCCCTATGTGACGTTTAGCGGCACGGGAAGGATGTGAAATAAAGTTTCTTTAAACAGCTTTTAATTTGTCTTGTCTTGTGCTTTCTCTTTGTAACTACGAGCTGGTGTTATTTGCAGACCATGCTGTAGAGGATGTTGAGGCACAACATCGTATCGGCGTGGGAGCAGGTTATTGCAGCTACTTTTTCAGTCCCTGGAGTACAGCTAAAAAAGCAGGGGGTATCCAGTGCTTCTTTAACAGACTCCACCACCATGGGGACTGGCGATCCGTGCCCACGTTAGCCACGCTAGGCCTGTTACTGGGGGGGGGGGTACCAACGGAGAGGTTGGGACAGGGTCTTGGTCAGCTATGGTTCGCTAACCCTGACGCTAGCATATCAGCTATTGGTCTCTGATTGCCCTAATCAGACAGTGTCTTCATTCCCTACAGCTTTTTAACATAAACCGAAAGGTTTAAATATTTTCTCACGCTTACTCAGAATAATTTCTGACCTTACGCACATCATTAAAAAAATAACGCTCACTGCGCATGTCAGGTGACCTCATTATAGATGATGTTTTCCAAAATTGCGCAGCAGATAACTTGCTCTTGTGTACAATCTATAGAATACGCGATCTCGTGTGTCTAGCCTTTGTCTATTGTCGTCTTTTTCCTTTCTAACGTTTTACATTCACATGTATTGTTTTTTTCTTTCCTTTCCTCTTTTCCTTCACATGTTCTGTGCTTGTATTATACGCATCTCATTTCTTTGTACGTATAACCTAATACAAAGCCATTTACACACAATATGCGGCTGGCATTTTTGACATCCGTATCCTAGCAACAGTTCCATTAACTCCTTTGATTTCTGACAGGTTCCAGTTGTCGTTCTTACATAGCGTGTAATCTGCCTTGTCTTTCTAACTTTCTGAGTTTTGTTTGTCCTGAAAAAAAAAAGGCACTTTAACTTGACGCGTTGTAAGGATGTGTGTATATTTGTAACATATGTTGCATAATATTGAAATTTAGACGTAGAATTTACAGAATTCTTCAATTATTATTATGACTGCATGTGTCAATCACGTGACACGGCTGCAGTGTATCCTTGCGCCAGTGAATAAATGTCAAATCAAAATTATGCTTTTGGAAACACAATTTTTATTCAAGTTCTTACATGTGCGTCATTGTTATTAATATTTTAAGAAAAGACTGTGCTTATGAAACAATTTCCTCATGCTGAAAACACACACACACACACACACACACACACAACATGCCTTGCCTCATTATCATAATTTATTATAATCAGGAGTACACCAGTCGAAAAAGACAGTTTTATCGTAAACGTACAATTTCTTTTTACAGTTTCAGCCCTTACTGTTTTCTAAGTCCCGAAAAAAGAAAGATAAGTTGTGTGCACGTTTTGTCTATGTTTCATACCCGAGTGTGTGCACGTTGTGTCTATGTTTCATACCCGAGTGTGTGCACGTTATGTCCATGTTTCATACCCGAGTTTGTGCACGTTTTGTCCATGTTTCATACCCGAGTTTGTGCACGTTTTGTCCATGTTTCATACCCGAGTTTGTGCACATTGTGTCCATGTTTCATACCCGAGTGTGTGCACGTTGTGTCCATGTTTCATACCCGAGTTTGTGCCCGTAAAGACCGAACACGCACGGGCCTGTCCCGAGTGTAATAAGGCAGCTCCTCAGGACCAGCAATAGAGCTAGGCCCTTTGAAGTTTTCAGTTTGCGGTACGCGTTAAGAGAACTAACGTATCTGCTTCCTGTTCTAGATACAAAAATACTCGTGTATATATATATATATATATATATATATATATTAGTTTTTGGTCATCCATCCATCATCCATTAATCCATCCATCCATCCATACATCCATCCATCCATCCATCCATCCGTGACATTGGTCGGCGGTCGGCTCAACAATCACCACCCAGAGCGCCCTGCGGCGTCTTGCAGGGCAGCACAAACTCTCTTGCACCTCTCGCCCTCCCCAGTCACTCTTTGTATTGTGCCCCCCCCCCCAGCTGTGCTGCGTGCTACTCATTTCCGCTTCCACAGTTCCCCGCCAGGTAGCCCTTGGTCGGCCTCTCCTTCTTTTTCCCCTCGGGTGTCCATCCCATGGCTGTTTTAGCCACGTTGCTGCGGCCTCTTCGGACTGCACGACCATTATGACATGCATATCTTCCAGTCCATACTGGGCAATAGTTTCTTCTAATATTACGACTGAACTGCTCAGGCTGACAGCGGAGCCACATCCGCAGGTCCAGATTAAGGTCATACCCTCTTGTACTGCCTCTTCAGCTTAATGTATCGAACAAGAAGGAGTCGAAACTCCAGCGTATTTTAGGTAATGATCCAAAGCACTGAAACTAAGTCTTCCAATCCCTAGAACTGATTTCACGTTAGTTCTGGCCCGGGCGTTGTGAAGCCGAACTATTTCTTATGTAACGCTTTCACTTATCCCAGCATTGGCTTTCAGAGTTCAGTTTCGTGGCCTTTGATCATAAACTGCGTCACTGATGCCTGGGGAATCTACAGAGAGGGACGTCCAGTCTTGGTACATTTTTACTTATTTCTTGGGTTAGAGATCACTAAGTGAATGTCTTGACTAACATTGAGACGGGGCTGCAACGATTGAGGTTTCGGTGAGTGATCATTCACTTCGCATTACAATCATCATCATCATCATCGTCATCGTCGTCGTCGTCGTCATCATCATCATCGTCGTCGTCATCATCATCATCATCGTTGCCGTCGTCATTATCATCATCATCATCATCGTCATCATCAATCTCCTGCAGTCTCCCCACGGAAGGTTGGTTGCAATGAGTCCCCAGTCTGTTCTGCCTCTTTCCTTTGTGCTGCACTCAGCCAAGTTGGCCCTTGTCCATCTCTTGATGTTGTCCATCCATCTGCGTCATTGCCGTCCTCTTGTTCTCTTCCCTTCGATCCTGCCCTCAGCTAGAGCCTTCATTATAGTATTCTGCCTCTTCACGTGCCCGCAGTATCTCAGTTGTTTTGTTCTTATGATTCTCAATATTTCGTCTCTTTCATTTCCATCTGATCTTGCTCTTCTTTGTTTGTTTTCTTTTCTGCCCACTTGGTACGTCCAATTCTTCTTCATGTCCACATTTCGAGAGCCTCTACATTCTTTTTCTGTTGAAGCCCAGACTTCTACACAGTAAAGGAACATTTAGTATGTTTCGAAGATACTAGTCTTACCTGAAAGTAGATGGAGGCGCTTGATTCAGTTTTACAAAAAAAGATAAAGAGTGAGGAAACAAACACCAATAATAATAATAATAATGCCAGAAAGCAAGATGAGCACATACAAATGAAGAACGTATATCCTACATCCTTCCCGTGCTGTTTACAGTTACACAGGGCTCACATGGTAGTTCGCCAAGTTTTCCTGTGTTCGGCGGGCTTCTCAACCTCATCAAGGGATTTTGTGCCTGCTAATTTGGCCTTTGTCTGAGTTTTTCGGAGGTGGCATCCTTGAGTCGGTTGGTTTTGTTGTGAGTTTCAATAGCAGTTCCCCCCCTCCCCCCAACAATCTAGAGTCACCTCTAGGTGGGTCTCAGGATAAGGTTTATTTCCGGCCTTATACCAAACTCCAGGTTCAGGATATGTGACGAATCAAGCGAAATCCCGCTCAGTTTTCCATGTCAACAAGAGAGGTAAAAAAAAAACAAAAAGCGCCCAACATCTTGCACGTCACCCGGAAGAACATACATACATCATCATCATCATCATCATCATCAGGTGCCGTGCCGACTGGCGTTGGCTATTATGCTTCTCCAGAGTACACGATCCTTCATGCAGGCCATCAGCTCAGTTGCTGATCTCCTCTCACACCATCCTGTCAGACTGTCCAGTATCATTTCTCTTGGTCTTCTTCTTGATCTTCTTCCTTCTATTTATCCTGTTGTTATAATATTTTCAATGCCCCCTCTTCTCATTGCATGTCCTATGAAGGTACATTGTCTCTCTCTTATCTTTTTGACAAGATTTTTTGTCTCTCCAGCTCTTCTCATACATTCTTCATTAGTTATTTTTGCTGTCCAGGGAATTCGCAACATTCTTCTAATAAACCACATTTCTGCTGCTTTCAATGATTTTTGTGCAGACCTGCATATTGTCCATGATTCACTTCCATATTACAAGATAGGTTCAATATAGCATTTTAGGACTCGTTTTCTAATATTCATAAATAAGGATGTGTTGGATAATATGTTTCTCATTCTCTGAAATGCAGTCTTTGCTTGACCTATTCTGTTCCTAATTTCTGTTCTGCATTTCCCATCTGAAGTTATTACTGCTCCAAAGTATTTGAATTTCTGCACCTGCTTTAGAATAGTTCCATTTAATTTTATACTGCATGCTGGTGGATTCTGTTTCTTAGATATAACCATAGTCTCTGTCTTTTTGATGTTCAAAGTAAGGCCTTTCTGTTCACTTTCTTTGGCAACTTTATCCAAGAGATTTTGCAGGTCTTGTTGGTTCTCAGCTCTCAGTACTGTGTCGTCAGCATACCGAAGGTTGTTAATATTGTATCCTCCAATTTTTATGCCTGGTTCTGCGATTATCGTTCTTAGAATATTCTCGCTGTACAGAGAAAAAAGGTCTGGAGATAGTACACATCCTTGTCGCACCCCTTGTGTTATAAGTTGATATTTTCCAGTTCTATTTTCAACTCGAATTGCTGCTTCTTGCTGCCAGTATAGATGTGTTACAATCCTCAGGTCTTTGCCGTCTATATTGATGTCTTCAAGCATTTTAATAATTTCATTATGTTTTACCTTTTCGAATGCCTTGGTGTAATCAATGAAGCATAAGCTCTTTCTGTTAGTGTTCGTAAAGCATAAATGGCATTGTGTGTTCCCTTTCCTTCAACAAATCCAAACAGTTCGTCTGCGATTTCCATTTTTATTTTTTTCCTTGTTCTTCTCATAATGATTCTCAGAAGTAGCTTCGTTATGTGACATGAGAGGCTGATAGTCCGGTGGTCATCACATTCCTTTGCACTTGGTTTCTTTGGTAGTGCTATAAACGTGGATTTAAGCAAGTCACTGTCTAAGCAAATCATTTACTGTTGTAAATGCCATTTAGTAACTTGGTTATTATTTTTATTCCTGTCTCCTCTAGTGCCTCTATTTCTTCTACTATTATATTATCAGGCCCAGTTGCTTTTCCTTTCTTCATGTGTTTGATAGCATCCATGATTTTATCTTCAAGTATTGGTGATCCATCACAGTTTTCAGTATCTGGTGTTAATTCTGGTCTTCCTCCTCTATATAGCTCACCGATGTATTCTGTCCATCTGTCCACAATGTCTTCTTTTCCCATTAACATTTTACCTTCTTTTGATTTCAGGCATCCTGTGGTATATTTTGTTTTCCTGCCTGTGAGTTCACTAATTCGTTTGTGCATGTTTTTGCTGTCTTTATTATGAGAGTCCTCTATCTGTCTGCACTGTTCATTTAACCACACTTCCTTTGCTTCTCTGCATTTGCATCTTATTTCTTTATTTATCTTGCTATATTTTTCTTGGTTATTTTTACTCCTCCTCCTCTTGTCCATCAGTCCTAAGATGTCGTCTGTCATCCATTTATTTTTAGGGGCTTCTTTTTTCGGTGGTATTACCTCCTTAACAGTTTGGTGGATAGAATCTCTTAACATTGCCCATTGTTCATCTATATTATTTATCTTTGCTATTGCATTGTATCTATTTGTTATAATAACTTTGTATTGTTCTCGCAGTTCTTGGTCATTTTTAGGAGTTATATATTCAGTTTGATGTTTCACACTTTTCTGCATGTTTTCTTTAGCTTTATTCTAATTTTTCCACAGAGTGGGTCATGGTCACTATTGTAGTCGGCTCCTGGCATGGTTTTTTGTTGTCAGTAATGCATTGCAGAATCGTTTGTTGATTAATATGAAGCCTATCTGGTTAAAAGTCTTTTTGTCTGGGCTGCACCACGTTGCCAGTCTTCGGTGATGTTGTTTAAACCAGGTGTTTCCTACAACCATGCTGTGTATTCTTGCCCATTCAGTTAATTTACTACCTCTGTCATTCCTTTCCCCCAGTCCATAGTTACCAACGATGTCTGAAGTTCTTACTTTACCAATTTTGGCATTAAAATCCCCCCATCACTATAGCAACTTCATGTGAGTTTGTGTGTTTTAGGGCTCTCTCTATGTCATTTCAAAATAGCTGTACATCTTGTTCAGAACTTTCAGATGTTGAAGCGTACACTTGTATAATATTTATGTTTATTGGTCGTCCTTTCATTTGGGCTAGCAGGACTCGGTCCGAGATGTTGAAATATCCTACAATTGTCCTTGCTGTTTGTTCGTCAAATGTTATTCCTACTCCTCGTTCATGTTTCTCACTTCCTGAGTATATTATTGTATATTTATCAGAGTTTATCTTCCCTGCACCTGTCCATCTAACTTCACTCATTCCTAATATGTTGATCTTCATCCTTTCCATTTCCCTCTTTACATTTTCTAATTTTCCAGCCTGGAATAAAGTTCTAACATTCCATGTTGCTATTTTGAACTTGTTTGTTTTGCCACCAGTAGCTTGATGACGATCTTACCTCACCTGTGGCTCGTGAGCTGCCCTACCGGACGAGGCTGTTCCAAAGGAACATCCATTAACGTCGTTCATGACAAATCTATTACTCTGAATAAACATAAATGTTCTTGGGAGCTACAACAGTGGTTTCCCGTTGCCTTCTGTCGGTTTGTGTACGGACTTTCCGCTAGCCTTTGGACTCCCTGTCCTACCCGCAAGTCAGCGAGAGGTTTTAAGGCCCCTCTTACCCGCCTGGTATTCCCTTCACTGAGCACCTGAGGTATTTTATAGCAGTAGTAGAGCCACCTACTACCCCACCTCGCTCTCTAAGTCTACCGCCAGTTGGTCCGCGCCTGTTTATTTGGGAACATACAAAAGTCCAGTATTTCGGCAAAAGCCTTCTTGACGGATCACATACGAAACAATAGAACAGACAAAAGCAGGAACAATAGATGAAAATATGGACTTAGCTTTTTATATTTTCACTATTTCTTTTTCCTATTCCTTCAGTTTTTTTTATTTTCACTATTTCTCTTTCCTATTCCTTCTGATCTAGCACTTATTTGTTTGTTTTCTCTTCTCTCCACTTGAAACGTCGCATTCTCCTCCATCATTTCTCGTAGTCTCCTTTATATGCGATGTTTGCCTTGATGTAAGGATCTTCTTCATTCGTTTGAAGTTTTTTTTTTGCCATTTAAATTCTTCTGGTAATTTTTGTTTCACATTTTCGGCATCAGATTTTTTAAAAAGTAGAATTCTTTGATTTTTATTTATTTGAGGGTAATATTTTATTTCCCATCAATTTTCACGCCCTTGAGACAGTTTGAGAAGAAGTATATACAACTTTAATACATAAATATCTTCATTTCATTTGCCGTTTAGATTTGACAATTTACATGTAGTTTCTTCGTTAAATTTACTCACCATTTCACGACAGATGAGCAAACAACAACCTGTCTCATGGTTGATCAGAAAAAGAATTGGACATTTGTCGGTCATGTGATGAGAACTAACAATCAGAGAATCCCCAAACAAGCTATCAAATGAAACACAATACGTTGATGAAAAAGAGATCGACCACGTGAAACTCTAAAGAGAACATTGTTAAGAGAAGCCAGTTCAGTGGGCACAACATACCTTGATGAGATTGAAAAACTCGCAGAAGACAGGAAATCTTGGCGAACTACCATGCAGGACCTGTGTGACGTTTAACGCCAGGGAAAGGATGTAAGGCGTAAGATTTCACGACGCGCTGTGTTTTTTTGTTTGTTTGCGTTGTTTGTTTGTTTGTTTGTTTGTTTGTTTGTTACCCTGCAACTTCATTAAACCTATCTCACTTATACTCGTTATAACTGTTTGCTGTCCTGTCAAAGTTACCTTCCACAACAAGTCTTTGGGGATTTTTGACCTTACGAAACCAGCAGAAATTTTGTCTGTTTCAGTTCCTTGTTTTGTTACTATTTAGCTTATCTTGGCATCAAAAACCTCTCTTTCTCTCTCTCTGTATATCTGTCTCTCTGTCTGTCTCTCTCTGTGTCTCTCTCTGTGTCTCTGTGTCTCTCTCTGTCTCTGTCTCTCTCTGTCTCTGTCTCTCTCTGTGTCTCTGTCTCTCTCGTTGTCTTTCTCTGTCTGTCTGTCTCTCGTGTGTGTTTTTTTCTTTTTTTGAATATTTTATGACGGTTTTTGTTTTGTTTTTGGGCAAGTTTTGGGTTCGCGGAAGCCAGGTGAAGGAGAGAGAGAGAGAGAGAGATCTCGTTTTCTGGTGAGCTGACATGTTTGTCGTTTGCTCGGATTTCTTTATTTCCGTGTCGCTACACTTGTTAATCATCTCCGAAGTGAGCATAATTATAACCACCGACGATGCCAACCAGCTGGTTACGTCGCAGTTACGTCGAGTTGTTGTATTGCCGATTCGTAATGAGATGAACATAATGTTCCAGACCTCAAAGCCCCCCCCCCCTCCCCTCAGTAGTCCATTTCTCCTCTCAAAACTGAAAGGAGTAGAACAGCGTTTATCAACGAGGGCCCTACGTCACAGGGGGCACTTTGAGTGGGGGAGATGGAGTATATTTATATTATACTTTTCTCAGATCTTCTCCACCCTACCTCTAGCTCTGTTGTCTATCTTCTCTCCCTACCTCTGGCTCTGTTGTCTGTCTTCTCCCCCTATCTCTGGCTCTGTTGTCTATCTTCTCCCCCTACCTCTGGCTCTGTTCTCTATCTTCTCCCCTTACCTCCGGCTCTGTTGTCTATCTTCTCCCCCCTACCTCTGGCTCTATCTTCTCTCCCCTTACCTCCGGCTCTATTGTCTATCTTCTCCCCTTACCTCCGGCTCTGTTGTCTATCTTCTCCCCCTACCTTAGTCTCTGTTGTCTATCTTCTCCCCCTACCTCTGGCTCTATCTTCTCCCCCTACTTCAGTCTCTGTTGTCTATCTTCTCCCCCTACCTCAGTCTCTGTTGTCTATCTTCTCCCCTACCTCTGTCTCTGTTGTTTTGTCTTCTCCCCCTACCTCTGTTTCTGTTGTCTATCTTCTCCCCCCTATTTCTGTCTCTGTTGTCTTGTCTTCTCCCCTTACCTCTGTCTATTGTCTATCTTCTCTCCTCCTACATCTGTCTCTGTTGTCTTGTCTTCTCCCCCCCTACTTCTGTCTATGTTGTCTTGTCTTCTCCCCGCTACCTCAGTCTCTTTTGTCTATCTTCTCCCCTCTATCTCGTGCTCTGTTGTCTTGTCTTCTCCCTCCTACCTCTGTCTCTGTTGTCTATCTTCTCCCTTCTATCTCTGTCTCTGTTGTCTATCTTCTCCCTCCTACCTCTGGCTCTGTTGTCTATCTTCTCCCTTCTATCTCTGTCTCTGTTGTCTAACTTCTCCCTTCTATCTCTGTCTCTGTTGTCTATCTTCTCCCTTCTATTTCTGTCTCTGTTGTCTATCTTCTCCCTTCTATCTCTGTCTCTGTTGTCTATCTTCTCCCCGCTACCTCTGTCTCTGTTGTCTATCTTCTCCCTTCTATCTCTGTCTCTGTTGTCTATCTTCTCCCCGCTACCTCTGTCTCTGTTGTCTATCTTCTCCCTTCTATCTCTGTCTCTGTTGTCTATCTTCTCCCTCCTACCTCTGTCTCTGTTGTCTATCTTCTCCCTTCTATCTCTGTCTCTGTTGTCTAACTTCTCCCTTCTATCTCTGTCTCTGTTGTCTATCTTCTCCCCGCTACCTCTGTCTCTGTAGTCTATCTTCTCCCCGCTATCTCTGTCTCTGTTGTCTATCTTCTCCCCGCTACCTCTCTATCTTCTCCCCCCTACCTCTGTCTCTGTTGTCTATCTTCTCCCCGCTACCTCTGTCTCTGTTGTCTATCTTCTCCCCCCTACCTCTATCTCTGTTGTCTATCTTCTGCCCCCTACCTCAGTCTCTGTTGTCTATCTTCTGCCCCCTACCTCAGTCTCTGTTGTCTATCTTCTCCCCCTACCTCAGTCTATGTTGCCTATCGTCTCCCCATACCTCAGTCTCTGTTGTTTATCTTCTCCTCCTACCTCAGTCTCTACTGTCTATCTTCTCCCTCTACCTCAGTCTCTGTTGTCTATCTTTTCCCCCTACCTCAGTCTCTGCTGTCTATCTTCCCCCCCCCACCTCAGTCTCTGTTGTCTATCTTTTCCCCCTACCCCAGTCTCTGTTGTCTATCTTCTCTCCCCTACTTCAATCTCTGTTGTCTATCTTCTCCCCCAACCTCTGTTTCTATTGTCTATCTGCTCCTGCTACTTCTGTCTCTGTTGTCTATTCTCCCTCCTACCTCTGTCTATTGTCTATCTTCTCCCTCCTACCTCAGTCTCTATTGTCTATCTTCTCCCTCCTACCTCTGTCTCTATTGTCTATCTTCTCCCTCCTACCTCTGGCTCTGTTGTCTATCTTCTCCCTCCTACCTCTGGCTCTGATGTCTATCTTCTCCCTCCTACGTCTGGCTCTGTTGTTTATCTTCTCCCTCCTACGTCTGGCTCTGTTGTCTATCTTCTCCCTCCTACCTCTGTCTCTATTGTCTATCTTCTCCCTCCTACCTCTGGCTCTGATGTCTATCTTCTCCCTCCTACCTCTGTCTCTGCTGTTTATCTTCCCCCCCCTACCTCTGTCTCCGTTGTCTATCTTCTCCCTCCTACCTCTGTCTTTATTGTCTTGTCTTCTCTCTAAAAGGCAGAATGTCAGACGGGCCTGCGTGCCCAATTATTAACCCTTTTGAAATAAAGATCAATCAATCAATCAATCCCCTACTTCTGTCTCTGTCGTCTATCTTTTCCCCCTACTTCGTGCTCTGATATCTTGTCTTCTCCCCCGTACCTCTGTCTCTATTGCCTATCTTCTTCCCCCTACCTCTGGCTATGTTGTCTAGTCTTCCCCCTACCTCTGGCTCCGTTATCTGTCTTCTCCCCCCCCCCCCACATCTGTCTCTGTTGCCTATCTTCTCCCACTACCTCTGGCTCTGTTGTCTTGTCTTCCCCCTACCTCTGGCTCTGTTGTCTGTCTTGTCCCCCCTACCTCTGGCTCTGTTGTCTATATTCTCCCATTACCTCTGGCTCTGTTGTCTATCTTCTCCCCCTACATCTGGCTATATTGTCGTCTGCTTCTTCTTCTTCGTCCGCTTGTACCACCAAGATCGCACCGTGATCCTATTGAATTTACTCCTGTGATCCTTGATTGGTCCTGTGGTCCTCCTGTGGTCCCTGAGAGGGCCACAAGAGATCCCCGAGAGGGCTACAAAATGTTCAGAGTATTACCGGGCTTGGGCCTGTATTCTCGGTGTGTCGCAGAAGCGAGATTGCCTGACACTGTGATTTTCTTTGCATCAGTTTAATCTAGAGTTGGACTTTCTCACCGGAAAACCTTGATGTGTTTTGGATATCAGTATATCTCCGCTGAGTGAGAGGTGGTTGCCCATCATGCCCAGAGTTGGACTTTCTCACCGGAAAACCTCAGCGTGATTCTCTCTCTCTCTCTCTCTCTGAACCTTAAGTGCCCAGGGCACATGGGGCTTCCGCAAGGGTTTTCCACAAATGCCTGTCCTTTGCCTTTTTTTCTGCTCTTGACCAGATGAGCCCTCTATTGCTCAACATCCTTTCTGTTGTTCTTCTTCATGTCTCTTTTGATCTACCCTTACTTCTGTTCCCCCTGTGGTGTCCATCTTAGTGGTATTTTTGGTAGTGAGTTGTCAATCATTCGGAGCACATGTCCCAACCATCGCCAGCGTCTTTCATCAATAATTGCTGTTAGTGGCTTCATCTGCATTTCTGCCAACAAGATGTTATTTCTTATCGTGTTTTGCCAAAATATTTTTATAATTCTTCGTAAACATTTAGTCTGGAAAGAATTAAACTTGTTTTCTATTGTTTTGGTGATTTTCCAGCATTCGCTTCCATAGTGTAGTACACTTAGAACATTACTCTTAAATATCCTGATTTTCGTATTTATGCTTAGTTTTTTAGATTTCCATATATTCTGCAGCACTGCAAAAGCCTGGTTTGCTCTAGTAAGTCTGCTGTTGATGTCCTCTGTGCTGTCTCCATTTTCTACTAATCTACTGCCAAGGTATACAAATTCATTGACCTCCTCCACTAACTTGCTATCTACTCTGAGTACATTTCTGTTATTCACATTTTGCTTCATTAACTTTGTCTTTCCTACGTTTATCTTTAGTCCTATGTTGTTTGCATTTTGAGTTAGCTTGTTTATTTTATCTTGCATATCTTTGTGGCTGCTTGATAGTAGACAAATGTTGTCTGCAAAGTCAAGGTCCTCCAGCACTGTGTCAAGGGTCCATTGTAATCCTCTGCGTTTGTTTGATGTTGCCTCCTTCATCCTTCGTTCATCCTTCAGCGTGATTAGGATATGCATATATCCCCGTCGGGTGAGAGGTGGTTGACTATCTAGACTGCACTGATCCAGTGTCTCCGACTTCAACTTTTTGTGGTTGTGGCCGCTACCTTTCCTAGTTGTGACCAGGACGGAGGTTTTGTCCAGGAAAACGAATCCTCGCCACTAGTAAGTTTCACCACTGGGTTAAGCCGGTTTAGGCATATTTCACCTGTATGAGTGTATATCGGACGTAGCCGGCCTCTAGTTCAGAGGTGCCGTGGTATGCGTAGCTCTCGTCACGAGACTACTGGACATACCGATTAATCTTCACTTTATACTTTCCATCACCTTTTCACAGCGGCGCAGCACGGCAACCCTAATCGCTTTTTCTTCATTGGCCGGCAGGAGTTTCACCCCACACGCGGAAGCTGAAAATCTCGCCACGAGTGTCTTATTTTAACCTCTGGGTTAAGCCGGTTCAGGCAATCTGCTCCGGTATAGGTGCACATAGGACGTGGCCGGCCTCTAGAGCAGAAGTGCCGTGAATTGAGTAGTCCTGACCTCGAAACAACTGGTTACTTCACTTTCTTTCACATTTTTCCACGGCGGCGCTGGGCGGCAACCCTAATTGCATGTTTCTTCATTGGCCGCACGCACGGTAGCTGAAGAATCTCGCCAGCAGCGGGTTTCAAACCAGATTTTCTTCTCCTAGATGAGCTACCCAACACGGCTCTCATCTACCCGAAATGTCTGGTTTTCAGGCGCCAGATATTCGCCTTCGCCACTTCTCCTGTCAGTTTAAACAGTTCCGCCACGAGAAGGCCAGGACCTGGACATGGACATGGACTGTCAGAGGCTGTTTGAGACGCACGCCTTGGAGACATTTAATTGGAGTGTAGAGCGTATCCACCACCCAACTTCCGGCTATAACAGTGCTTAGAACCGCTCTGTTGTCTGTTTTCTCCCCCTACCACTGCCTCTGTTGTCTATTTTCTCCCCTACCTCTGGCTCTGTTGTCTATTTTCTCCCTCTCCCACTGCCTCTGTTGTCTATCTTCTCACCTTACCTCTGGCCCTGTTGTCTATTTTCTTCCCCTACCTCTGGCTCTGATGTCTATTTTCTCCCTCTACCTCTGGCTCTGTTGTCTATTTTATCCTTCTATCTCTGGCTCTGTTGTCTATTTTCTTCCCCCACCTTTGGCTCTGATGTCTATTTTCTCCCCCTACCTCTGGCTCTATTGTCTATTTTCTCCCTCCACGTCAGGCCCTGTTGTCTATTTTCTCCCCCTACCTCTGGCTCTGCTCTCTATCTTCTCCCCCTACCTCTGGTTCTGTTGTCTATTTTCTCCCTGTACGTCAGGCTCTGTTGTCTATTTTCTCCCTCTACGTCAGACTCTCTTGTCTATTTTCTCCCTCTACGTCAGGCTTTGTTGTCTATTTTCTCCCCCACCTCTGTCTCTTTCTTATATCTTATATCCTCCCCGTGCCGTTAAACGTCACATAGGGCTCACAAGTTAGTTCGCCAATTTTTCCTGTCTTAGGCGAGTCTTTCAATCTCATCAAGCGATTTTATACTTGTTAATTTGGCCTCTCTTAACAATGTCCTATTCAGAGTTTCACGCGGTCTGCCTCTTTTTCTTCGGCCTGTTGTGCTCCACTTGATAGCTTGTTTTGGGATTCTCTGATCGTTTCTTCTCATCACGTGACCAACCTATGTCCATCTTCTTTTCCTGATCACCCATGAGACTGGTTGTTGTTCAGTCATCTGTCTTATCTCTGCATTGTTCTTGAATTCGTTCCACTTGATGCCGAGTATTGCCCTTAGGCGTTTGTTTTCAAAATAGTCTAATTTCTTGTCTATTTCTTTAGTTGTTTTCCAGCTTTCGCATGCATAAATGAGGGTGGATATTACATTTGAATTGAATAGTCTTAACTTGGTTAAGCCGGTTAAGCATATCTCTGTCTCTTTAATAAAAAAAAGTGTTATAATTGAACTTATTAAAGCAGGAGGAAAGGAATGTGCTACTGTGCACTATGGAAAAAGATATGGCAATCAGGTATTTGGCCAAAAGAACGGAAAAGAACTGTATTCATACCACTGCCACAAAAAGGGTAACCTGAAATTATGCACAAACTACAGAACTGTTGCCCTGATTAGTCATGTCAGTAAAATTCTGTTAAAAATCATAATGAGTAGACTTCGTAAGAAAATAGAAGAAGAAGTCAATATGGTACAAGCTGGTTTCAGGCAAAGAAGAGGATAAGAAGATCATATATTCAATAAAAGATTAATAATAGAGAAATGCTTAGAGTTTAATGTTAATCTATATTTATCCTTTATAGAATACTCAAGGGCATTTGACTGTGTACACCACCAGAAACTTTGGTAAATCGTGGAAAAAATGGGATTTCCAACACATTTCATACAATTAAAAGAAAGAGAGGAAGACCAAGGCGAAGGTGGCTACAATACATCGTTGATGATCTGCAAATGGATGCATCAGCAGCAGGCCATCTTGCTCACAACCGAGAGGCCTACAGGGATGCTGTTTGGGAGACAAAGTTCCGCAAGGGACATGCAAATGAATGAATTCATACAATTAACATCACTGTTGTATCTAGACCAACAACCAGCAGTATGAATAAATGGTGAAACAATAGCTTGGTTTGACATAAAACAAGGGATCCATCAGGGGTGCATATTGTCGCCTTACTTATTTAACTTGTATACTGAAAATATAATGAGGAATGTTAGATAAGATGTTGACAAAGAATATTACGATGGGAATGTTAGATAAGATGTTGACAAAGAATATTACGATGCCATAACAACTGGAGGTTATGAAATACTAGAGATTAGATATGCTGATGACACAGTATTACTGTGCACAACACAAAAAGGAATGGAAAAATTAATTATGTCAGTCCGTAAGAACAGCGAAGAGCAGAACCTCTATCTTAATGCGAAGAAAACTAAATTGATGACAACTAACAAAACAAACAAGGCAGCTGAAATATGTATCAAAGAGGAAAAACTGGAAGAAGTGGAGAGTTTTGAATATCTTGGATCACTACCAACTAATGATGGAGATACAATGAGGGAAATTAAAAAGAGGACATCTATCGCTCTTCAAAAAGTAAAACAACTAAAGACACTGTGGACAGGAACAGACAGGAGTACAAAAATAAGATTTTTAAGGGCATGCATCTTTCCCATCGCAACATATGCCTGTAAGACCAAAACACTTTACAAAACAGCTGAGAAACACATAAATACTTTTGAATATAAATGCTGCAGAAGAGTTCTTCAAATATCATGGACACAAAAAAGAACAAATATATTTCCATACTACAAGAACTTAATATTGAAGAAGGTTGATTAGTAAAGAGGATTAAACAGAGAAAACTTAAATATCTTGGACACATTAAACGACATGATAATCTAAAGAAGATCGTCTTGGAAGGGTACATAGTGGGGAAAAGAAATAGAGGAAGACCTGTGTCATGACTTATATACACTGCAAACATCTTTCCCTTGCCTAAACAGTCATTTAAAGAAATAGAGTCAATGATTAGCGACTTTATTTTCCGACACACAGTACACAGCATCCAACGAAAAACATTGTCTATTTTCTCCCCCCACCTCTGGCCCTGTTGTCTGTTTTCTCTCCCCCCCCCCCCCACCTAAAATCTCACCAAGACCTCAGCTCTAGTTCAGCTGTCAGTCATATTGACCAAATTCTTGGCATTAAGCACCGCCTCTTGGTAACCACGTGGTGGTACACCCTTGACATTTGTTTGGTCTAGTCTACTAACTGTTACCAGTGGATGCTGAAAAGCGATTGGTCCGACCAAGAATGGTATGACCTAGACCCATTGAAACTTGTATGTTACCTTACATATTTACCCCGAAGTTTAACAAACTTGGCACGAAGTTTCCCCGAGTTTCTTTGTATCTGTTGTGCTACTGGAATGCTTCTCTGCAGCTAACATCGCTGAAAATATTAGAAATTAGCTCCCCATCAAACACTTTCAAAGGTTGGAAAAAGTTAGCTGGAGCTAGATCTGATATGTAGGTTGGGATGATATATGCACTTAAATCACGAATTCTGTTCAGCGGTTTGTGAGTCTTATGAGCCTGCGCACTGTCCTGGGAAACAAAAAAAACAGAAGACCTTTTCATAGCTTTCTTCGCCGTTTGCATTAAATTAACTGCTAGACCCTTCAGAAGATGTCGTTAGTCAGTCCTTTGTATGTCCCTTGCGGAACTTTGCCTCCATAACAGCTCTCTCCTGTAGGCCTGTCGATTGTAAGCAAGGTGCCCTGCTGCTGATGCATCCATTTACAGATTATCAACGATGTCTTACAGCCATCTTCGCTTTGGTCTTCCTTTCATTCTTTTTCCCATTATGTCCCTTCCAAGACGGTCTTCTCTAAACTCTCATGACTTTTAATATGTCCAAAATATTTAAGTTTTCTCTGTTTAATCCTCTTTACTATCCAGCCTTCTTCAATATTAAGTTCTTCTAGTATGGAAATATATATATATATATTTTTTTTTTTGTCCACGATATCTGAAGAACTCTTCTGCAAGCATTTACATTCAAAGGCATTTATGTGTTTCTCAGCTGTTTTGATAACAGAAGATAGTAAATGATCAAAATACTTTACTCCATAGCACCTCCCTCGACCCCCAATAAAAAACAAACAAACGGTGACCAAAGCCTATTTTCCCGACTTTTTTGTCTTGAATTTCTTCGTGTGTGGAGAACCCTCCGGCCCTTACTGCGGGGACTGTTGTCTGGTCTCAGGATCATAGTAGTGTAACATGGACTGTTGTCTGGTCTCAGGATCATAGTAGTGTAACAAGGACTGTTGTCTGGTCTCAGGATCATAGTAGTGTAACAAGGACTGTTGTCTGGTCTCAGGATCATAGTAGTGTAACAAGGACTGTTGTCTGGTCTCAGGATCATAGTAGTGTAACAAGGACTGTTGTCTGGTCTCAGGATGATAGTAGTGTAACAAGGACTGTTGTCTAGTCTCAGGATCATAGTAGTGTAACAAGGACTGTTGTCTAGTCTCAGGATGATAGTAGTGTAACAAGGACTGTTGTCTAGTCTCAGGATCATAGTAGTGTAACAAGGACTGTTGTCTAGTCTCAGGATGATAGTAGTGTAACAAGGACTGTTGTCTAGTCTCAGGATCATAGTAGTGTAACAAGGACTGTTGCCTGGTCTCATAATCATAGCGGTGTAACAAGGACTGTTGTCTGATCTCAGGATCATAGTAGTGTAACTAATTTTCATCAGCGATTGTTTTGATCAAAACTGGTCGATCTGCCAAAATCAGGCCATGAACATGTGTCTGGAGCAGGGAACAAACTTATACCACCATAATCGTATAATGTAAGGAAATTCAGATCACCATATCACCAGAATTAAGAAAATACTGTTAAATTTCAAATCACTGACAACATCACTGAAAGTGCATTTCATAGTAACTAGCCAGCCAGCAGAAGGAGACGGCCCTGTCGCTGCAGTTTCTCGTACTGACTTTTGCCAGGGACAACAAAGGCATTTGCACGAACTTGTGATGAGAGTGAAAATGACGTAATTCACGAAAGAACAATACATCTCATTTTAAAATTCAGAATCCAGCTTCACTGCATTCTGGACAACCCCATATATGCTTCGCCGTATGCCGCAGCATTCATCCGAGAGTATGTTTGCTAATAGCTCCTGTCAAATGTTAGTTGTTTACGATGCGTTTTCTGCCACATATTTCGGATTTCCTGCCAGCGTCTTTAATTTGTCCTAGCTCCAGCAGTCTCCACACAGCTACATTGTTACGGAGCATACTCTGTGAATCCGTCACAGTGACACCATTAACCACATTATGAGCAACTAACCATTCCACTGCCGTCGACACAGCCTCAATTTCCATTGCCATGCTTGATATGGTGACTTCAAGGGCTCCCAAACCCTGTGCCACTTCTCTCCTGTTCCAGTAGACAACAAAACCCCAACAACTTCTGCTGTTCCGAGTCACCGAGGCATCTGTATATACTACCGTGTCAGAAGATCCACAGTGATGCTGGATGAGATCTTGAACCCAAAGTTCAACTGCTCCCTGTGCCAAATCTCGACATTCACGGCCACTCTCATTGCCTCGTTCTGTATACGTTCTAGTATGTTCAGCTGTATATTCGAAAGGGCGAGGAGACCAAGACCATACTCCAGTGATGACAGTACCAGCGCATGCATCAGCAAGAACAGAGTGAGCTGTGGCCATTAACCTACCATTCCCAACGCTTTCCTGCCTTTTTGTATTGCATTGTCCACATGGTGTGCACAGGACAATGAGCGATCAAATGATCCCTAGATACCGTCTTGAAATGTGTTGTCTTAATATCTTAGCCTTGACACTTCACAGTCGGAACTTCAGATCCTACAATACTGTTATTTAATGAGCACCACAGGATACAGGCTTTTTCTGGGTTTATCACCGTATTGCTATCCTCACGCCAGCTTGTTATCTGACCTCCCCCCTCCCCCTCTCTGGATTCTTGAGGCTAACTCCTCTCTAAACCTCCCATCCTCATATGTTAATATATCATCAGCGCTGGGTCAGTGTTCTCTTCAAAGTCGTTCCCAAATAACAGCGCAGTGCCAGTAGAATATACATTTAATAGAACAGGAGACAAGGGAGACCCCCTGAGGCAGCCCTGTAGCAGTGGTTCTGGGCCCTGAGATCTATGTTCTGTATCTTAAGGCAGCCGATCGTCTTAGCAGCATTGAATCTATCCACCTAACCAATCTTGCATCTACCCCAAACTCCGTCAGAAGTGTCAACAACAGTGTGTAATCCACTATGTTGTATGCGTCCTCAAGACCAAGTGCCACAACTACGGTGACCAAGTGCCACAACTACGGTGACCAAGTGCCACAACTACGGTGACCAAGTGCCACAACTACGGTGACCAAGTGCCACAACTACGGTGACCAAGTGCCACAACTACGGTGACCAAGTGCCACAACTACGGTGACCAAGTGCCACAACTACGGTTTCGCCTTTTCGCTCACATCCCTCGTATACATCAAAAGCCAGGATCGCAGTGTCGTTAGCTGAACCTCTTCCTGGAGGTTAACTTCCTAATGTATTCGGTAGTAGCCCGCTGTTCTCTAGAAAGCCTGATAGTCGGCCAGCTATAATCCTCTCATTTTAATTGCTGCTTACTGTCAACACAGCCTTATATAAAACATCACAATAATATCTGCTCATTCTTGGCATGCAGTTCTGACAAGTCAGTTGATATAGAACGCAATAGCCAGCGTTCTTTAGTTACTCTGCTGACTACCCCCAAACTACCTTGTTTTATTCCACCGGCCAAAATAATCGCTCACCGAGGATGAAACAGGTCTACTCATACACGATACATCACCGACGACAACGGAACAGGTTCAACATTTGGAAGCAAGGTTGTTGGCGTAGATCTACACCAATGGGCAACCGCTCACGGCTCCCGTCCCGTACACTAACACCAACATTTCATGCGTCTCCGTCGCCGTTTTCCCCACTTTGTAACAGAACTTGTTGTTCACTCGTTGCTCCATTGCACTGTGACCTTACCTCTCACACTGACTACGTTCAACTTCCCCTCAGCGGGTTTGCCCTCTAGGTCACTTTGTTCTCCACGCTAGGTGGCGCTTCTCGACGTGTCTCTGGACACCTGACTATTGTTGCCACTGAGATATCGAAGGATTCACGGAACTTTTCAGACACACCTCGTATTTCTTCATTTGTAACAATGTGAGCAAGTTTCAGCATTGTTGTTCGTGGACTAACATCCTAGTGACTATTAACCATCAACATTTTCGTAACCTATCCTAACTACTCGGTATCCTGCTCCATGGCAAACTGTATAAACTGTATATTGTGTTTAGTCCTTTTTTTTTGGCCTTTCATTCCCCCCCCCCCCCCCCTCATGAGGCTAATTCCCTTCTGTAAATTCCCCAGGGATTGTTACACCTCATTCAATTTGATGTGCTATTTAGGCATTTCAATATCCTTTTTTACCCATCTCTGACCGTGTCCATCATGGCTGTGGTTAGATGGTCTTTTCATGGAAGCCTGGATTCTCCTTGTTCATGTCATTTGGTGCGATTCTAATCTCTCTTTTGTGGTTCGCGTTACGATTGGAGTCATTGTCGTCTTATTCTGCCCATTTGGCTGTTATCTGTCGACCGTTTCATAATGCACCTGTTATTTTCCGTTTCTGATTTGATTGTCACAAATTCTGTGCGTGCGCTCTGTGTACCTTCCCTGAATACTGATTTCGTTTTAAATTTACAGGAGTCAGGACCTCAGGAAATAAAATAATCTGGATCCCACTTATTGCTCTGGTTAGATAATTCTTACAGAAAGCATGGTCTTTGATTCTTATTGCTTTATCTTGTCTTATCTTATCTTATCTTATCTTATCGAATGAAAGAAGGAGTGATGAAGGGCAGAATGTAAGACGGGCCTGCGTGCCCAATTCTTTACCCTTTAAAAATAAAGATTATTCATTCATTTATCTTATCTTATCTTATCTGTGTTATGATTCTTATAGAAAACCTGATCTCTGATTCTTATCTTATCTTACCTGTGTTGTTTTTCATTGAGTCGAGTCTTCTTTTTTTCCTTATACTTTTTTAATAGCTTTTTTTGACTATCGAAAAGCTTAATGTAACGCGTGTCCGACTGTGTCACTTTCTCCCATGAGTTTCTTTCTTGGCTGTAATATTCTATCGAGATATAATGTTGAGGGGGGAGGGTTGATCTATATCTAGGAAAAATGAAGAGCAGCCAGTGCGTCTAGTTTATGTTCATAATTAGAGCTCATAATGTTCAATATCCCGCGCATTTGGCTCGTCTGACACTAATTTTGCCAAAATATCCTTCAGAGTTCGATGTGGCCTTTTCACCTGTGCCACCCCACCACCCCCTAGTGAATGGCGTGGGGTTGTCTGAGTGTGAGAAATATTTCAGTCCCTGATTACGTTTTGAACTGGTTGACATACAAACTCGCCTCCACTGTCAGTCAGTGTTTGCCACTGGCACTGGAGTGTCTTGACACAAATTCATCCACCAAGAATCTCGCAATGGTATGTCTGCTCTTGTCTGTCTATTTAAGTGCCATGCCGCGCGGCGCAGGCGACCCTTTCCTCTCCACAATTCCCAGTGAGTTCCATTGCACTTGTCTGGTGTTGCGTAATATTCTGTCCATGTTGTGTATTGATCTGTAAAGTGAACAGTGGACTTACTTCCAGGTTGGGTAACCGGATAGGTAACCCGAAGAGTCAGTGTTCATCTTTAACATGCAGCCTTGTGACGTGTCCATGATTTGTAATGGTATTCTGGGTGTTTTCAAGTTTGTTGTGTGTCACACAGCTTCTAACGTGGTGTTTTATGTCGTCATACATCTTCCTCTAGTAGTATTTATTACGAATGCTTTGGACCGCCCTTTCAGTGCACGTATGTCCATGCTGTCATGATATTTGAGGATAACAATTTCCTTCAGTTGTCCAGGCATATACAAACTGGCTGTTGTCTCTTCATCTTATTTAACTTTGTTCACGAAATTATTCTCCAAAATGAATGATTGAATCATTATATCATTATGTCATTATGTCATCAGTTTTCATCAGTCTATTTGTTCTTGACCACGATTTTTTGTTGGTCTTTTTTTTTGTTTTTGTTCTTTCTTCATATCAAGGCTTTGGAACGACAATGGTAGAGGCCTCTGATCTTCTGCGGATGCCTACATGGCATCTGTGTCAGAGGGCTATTGCAATATACCTTTAAAATGTAAGTCTGATGAGTCAGTCACTCTGACGGGTCAACATGTTTTCGCACACTCTCGAATCGTGCTCAAGCAATTCCTTCTCGTTGTTCTTAACTTGTGATTGTGCCCTGGACAGAAAATCTGCCATATTTGATTCTCCAAGTATTCAACATAAGATCGTGCACTAGTATTTTGTGTGACCAGTTCTGCACTTTCCTATTCTTTCGACCAGATCTGGTCATGCTTTCCAATCCCTTGCTGTCGATGCGAACTTTTAGCTTGGAATCTGTACACATAATTGTGTGAGTTTCAGTAGGGCATACACGATCGCAAAGAATTTTTTTTTTCACTTAACTATCAGTTTCCTTGTGGTTTTCCGAGTCCGTATAGCAGAAAATAAAACAGTACGCAACATTGGGTGTGTTTCCTTCCATGTGTATATTGTCATCGACTAGTTGCACAAGGACGTCTCTGTATACAAAATCATTGTTTTGGATATATAATGGGGGGGGGGGGAGAGAGAGATTGATTGATTGATTGATTGATCTTTATTTCAAAAGGGTTAAGAATTGGGCACGCAGGCCCGTCTGACATTCTGCCCTTTATCATACATCTTCTACTCTATTCCAGACATTCTACAGATGTGCTGTTCATATAACAAACATAACTAACATTGAAGCTGAGAGACATAAAATAAAATATAACATTTACGTTTCGTTCTTAAACATTCACTCAGCACAGAAGTAACTACATACATTATAAATGACTATCTACTAAACAAAATTTTCGGGACTATTCAGAAAACAATTAATTGTATTCGGTGTCTGTAAGAGCAGCTTAAGATAACTTTTAAGTTTTAAATTTCATGGAGGCATGTAGTCGACATCAAATAGATATTGGGAAAGCTTGTAGTTGTAGGAAGGAGTATAATTTATATTTTTTATATAGGCTGGGAGGGTATTCCAAAGATGAGCAGCAGAATAACTAAAGCTTTTCTTGTAAAGATCAAGTCTAGGTTTTGGAAGACATATGTTGTTCAAGCGTTGGCTGCACTTTGGGCTAAATTTAAACAGGTTCCATAGATAAGGCGGGGCATGCCGTGAAAGAATCTGATGTACTAACTTGGCTTTGTTGAAGAGGAACCTGTTCTTAAGGGGTAGTATTTTGATACGTTTGTGATGATTAGTTGTTTGTGCTTGATCTTGTCACTAATGAGCTTTACTGCTCGCTTTTGGAGAGAGCAAAGCCTCTTTGTATTTGACACTGAGCAACCATCCCAAACTGTTGAGCAATAGTCTAAATGTGTTTGTATATGAGCTATGTAGTATGTCTTCCTAGTGTCTTGATCTATGAAGTGCTTAATTTTAGCTAATTGGTATACTTTTTGTGCGATGAGTTTTGTTAGACATTGCACATGAGAGTTCCAGGTCAGATGTTGGTCAATAATAAGACCTAGTGTTTTGTGCTCGCTAACGTTTTCTATCTGTGATGTTTCTGTACAGAGCCGAAGTGTTGTTTTTGTTGCGTTTTGTAGTTTCTGTCTTGTTGTTATGAGCATTGATTTTGTTTTATCGGTGTTTATAATCATGCCATTATTTTTGCTCCATCCAATTAAATTGTATAACTGGATCTGAAAATTTGATTCTAGATTAACACAATCGTAGTCACTGGTGTAGACTGTGCAATCATCGGCAAAAATGTCACAAGAAGAGTGTTTAAGATGAAGTGGAAGATCATTGATATAGATAGCAAAGAGCAACGGGCCTAGAATAGAACCTTGCGGAACACCAGTGTCAGCTTTAGCAGAATTTGATAAAGAATTATTGAAGAATACTACATGTTGTCTGTCTGAAAGAAACGATGCAATTAATTTTATTAGGTCAGGGTGCAGTCTATAAGTCTTTATTTTTCTTACAAGAATATCGTGGTCATTCATATCAAATGCCTTTTTAAAGTCGACAAAGATGGCACCACATAGTCTGTCGTCATTTATGTTTACTAACCAGTTTTCTGTCATTTTGGTAAGAGCTGTGTGGCAGGAATGATTGGGTCTAAAGCCTGACTGACTGTCTATGAGTAAATTGTTCTCTTGCATGTGCTGTAGAGTTATTCTGTGTATGTGTTTTTCGAGTGGTTTTGATAATGACGATAATATGGATATTGGTCTATAGTTGGTAAGATTGTTGGATGAGCCAGATTTAAAGCGAGGATACACCTTAGCAGTTTTAAAAGCCTCAGAGAAATAGCATTTTGCAATGCACTGGTTGTAAATATATGTTAGTGTATGTGAAATGACAGGTGCAGCATAACGTAAGATCTTATTACTAATATCATCAAGCCCAGCTGTATTGTTGTTTTTTAAGGTTAAGAGATAACTGTGAACTTCACTGACTGTTAAGAATGGAATGTTTAACTATTTAAAATCAGTACATCTGCTGTCCAGGAATGTTTGTAGTTCATGTAAGTCGCATACAGGAGCTGATATTGATGATTTAAGAACGTTGATTTCTTCTCTGAAATGTGTACTGATATGTGAGCTAGTGTATGCACGATTGATGGCTTGAGAATCAAATTCTTTTATTTTATTTGATAGGGTATTTATGGCTTTCCAAATTGATTTACTGTCTGATTTATTCTGTATTAGATTCCTGAAGTAATTTTTTTTCTCTTGTCTTATTAAGTATTGAACTTTGTTTCTGAGTGAACGGTAGGTCATAAAGTCCTTGATTTTGTGCGCCCGATCACGTTCTCTCATGGATTGTAGTACTTCAGGTGTTATCCAAGGTGACTTCGTCTGGTGTTTTACTCTCACCTCTTTCATGGAGACATGTTTGTCTAATATATCTCTGAAGATCTTTAGCCAATATTCTGTTGCCTCATCAGGGTCAGTTAGTTGGTACACTAAGGAATAATTCTAGGTTAAATTTTCTGAAGCTCCTAAATTTCATACTGATGTGATTGTGTTTAGGAAGTTTATACCCCTTTCTTGTCCACGTACAGCAGACTGGGTAATGATCACTTAACGAAGTATTAGAGATGTTACATTCAATGATGTTTTCTGGTTGGGCTACATATATATGATCTAATAATGTGGATGATACTTCTGTTACTCTGGTAGGTTTGGGAGAGAGGGAGAGAGAGAGAGAGAGAGAGAGAGAGAGAGAGCATCGTAAGGGGACACAACTCCGCTTTCAACCTTTGGAATGTTTTTGATACGACGAAACCTTCTGTTTTTTTTTCTTAAACTCTATCAGTGGTTCGGCAGTTCCGGATAATCGCGGTACAAACCTCTGGTAGTAGGAAGCCATATCTGTAAAACGTCCTATTTGTTGATGTTGTTGTTGCATTTTTTGGTGGATGGAGTTCCTGGACAGTCTGCACCTTTCTGTGCCGGGATTGACGACTTCTTTATACATTTTATGGCCGATGTATTCTGTTTCCCGAATTTGCAGGACAGCATTTTGACATGTTGAGCTTGACATTATGTTGCCTTAATTTGTTGAAGACTTCTTGTATTTTGGTTGACATGCTCCTCAGTAGTGTCGTGCTTGTCAGAAACTCAAATGCTATCAAATGTATGACACTGCAGACTTTGATATGCCCTGGAAAACATGACCCGTTAATGTGGCGGACGTGGCTGACGCACTATGAATTCCATGTTTATTTATTTATTTTTTAATGTAATTAGTCTCATTACTTAATTGTCGGACCTTGTATAATCGGGCTGGTGAATGTGTTGAGACCCAAAGAAATCACAGCAGAACCGATATTTTCCATCTGTTTTTGTCCACGCTGTTACAGCTGATGAGTTTCATTGGGTCGGCGGTACCCGTTGAATTACACCTGCTTACAGAATGTAGAGGAAGACCAAGAGAAATGATACTGGACAGTCTGACGGGATGGTGTGAGAGGAGATCACCAACTGAACTGATGGCCTGCATGAAGGATCGGGTACTCTGGAGAAGCATAATAGCCAACGCCAGTCGGCACGGCACCTGATGATGATGATGATGACAGAATGTCCCTGGATTGCTTTTTCTAATGTTTCCCTATACTTCAAAGGGCTTGTCTATGGTTTCAGGCACACTAGATGGCTGTTCCCTGTGTCTTATATATATATATATTACTATGTCTTTTCTACCCATCTCTAGGTCTAACAAGGCAGACATGTTTGTATTTCTTTTAATTAAATCCTGGACAGTTTCTTTCGATTTTTTTCTTTTCTACTTGTAATAGCTTCAGTAATTTTGTAATAGCATCAGTAGTTTTGTAATAGTTTCTTAAATGCTGTAAAATCTTCAGTAATTCAATAATGTCTTCAATAATTATGTAATATCTTCAGTAATTTTTAATATCTTCTGTAATTTTGTAATAGCTTTAGCAGTTTTATAACAGTTTCTGAAATGCTGTAATAGCTTCAGTAATTCTGTAATACCTTCAGTAATTTTGAAATACCTTCAGCAATTCTATAATACCTTCAGTAATTCTGTAATAGTTTCAATAGTTCTGTAATAGTTTCAGTAGTTCAGTAATAGCTTCAGTAATTCTGTAATAGTTTCTGTAATTCTGTAATAGCTTCTGTAATTCTGTAATAGCTTCTGTAATTCTGTAATAGCTTCTGTAATTCTGTAATAGCTTCTGTAATTCTGTAATAGCTTCTGTAATTCTGTAATAGCTTCTGTAATTCTTCGAACTTTTGAGTCCTTTCTGCTGGTTAATTTTCTTATATCAACTTCATTGAGCAGACATACAGCTTGCCCTATGTTCACCTTTGCTATGACACATCCTTTTTTTTTCTATTTTGACGTGTTTGTTTGTCACATTTAACAGTGTGTTTGTCACATTTAACAGTGTGTTTGTCACATTTAACAGTGTGTTTGTCACATTTAACAGTGTGTTTGTCACATTTAACAGTGTGTTTGTCATATTTACCTGTGGGACTGACACCGGACATTTTCTTCCGGACATGATTATCTCCTCTACCGGATAAACAACGGGCACCTTTAGTCAGGAATTCTCTTGCTATGTTTGTGATATGTATTCCTTTGTTTCCCATGATCCTTGCATGGATTGTGGTTTCTTGACTATTTAACATGTTTATCTTATAATTTCCTTTGTTTCGCTCTCGTCGCACATGTTAAATAATTTGATCAGTAGTTTCCTGGCTCCGACAAAAAAAGTGTTGGTTCCAGTTTTCTAGTCACTATAAAAAATAATACTAAGATTGAGGCCACAGGGGGAGGGTGGAGGGGAGAAGTAAGGGTAGACCAAAGGAGACATGGAGAAGAACAACAGAGAGGATGTTGAGCAATAGAAGGAGAACAAATGTGAAGAATAGACGTTTGTGAAACGCCCTTGCAGAAGTCCCAAGAGCCTTGGGCACCTAAAGGTCCAGAGAGAGAGAGAGAGAGAGAAAGACAGAATGAGAGAGAGTGCGTGTGAGAGAGATTGAGAGAGAGTGAGAAAGAGAGAAAGAGTGAGAGAGAAAGTGTGCGAGAGAGAATGAAAGAGAAAGAAAGAGAGATAGTGTGAGATAAAAAGAGAGAGAAAAGAGAGAAGGAGAGAGAGAAAGAGAGAGTGAAAGAGAAGGAAAGAGAGAGACAATGTGAGAGAAAGTGAGAGGGAAAAAGAAAGAGAAAGAGAGAGGGAAAGAGTGAGAGAGAGAAAGAGTAAGAGAGAGAGAGAGAGAGCTTTCTCAATTTCTTATTTACAGGAATGGAACCAGTAAATCTTTTCTTTCAGAAGATAGTAATACAAAATGTCTTATTTAAGATTCTACTTTAGAGAACTACAGAAGAATTCTTCAAATATAATGGACACAAAAAAGAACAAATCTACAACAACTTAACATTGAAGAAGGTTGGCTAGTAAAGAGGATTAAACAGAGAAAACTTAACGTATTTTGGACACATTAAACGTCATGAGAATTTACAGAAGACCACTTCGAAGGAAATATAATAGGAAAAAAAGAAAAAGAGGAAGACCAAGGCGAAGATGGCTGCTGCAAGACACCGTTGATAATCTGTAAATGGATGCATCAGCAGCAGGGCATCTCGCTTACAACCGAGAGGCCTACAGGAAAGCTGTTAGGAAGCCAAAGTTCAGGAAAGGACATGCAACTGACTTTAGAGAACATTCTTAGTAATTTCTTCGTTACTAGTAGTACAGTAAGTTATTTTCATAGTTTAGACGCCAAGAATTGGGTCATGGGGTCAAGGCTGCATCATTTTCCATCTCTCACACAGGAGTATATTTTCACTATCTCCAACAACACTGTATTCAGTTAGGACACCAGTTTGTATACTCAGTTTGTATAACTGTTGTATAACAATTTGCATTCATGTATACTAGATTACAACATAGGACTAAAGATCAACGTAGGAAAGACAAAGTTAATGAAGCAAAATGTGAACAACAGAAATGTACTAAGAGTAGATAGCAAGTTACTGGAGGAGGTCAATGAATTTGTATACCTTGGCAGTAGAGTAGTAGAAAATGTAGAAAGCACAGAGGACATCAACAGCAGACTTACTAGAGCAAACCAGGCTTTTGCAATGCTGCAGAATATATGGAAATAAAAAAAAACTAAGCATTAATAGGAAAATCAGGATATTTAAGAGTAATGTTCTAAGTGTACTACTCTAAGGAAGTGAATGCTGGAAAATCACCAAAACCATAGAAAACAATTTGAATTCTTTCCAGACTAAATGTTTACGAAGAATTAGAAAAATATTTTGGCCAAACACCATAAGAAATAACATCTTTTTGGCAGAAATGCAGATGAAGCCACAATTAGTGATGAAATACTGGCGATGGTTGGGACATGTGCTCCGAATGACTGACAACTCATTACCAAAAATAGCACTGAGATGGACACCACAGGGGAACAGAAGTAAGGGTAGACCAAAAGAGACATGGAGAAGAACAACAGAAAGGATGTTGAGCAATAGAGGGCTCACCTGGGCAAGAGCAGGAAAAAAGGCAAAGCACAGGCATTTGTGGAAAACCCTTGCCGAAACCCCATGTGTCCTGGGCACTTAAGGTTCAGAGAGAGAGAGAGAGAGAGAGAGAGAGAGAAAGAGAGAGAGAGAGAGAGAGATACTAGATTAGATAGCGTTTTGTTTAATATAGCGCTGTGATCAGTGAGCTTCTATTTGCTGTCCATGCAGCTATTGCTGTTCCCAGTAAGGCTCCACGGAAGCTGCTATATAATGGCCTCGTCAAGCAGCGGTAACCACGGCGTTTTCCCATCAGAACAACGTTAATGTTCCCCGCCCTTGGCCAGCAACGTCACGTGATCTTAACCTGATGGAACATCTGTCCGATGTGTTTGACCGCCATGTCCGAAAACGTTCCAAATCCACCTCAGACTCTCGTACAGTTTCGAAATGAACCCATGCGTGGAGTAATCTTGCCTGACCTGATGTCCAAAACTGGATCCACTCATTGAGGCGCCTCCGCACGGCTATGAGGAGGGCACACTCGTTTTTAGGGAGTGTGACTTTTCATTTTGACCCCCCACCACTGTATCGCCCTCGCTTGTGTTTGAAATTCAGTTTCATTGAATTCTCCTTTCCTACTAACAGATCCTTTCCTACTAACAGATTAATCATTTCAGATCGTCAGAAAATTTTGTTGCAATCGGCACAAAGTACGCGAGTTACTGTTGGAAATACGAAGTGTTAACTTTCTTTTGCTAGGCAGTATACAACTTCTCAGTCAGTCAGTCATTTGCATGTCCCTTGCGGAACTTTGCCTCCCTAACAGCTCTCCTCTAGGCCTCTCGGTTGTAAGCAAGATGCCCTGCTACTGATGCGTCCATTTGCAGATTATCAACGATGTCTTGCAGCCATCTTCGACTTGGTCTTTATCTCTTTCTTTTTCCCCACTATGTACCCTTCCAAGACGGTCTTCTCTAAATTCTCATGACGTTTAATGTGTCCAAAATATTTGTTTTCTCTCTTTAATCCTCTTTACCAGCCAACCTTCTTCAATATTAAGTTCTTGTAGTATGGATATATTTATTCTTTTTTGCGTCCATGATATTTGAAGAACTCTTCTGTAGCATTTACATTCAAAGGCACTTATGTGTTTCTCAGCTGTTTTGTTAAGTGTCCAGGTCTCACAGGCATATGTTGCAATGGGAAAGATGCATGCCCAAGCTGTCCTAAGAAATGCTCCTATGATAGTCATTCATTCACTGACGTGCTATACTAGACAGCCCTGACAGCCGTGATTTTTCATAGTGTGCAATCCTTCGTGTTTTCCTCGAATTTTCCAGTGTTTTCCACGTTTTTTAATTTCGGTGTTCTTGTACCCTGTTGAGAACCTCCCTACATGTGTATACCCTGTTGAGAACCTCCCTATATCTGTGTGCCCTGTTGAGAACCTCCTTACATGTGTGTACCCTGTTGAGAACCTCCCTACATGTGTGTACCCTGTTGAGAACCTCCCTACATCTGTGTGCCCTGTTGAGAACCTCCCTACATCTGTGTGCACTGTTGAGAACCTCCCTACATCTGTATGCCCTGTTGAGAACCTCCTTACATCTGTGTGCCCCGCTGAGAACCTACTTACACTTCGCTTGATGTCTATATTTGTCTTAATTTGACATGTATGTTTGTTTCCATTTGATCTCTGTGTTTGTCTTTATGTGACCTCTAAAGTAGCCAAAGTTTTTTTGACAACTCCACTTCTCTGCTACGCAATTCTCATTATATAGTGCCATGCTTCTAGAACGTAGGTTTCTTTACTCTCTGTCTGTGTATCTGTCATCTTCGCAGTCACATCTATTTTCTTGCCCTTGCTCTCTAGCTCATCATCTCTTCCGTTTTTTAATATAACTCTGTGCTTTATTTCTCCCCCTCGCTTTTATGCCCTCGTTAAACCCTCCAGTGATATGAAGTAGCGCTAATTATTTGGGAGCAGTACAGCTCACGATGAGGTTAAAAATATGGCACTTGTGCCACGGGGGATTAAAAATGAGTAAATAAACAATTGGCGCGTGAGCCAGGAACAAGTGAGAGGATCTGTTTGTGTTGTCGCCTCGTTCAGAAAGGATATTAGATTGGGGAGCTCATCGTGTCAAAGGGTGCAGTTGTCTATCTATCTATCTATCTATCTATCTATCTATCTATCTATCTATCTATCTATCTATCTATCTATCTATCTATCTATCTATCTATCTATCTATCTATCTATCTATCTATCTATCTATCTGTCTGTCTGTCTGTCTGTCTGTCTGTCTGTCTGTCTATCTGTCTATCTGTCTGTCTCTCTGTCCGTCCGTCTGGCTGTGTGTTGCAAATTTGTCTGCCTTCTTACACTTTCTGTCTTCAGTCAGTCTATGTATCTACTTTATTAGTTTTCTTTATGCCCCTCTTTCTACGCCATATACATTTACATGTTCATACATACAACGTATGTGTATAACGCTTCGTTTCCTGTACCTCCCTAACAGACAGCCTGTCACAGTGACTGTATGACGTGCTTCTGCTTTCACTTTTCTGCACTCTGTTTTCTTTAAAGAATGATTTAATCTTCAATATACTTAGGTACATCTGATTCATGTGTTGTATTATATTTTAAAGTAACCATCCAGTTCCGTATTCTAATCATTTCTCCGCTGGAATCTTATTACTTCGTTTGGGACGCCAAAATGTCTTTTATTTTAATTTAAACAAAACAAAAAACGAAAAAAAAAACTCGTCCCATATTGTTCCATATTCTCATCCTTAATCACCGCATGTTAGGAAATGCCCCAAGTGTTTTAATTATCTTAGTGAAAATGTTGCTGTTTTATTGTTGTTGTTGTTGTTTTTTGTTAAAGAAAATACAAGCTGTAGAGATGTGAGGTACAACAATTAGGCATGGTTGTAAGTAAAGTTAGAGATGTGAGGTATAATAATTAGGCATGGTTGTAAGTAAAGTTAGAGATGTGAGGTATAATAATTAGGCATAGTTGTAAGTAGAGTTAGAGATGTGAGGTATAATAATTAGGCATGGTTGTAAGTAGAGTTAGAGATGTGAGGTATAATAATTAGGCATAGTTGTAAGTAGAGTTAGAGATGTGAGGTATAATAATTAGGCATAGTTGTAAGTAGAGTTAGAGATGTGAGGTATAATAATTAGGCATGGTTGTAAGTAGAGTTAGAGATGTGAGGTATAATAATTAGGCATAGTTGTAAGTAGAGTTAGAGATGTGAGGTATAATAATTAGGCATGGTTGTAAGTAGAGTTAGAGATGTGAGGTATAATAATTAGGCATAGTTGTAAGTAGAGTTAGAGATGTGAGGTATAATAATTAGGCATAGTTGTAAGTAGAGTTAGAGATGTGAGGTATAATAATTAGGCATAGTTGTAAGTAAAGTTAGAGATGTGAGGTACAATAATTATGCATGATTGTAAGTAAAGTTAGTGAGTACAATAATTATGCATGATTGTAAGAAAAGTTAGAGAAGTCCGGTACAATAATTAGGCATGATTGTAAGTAAAGTTAGAGAAGTGAGGTACAGTAATTAGGCGTGATTGTAATTAAACTTAGAAGACTAGTCCACTTATTCAAAATGTGAATTTAAAGTGTGAAAATTTAAATAAAATTTAACTCTCTTTTTCTCTCTTTTTTCTTTCTCTCTCTCTCTCTCTTTCTTTCTCTCTTTCTCTCTCACACTCTTTCTGTCTTTCTCTTTCTCACTCTTTCTCTCTCTCTTTTTCTCTCTTTTTTTCTCTTTCTCTCTCTTTTTTCTCTTTCTCTCTCCCCCCCCCATATATTTGAAAAGATAGTCAGGGTATCTGGAAACGTTTTCTCCCTCATTGTTGTACCTGTCTCTAGCCTCTGTGTTGATTGTATTCTAAACTCTACCAGACAAAAGAAGAAGAAAAAACCCAGTTCTCTTCCATTCACAAAATGGTTCTCCCCAAACAACCCCCCCCCCCCTCCTTTCTTGTTCAGAGACACAGCCGCAAGCTATAACCATAAAATGCTCCATATGACAGGTTAAACAGAGGTCACAAAAGCTTTCCAGTTGCAATTTTTGCCTGGGTTTTTTTTTTCGTGTCCTGAAGCTTTTTCTTTTTTATGCAGTATTTGTTATACAAATAGAGACAGATCATATGTTGTGCTTATACAGTGTTTGTGTTGTCGTTGTTCGCTCAGTGAATCCCAAATTTTAATCTCCTCCATTCATAACAACAACAAGGGGGGGGGGGGGGCGAGGTAATCTTTCTGTTTTCACTTCCGGGTTATACGAGCTGGGCAGGCAACTCTCATGCGCTTGATGATAGTCTGATGCGTAGGAATATGTATCGTTCCTCGTATGTTTTGTTTTCTCTCCATATTTTGTTGAGTATGTGTTTAAGAAGTTATATGTAATAATTTCAATTCATATTTAGTATCGCCTTTTGTATGTTTGTGGTGTTGGTACTAAACTGATGCGAATGAACGAGTGCGAATGAAAGTTTAAGAGTTTAAGAGACTACAGGCAGAATATCAAGCCCGGCCTTAGCCCCTTATTCTTCAGCTACGGAAGATGAACTTTGTTTGTTCGTAGAGTCTTTCTGTTTCTGGTTCAGTGAAGGCGCACACTAACTAACTGTAGGTGGTACAGCAACACAAGTAACAAATACTTGGCAGCAAAACGTTACTTTGTTATTCACTTAGCAACCGCATTCAACCCAGGTGAGGGAACAACAACAACAAAAGGGAGGTAACATGAATGACTGAACAGTCACATGGGTTCAGCAGTCTAATCAGTCAAACAACAGCACTAACAGTGAAACGTTGGTGTACACAAATAGCCAAAGTCAGCAGTTACCAAAATCCTTCAACAAATTTAATATGAGAAACAATGAGGATGAAATCCTGATGAATGAGGGAAAATTAAAACCAATGCATGACGTGAGAAATCAACAGTACAGTAATACACAAAACATTCCGACGAATTTGACTTCGCCAAAGGAATTTACATGTTTACACCCCCCCCCCCCCCAAAAAAAAAAACAAAAACTGAATTACTAACCTCACATCCAGAATTCACCCAAACCTAAAAATAAACTTTACGCAGTAACCATCTAGCAATCTCTCATCTGTGTCCTCAAAAGGACAAGCAGACAACTATTCTTACGTACTAACAACGTTACAAATCCTAATCTGACACCAAGAACCTAGAAGAACGACTAAAACATTTGCTCTCTTGCACGACTTCCGGAACATGTGCTTTCATATCCCAAAATTTTCGTGAAGGACACGCGAACAACCAATCATAATACGGACTTTTCGTAAGTCCGAGACTGCAGGAACAAGGACATTCGCTCTGTCATAAAGAGTGACATCGTTCAAAGCCTTTTTTATGTCCCTCATACTGGAACAATCGTTCATTCGTTTGTTTATTCATTCGTGCTTTCGTTCGTTCGCGGCTTTCGTTTGTTCCTTTCTATGTTCGGTTTTTTTGTTCGTTCACATTCTTTTGTCAGTTCTTTTATTCTTCTTTCGTTCGCGTCTTCCTTAGGTTTTTTCGTCCGTTTTTGTTTTCGTTCGTTCTCTTTCGTTTGTCGTTCATTTATTATTTCGTTCGTTTATTCGTTTGTTTCTTTATTTCGTTCGTTTATTCTTCTTTCGTTAGTGTGTTCATTCATTTGTTCTTTCGTTCGTTTCTTTGTTTCGTTCTTTTTTCGTTCGTTTATTCTTCTTTCGTTAGTCTGTTCGCTCATTTCTTCTTTCGTTCGTTTATTCGTTCGTTTCTTTATTTCGTTCGTTTATTCTTCTTTCGTTAGTCTGTTCGCTCATTTCTTCTTTCGTTCGTTTATTCGTTCGTTTCTTTATTTCGTTCGTTTATTCTTCTTTCGTTAGTCTGTTCGCTCATTTCTTCTTTCGTTCGTTTATTCGTTCGTTTCTTTATTTCGTTCGTTTATTCTTCTTTCGTTAGTCTGTTCGCTCGTTTGTTCTTTCGTTTTTTTTCTTTCGCTCACATTCATTTGTTCATTGGTTTTTTCGTTCATTCGTTCATTTGTTCGCTGTTTAGTTTGTTCATTCCTTTGTTTGCTCGTTTGTTCACTTGCTTGTTATTTCATTTGTTCTTTTCTTCATTTGTATGTTCATTTGTATGTTTGTTCGTTCATTCGTTCGTTCGTTCGTTAAGCTAATGTAAAGATTGTTATATGCGATGTGGATAATGATCGCATGTTGGTGATTGTGAGAACCCCATGGGACATACCTGTTGTTCATCTGGTTTATTTAACGCTCCTGTGAAGTCGTATTTTTCTGATAACATCAGATGTTGATTTGAGTATATCTATAAAGCCGTGATAACTGTGACAATATGGCCAATCCTTACTGGATGCACCCGATGTTTTTTCTTCGGTGTCGGCCATTTTTTTTTTCTCTACTTCCATGTATACCAGGAACACCTGAAGGAAGTGATGCCCTGTCGTTTTTCCCAGTGCACGTAACAGGGCCACCGGGGAGAGGGGGGGGGGGGCTAGGTCATCTGGTGCATTGCTACCGGGTCCGGAGGGTTTTCTTTGTTTTAGGAATGGGCCTGAAGGGCTTCCTCTGTTTTAAGAATGGGCATGAAGGGGTTTCTCTGTTTTAAGAATGGGCCAGAATGGTTTTTATGTTTTAAGAATGGGCCGTGAAGGGTTTTCTCTGTTTTAAGAATGGGCCAGAATGGTTTTTATGTTTTAAGAATGGGCCTGAATGGTTTTTATGTTTTAAGAATGGGCATGAAGGGGTTTCTCTGTTTTAAGAATGGGCCAGAATGGTTTTTATGTTTTAAGAATGGGCCTGAATGATTTTTATGTTTTAAGAATGGGCCAGAATGATTTTTATGTTTTAAGAATGGGCCTGAAGGATTTTTTTTCTGTTTTAAGAATGGCCTGAATGGCCTGGTGACCCACAGAGGATGAAAAAATAAGCTGGGGGTGGGTGGAGCTTTATACAGGTTGATAAAATCTCTTTAGAGGCCCTGCATGCAACAGTCGTGAGTATCACGATGTTCAGCATGTGGAGTTGTCTGTAGCTATTCTAAATCTGTTTCACCTTTTCATTCTTTGTGGTGTTGATGGAGGACATCTTTTTATGTGGCGGTTAGGGGACTATTTCGTCCAAATTGTTGTGAAGTGATTTGTCTGGTTAGCTGTCAAGATACAAAGCACTTTAGACGTAAGAGAATTACAATGACACGAACAACATATTCCGGTAGGACTGTCAGTCGTATAAACTAGGCATAGCTTTTCAAACGGTGTGTCTCGGTACAGTGGTGTGCCGCGAGAAAGCTAGAGGTGTACTGCCGAATTTTTACAGTACAAAATATTTTGAACCACACCACAACGCATTTTTTGTTTATTTATATGAAAAATGGTTTCTGTCAACAACACAAAATTAAAATTAATTATGTCAGTGCGTAAGAATAGTGAAGAGCAAAACCTCTGTCTTAATGCGAAGAAAATTAAATTGGTGACAACAGGCAAAGCAAACAAAGCCGCTGAAATATGTATCAATGAGGAGAAGTTGGAAGAGGTAGAGAGTTTTGAATATCTTGGATCATTATTAAGTAATAATGGAGATACAATGAGGGATATTAAAAGGAGGACATTTATCGCTCTTAAAAAAGTAAAACAACTACAAAAGGCATGGATAGGAAAAAACAGAACTACAAAAACAAGATTTTTAAGGGCATGCATCTTTCCCATGGCAAAATATGCATCTGAGACGTGGGCACTTAACAAAACAGCTGAGAAACACATAAATGCCTTGAATGTAAGTGCTACAGAAGAGTTCTTCAAATATCATGGACACAAAAAAAAAACAAATATATCCATACTACAAGAACCTAATATTGAAGAAGACTGGCTAGTAACGAGGATTAAACAGAGAAAACTTAATTTTGGACATATTAAACCTCATAATAACTTAGAGGAGACCGTCTTGGAAGGGTACATAATGGGAAAAAGAAAGAGAGAAAGACCAAGGATGGCTGCAAGACATCGTTGATGATCTGCAAATAGATGCACCAGCAGCAGGCCATGCTCACAACCGAGAGGCCTACAGGAGAGCTGTTAAGGAGGCAAAGTTCCGTAAGGGACATGCAAATGAATGAATGAATGAATTGTTTTGTTTTCCCGCCTTAAAAATCAGTAATATATTGTTTCGTTTATCTTTATCTCTCCGGGTGCTAGTAATTTCCAAGTTCTAAGTGCCATTCTGCGTGGCGTAGGCGGTCATTTCTCTCCACAATACCCTGTCTTTTGCGCTGATTATGAGATCCGCCGCTGACTTTCTTCCTAGCCACACTGACAGCCCATCCAGTAACTTCTCTCTCTCTCTCTCTCTCTCTCTGTCTTCCTCTGTCTCTTCTTCCCTCAATTTTCCAGTTGTCACAGTGTATTCCCAGTTTCCTCTTGTCAGGAAATGTCATATAAATTTCGCTTGTCTGCCTCTGACCTTTGCTGTAATTTGAACTCCAGCATTTCTTAAGACTTATTCATTGGTTTTCTTAGCTGTCCATAGTACCTTCAACATCCTTCTTATGAATCACATTTCCATGGCCTCCATTTCTCGTTGTACTCTCTTATTCATAGACCATGCTTCACATCCATAAGGCAGAACTGGCTCGCGATATAACATTTAAGTACTCGGAATCTTGTTTCCATTGATATGGACTTTTTGCACAAGATGTGTCTCATTGTCTGGAATGCTGACGCGGCCTGAGCACGTCTGCTTTTTATATAATTGTGACATTTCTCATCAGTTGTGCCAGTAATTTGCGTATCTTGAATTTACAATATGTCTTTTTTAATATGTAGAAAATGCATCAATGAAGGTATAGTAGTAGCCTTATGTTGTAGTACTGACACACAGGGGACGTAATTTGAGTGCTCATGCTTTTTTTTCTTCATATGTAAACACGCAGAGAGAGTGAGAGAGAGAGAGAGAGAGAGAGAGAGAGAGTGATGTGCCTCAATGGCACAACTTTACTTCTGCTGAAGGGCATTCATCTGAATGTAAAGCAAAATCGACATTCGCCATGGGAAGACGTATTCACTTATCATTGCCCTACTCGGGCGCCCGAAAATTTGTCTTTGATTTTGTTTCAGTGTTTTATCCTGCACAACGGACTTGGGTCTTATGTTGGTGAAGCTTGCTGGTAGTCTGACAAAGCATCCTTATTTCTTTAACGTTGATTTATCTTACTCTTTTCGCTACCGGACAAAAAACTCCGAAGCCCACATAAACAACTTTACACTAAACACGTCCACCATGTTTTCAACCGGGAAATCATAACATGCCAATAAATAACTTAAACTGGAGTTTAAAATTTGAATCTGAATAAAATACGAAATAAAACTACGTACACCAACTCATTTGTTACAAAGTCATCAACGGTGTTGATTAAAAGTGTTGAAACTCACGCTGTGGTGGCTTAACACCAATGTTCCCTCTAAGCTGCGCGGCAACATGCACTAAAAAACCATGGCACGCACGAATTTTATATGCTTCGCCAAAAGGTATCTTTATTGTTAAGTTTCTTGATGTTACTCTGTGCTATGGAAGCACTAAAGAAATATGTGATAGCTCTACATGAGTTTGTTTTCCAGATTTCTTCAGGTTTTAGTATTTCTTCAGTGAAAGCTTTAAATTATACTTTTTAATTTGACGTTGCAACGCACGTTTGCCCATGAATTTACTTTATTTTATCTCTTTTTTGTTTGATAATATATGTACGCACCCGTTCAACATTTTGCGCACGAACCACGAAACCATGGAGGATACATTGCTGAACACAAAGAAGTGAGTCGTAGAACTGGGAAAATGGGAAAGGAAAAATAACCATGACTGCCAATCAGGTTTCACTATTACCATGAAGGCTGGGAGAGGAACAAAACGCAGGATATTCAGTAAAGCACAGAGAGTCAGAGGTATGTGGTGCAGTTTAAGAAAGAAAAAAAAAAGACAGAAAGAAGAAGAGGTGAGAAACGCTGACAAAAGAGGCAAGGAGATGAGCATGCGGAAGTTTAAAACAAACAGCAGCGAGACAATATTTCGGCAATACGCCTTTACCAAGGACAACGAAGACAACGAAACAACAAATAAACACACAAAAAATGCAGAGATTCTCGTGGTTAGAACGTCAACCAAGTTTACTTGTTCTGTTACTTATTTTCATTTGAAGTTATTTTTCCGCATTTCTGTCTTTCTGGTCTCTTGTCAGGGTACATTTTAGCTGACACCATAATGTCCTTTGCTACAACCAATACTGGTCCTTCTTAGCTAAATCTCTAAGATGCACTTCGAAGTGCAGTACCAAGTGGAAGACCGTGGGTTCAATTCTGGGACGATGGAAAAAAACCAACAACTCACAAGACCTCTAGGAGTCATGACCCAGAGGGTCCAACTCCCTTAGAGTGCCAGGAGTTTAATAGGGCCGAAACACTTGTCTGAGGAGGGGGGTCCGGGGGTACTTCCTCTGATTGTCTGAAGGAGTTGTGTTATTGTTTCCCTCTCTGCAGTAGAAAGTTTCCTGCATATGGCATGTCTTGCAGTGTCAGATATGTCACTCAACATTAGATCTAACGAGAAAACGAGAGAGAAAACATACAACTTTGGTACACTTGGTATGTACTGCCAAGAGACAGGCAGGAATCAGATTGTCGTTTGGTGCCAGCATTTTAACATTCGAGTTGTTCCGTTGTAGATGAATTTTCGAAGCGGGCCAACAAAATGAAGCATGTAGATCTTTCTTGTGAGCTAACAAGGAAGCAGACAGATTTTCCTGGTGAGCTGACAAGGAAATAGACAGATTTTCCTGGTGAGCTAACAAGGAAGCAGACAGATTTTCCTAGTGAGCTAACAAGGAAATAGACAGATTTTCCTGGTGAGCTAACAAGGAAGCAGACAGATTTTTCTGGTGAGCTAACAAGGAAATAGACAGATTTTCCTGGTGAGCTAACAAGGAAATAGACAGATTTTCCTGGTGAGCTAACAAGGAAATAGACAGATTTTCCTGGTGAGCTAACAAGGAAATAGACAGATTTTCCTGGTGAGCTAACAAGGAAATAGACAGATTTTCCTGGTGAGCTAACAAGGAAATAGACAGATTTTCCTGGTGAGCTGACAAGGAAATAGACAGATTTTCCTGGTGAGCTAACAAGGAAGCAGACAGATTTTCCTGGTGAGCTGACAAGGAAATAGACAGATTTTCCTGGTGAGCTGACAAGGAAATAGACAGATTTTCCTGGTGAGCTAACAAGGAAATAGACAGATTTTCCTGGTGAGCTAACAAGGAAGCAGACAGATTTTCCTGGTGAGCTAACAAGGAAGCAGACAGATTTTCCTGGTGAGCTAACAAGGAAATAGACAGATTTTCCTGGTGAGCTGACAATGAAGCAGACAGATTTTCCTGGTGAGCTAACAAGGAAATAGACAGATTTTCCTGGTGAGCTAACAAGGAAATAGACAGATTTTCCTGGTGAGCTAACAAGGAAGCAGACAGATTTTCCTGGTGAGCTAACAAGGAAGCAGACAGATTTTCCTGGTGAGCTGACAATGAAGCAGACATATTTTCCTGGTGAGCTGACAGGGAAGCAGATAGATTTCCCTGGTGAGCTAACAAGGAAGCAGACAGATATATCTCGTGTGCCAAAAGGGAATTAGGGACAGATACAGCATCAGATCCTGTGTAACCAGCCTTCTTTGTTGAAACTATGCAGATGATGATAATGATGATGATGACGATGATGATATTATTATTATTATTATTGCAGAATTAGCAATACCTCGTTTCGCATGAAATAGTTCAACATAACATCAGTATTTGTATGCGGTACCAACATAATATACAGCGATAAAAAAAAAGATAGGTCTATTCCCCGCCCCCACCACCACCACCACCACCACCACCACTTCACACACCTTTATGGCACCCTTTATGGTGCAGCCATCGTTCACACAAGCGGTGGCACAGATACAGCATGTCTCCAGCGGATTTGAGCACCTCGTATATTTCACTCAAGGCCCCGCCTCGTCTTGATGGGTGAGTGCCAGTCTTGACAGGTTTTCACTCTTTGGCCGCCTGTTCCATGCGTACCCCCAGCATGCCTGAAACTCCACCGGCGAGCGCTCATCCACAATTCCACCCCGGCCGCCGCCACCGCAGCCGTCACCCCGCCACATTCGCCTGCTATTAGCATTTCCTCCTTCATTCAGTTCTCTCCCTTGTTCATTCGTCCTCCTATCTCTCCTTCATCACAGCAATCAATTTACGGGGGGGGGGGGGGGGGGGAAGGGGGAGGGGGTCCCCATTCAGTGCTGGGGTTGTTTCGCAGAACGGCTACGAGTTTTGGCTATGCGCACAGTTTTTGTGCTTTCATGTATCTGCTAGACTCTTATCTGCTATTCATACGACGCGAACTTCAGTGAATGAAAGATCCACTGGCAAAGACAAGTATGTGCCAAAAATCAACGAACATTTCAGCCATTTAACAAACAAAGGGGAAAAAACCGTATGTACTAAATTTAGTTAAACCTGTTATTATTGTCTATTATTTTCATTATTTGTGGACCATATATACTTTTCCATCAGTCTCAATTTTTATATAATTTGGTATTATAAATAAGAAAAAAAATTTATTTATATTGGAAACTTTGATTTTGGTTTTATAAATATTCCTGAATTTATCTTTTCTATCTGTCACGTTTCAGTAAGTTCTTCCTAAAATATAAATTATATAAACTTATTAGATTATTTTTATTTACATATTTATAATTTTAAAATTATATATATATATATATATATATATATAAGGGTTATAGATCTGGAACTTACACTGAGCTTTGAGCGATTTCTTTATCTCCAGTCTTACATAATCTCAGCGGTTCTCATGTCTTTCATACTGTAAGTTAGGTTTTTCCAGTTTTGTCACTGAAAAGTGAACAAAGTCGAAAAGCGGAACATACTTTTGTTTCTTTTCTCTTGGATCTTAAAAAGAAAAATCTGATAACATATTGCACAGTCATATGTTAAATGCGAAATAGAGGTAATATTTTTTAAAAGGGAAAAGAAAAGACAGAAACATATGAAAAAAAAATTTTTTAAAGTGCATCTTTAACGCCGATTCGTCGTTAAACGCTGAAAAATCTAAACTAATGTCGAATATAAGCAGCACCAATATAGCTTAAAACCGCCGAAAAACAAAAAAATATCTTATATATTATACTTTTGTTAATTTACTGGAAGTAAAAAAAAACGGTTATATATTATAATTATACTTTTGTTAATTTAGTGGAAGTAAAAAAAAACGGTTGTATATTATACTTTCGTTAATTTAGTGGAAGTAAAAAAAACGGTTATATTATATACTTTTTGTTAATTTAGTGGAAGTAAAAAAAAAACGGTTATATATTGTAATTATACTTTTGTTAATTTAGTGGAAGTAAAAAAAAACGGTTGTATATTATGCTTTCGTTAATTTTGTGGAAGTACCAAAAAAAAAACCCCGGTTATATTCTACCAATACACTTCACTCTTCGGCATTAATTAGATATTATAAAGCCAGTTCCCAGCATTTAATGTTTCTACAGTGCAAAATCTATCTACAGGGACTTTCTGTTTCTCATAAATTGCTAATTTAATCAGGTAAAAAAAAATCGCCAGTCTTATATCACACAATAAGCAAAATTTGTTGACAATGGAGATTCCCCACGGAAATATTTAGCTTTTACAGGCCGCAACTGCTTTGGTAAATATTTTTCGAGTTATCTTTCTTTCAGTCAACGAGGTTTGGCATAGAAGAAACACATAATCTCTAGCGTGTACAGTTTCACTCAGGGTTTCATAATAATCAGGTTTCGTTTTTTTTTTTTTAGTCGCTGCCCAAGCGCTTCTTATGAACAGAACTAAAAGAAGAATAAACAGTTGGGGACCTTTCATATGGTGAAAATGTAACTAACGCTGGCTTTGAAGTCAAGGGACATAAACGAAAAAAAAGAGCATAGAAAATAATGCTCATTTCTTGACATTCAGCTCAGTGCGTATGAATACAATATATTTTGGATTCTTTTTATTTTCTGCTTCTTCGATGAATATAGCTGTTTTCTTCTTCTTCTTCTTCTTCTTCTTCTGTCCACTGAAATAGATACGACACGATTGTCTGAAAATTTTCTGGTATTCATTGCGTGGAATGGGAGCGCTGGCATTTGTTCAGCCCCGTCGTCGATTTATCCAGGGTCAAGACCCTTGTTCATTTTCATCCTAATTATAGGAAAGAGGCTATTCCAGGTACGAGGAGGCCACCATGTTTTCCCTCGCTTAGTAGTGCAGTTCACTAGAAGTCTGCCACGACAGCTTTGTTATCTCTGCTACCCGCTTTATTTTTATATACACCTCCCCCCCCCCCATCCCCAGAGGTCATGATAGCCACAGCAGCCCGACTGACACTGACATGAGAGTCAGCGTTAAGCACAAAATTGGCCGTCTCGACTTTGGAGATTTTGTAATAAAACTGAGACTGTGGAGTTTTCCTATTGTTACTTGCGCAAGCGGAGACATCATCGATGCGTGACTGTCTCCTGCTAATAATGGATTTCATGGGGTCAGCCCATATTTTTTTAATGAATGGCTGAACATATGAAACAAAATAATGATAATAATAGTATAGTAGAATAATAAATAATAAACGTAATAACAAGAAGAAAGTGATAATAATAATAGTGATAATAATAACCAGCAGCAGAAGAAAAACAAATAGAATAATAATAACAATAGTAATAATGATGCAAAGAATAAGAATAATAATAACATAATATATATAGTAAAAAAGAAGAAGGCGGAGGAAAAGAAGGAAATAAAACTAATAATAGCAGCAATGATAATAACATTAAGAAAAAATAATAATAATAATAATAAGTACATGACAGGATTAACTAATGATTCATGAAAACTATGAAAGGCCACAGCAGTTTGAACACAGATATTCAACATTATATCCCACAACTTTATATACAAATCACCAATAGTTCGTACCTCGCATTTATTCACACATTACCAATAGTTCGTACCTCGCGTTTATCCACACACCACCAATAGTTCGTACCTCGCATTTATCCACACACCACCAATAGTTCGTACCTCGCATTTATCCACCCACCACCAATAGTTCGTACCTCGCATTTATCCACACACCACCAATAGTTCGTACCTCGCATTTATCCACACACCACCAATAGTTCGTACCTCGCATTTATCCACACACCACCAATAGTTCGTACCTCGCATTTATCCACACACCACCAATAGTTCGTACCTCGCATTTATCCACACACCACCAATAGTTCGTACCTCGCGTTTATCCACACCACCAATAGTTCGTACCTCGCGTTTATCCACACACCACCAATAGTTCGTACCTCGCGTTTATCCACACACCACCAATAGTTCGTACCTCGCATTTATCCACACACCACCAATAGTTCGTACCTCGCGTTTATCCACACACCACCAAAAGTTCATGCGTCTCATTTCCGTCAAATTTGACTCCTCTTTTAGTTCTGCTTCCTTTATCAACTTTAAACCGAGATTGAACGATCCCGCGGATCGTTTATATTTTCAGAACATTAAACCCTGAATCTTTTCTCTTTAGCACTTCACAAACTGTTTGTCTGTACAAAAAACGTACGTTTAATTCAATACTTTTTTTGAGGACAGGAAACAAGGAAAGAATAGAGCCATATCTAATCTTGGCATTTAATAACGCGGAAATGCGTAAAATGACATTTTGTTTCAGCTAAATTTGACATGAATAGCAATATCATTTTTTGTCCTATTTTACCGGTAGCAATAATTTATTTTTACGCCTACAAGCTCGTAAGAAAAAACGGAGAATTTGACGCGGTTTTTTTTTTCCGCCCTAGACTTCTCCGTGTTCTTAACAGGGGATTATGCTTTTTTGTTGTTGTTGTTGTAGATATTTTTTGTTATATATTAGTGTTTTTGACGGATGTAGTTTTGCCTAGCTGGGCGTGAACAATGTGTGTGTGGCTGTGGTGACATGTGCTTGAGATTCTGTATAGGTCGCGGATGAATTATGTTTAACGTTTCTCTTGCACTGTACTAATTTTCCCTGGTAATATAGGATTTTTATATGATGAGATGTTGTGTGATAGATAATTGACATTATGTTTCAGAGAGAGAGAGAGAGAGAGAGAGAGAAAGAGAGGGTGCGTATTTTACATAAATTTGGCGTTATATACTGCTGTGTTTCTTATAGCTTCACAAGGCTTCACTTCATAGTTTAATTTGTAATGTCGTCGACATAATTTTGTTACTTCATTCTCGTCGACCTACCTGTGTTCTCATATTGTCGTCGACCTACCTGTGTTCTTTCATTCTCGTCGATCTACATGTGTTCTCTCATATTGTTGTCGACCTACCTGTGTTCTCTCATTCTCGCTGTGATATCATGTTCTCGTTGACGCATCTGCGACCTCTCATTCTCGTCCACTTACTTGAGTCATCTCATTTTCGTCGAGTTACTTGTGTTCTGTCATTCTCGTCGACATACCAGAGTTCTCTCATTCTCGTCGAGGTACCAGTGATCTCTCTCTCCCGTCGACCTACCTGTGGTCTCAAATTATCGTCGAGCTACCTGTGTTCTTTCATTCTCGTAGACCTACCTGTGTTTTCTCTTTCTAGTCGACCTACATGTGTTCTCTCAATCTCGTCGATTTACCTGTGATATCTCATTTCTAGAGAGACTTGCGTCATCTCATTCTTGTCTACCTACCTGTGTTATCATATTCTCGCCTACCTACCTGTGTTATCACATTGTCGCCTACCTACCTGTGTTATCATATTCTCGTTTATGAATGTAAGGTATTCTTCTACTCTTTGCTCATTGCCCCTTCCCCTTAAATGACGTATTTTCCCACTAAAAGTTTTGCCTCAGATTACTTTCAAAATATTTCTTTGTTTTTCTTCAGTTTTTATCCTCTCAGAGTTTTATTTTCATTTATTATATCACCTTTCCTTTATTATCTGCTCAGGTAAATTTCTGCCATTTCCCTTATTTCCTTGTGCTCCCCCACCCCACCCCCACCACTTAAGGGTGCCAGATCTTTTACGTATACGAAATATCGTAATGTAGGAATATGTAATTGAGCTTTATGCCAAGACAACAACACAGGGTCAGCGCAAGTCCGGTCGATGGTTGCGCAACATCGGACGGACAAGCAGCTGATCTAGTATAAACTAGAAAAGATGTAGACTTCAAGACGGTCTGGAAAATTGTACGCTGAGCACGTGGAAAGGTCCCAACGGTTCGGAAGGCGAGAGAGAGAGAGAGAGAGAGAGAGAGAGAGAGAGAGAAAATGAATGAATGAATGAATGATCTTTATTTTTCAAGGGTAAAGAATTGAGCACGCAGGCCGGTCTTACATCCTGCCCTTCATCACTCCATCTTTCATTCTTCCCACACACTTGACTTAGTACAAATATACACATTAAATTAGGAAAAAACATATAAAAAGTGTAAGATTTAACTACTACATTCAAAGTAAAAGAGAAGAAGTAATTAACCTAATAAAATAGCACTCACGCACACATACACACGCAGACATATACATAAACAAAAATACATTGTAAATACAGATCTTCTAACATGTTTTTTAACAGACATTAAAATAATTTCTAACAACGTCTAACAAGTTGCTTTTCTAACTATGTCATTTTAGTACTTGATGGTTGGCGAGTCACGTGTTGAAAGAATGCTGGTTATTTTATGGAGGCATATAATTACAAGCAAGTAAATAATGAAACAGGTTTGAGTTAAAGGATGAAGTATTACCAATGGATTTTAAATGGTAGGGGAGGGTGTTCCAGAGCTGTACTGCAGAGTATGCAAGGCTTTTCTTGTACAGATCAATCCTGGGTTTAGGAAGAAGACAGTTTTTTAAACGCTGGCTATGTTTAGTATTATACGTAAACAGTGACCACAAGTAAGGCGGAGCATTGTGCGACAGAATTCTGTGAACAAACTTCATTCATTCATTCATTTGCATGTCCCTTGCGGAACTTTGCCTCCCAAACAGCACTCCTGTAGGCCTCTCGGTTGTGAGCAAGATGGCCTGCTGCTGATGCATCCATTTCCAGATCGTCAACGATGTCTTGCAGCCATCTTCGTTTCGGTCTTCCTCTTTTTCTTTTTCCCATTATGTATCCTTCCAATACGGTCTTCTCTAAATTATCATGACGTTTAATGTGTCCAAAATATTTAAGTTTTCTCTATTTAATCCTCTTTACTAGCCAGCCTTCTTCAATACTAAGCTCTTGTAGTATAGATATATTTCTTCTTTTTTGTATCCACGATATTTGGAGAACTCTTCTGTAGCATTTACATTCAAAGGCATTTATGTGAACAAACTTAACTTTGTTAAAAATGATTCTATTTTTGAGGGGTAGAATTTTGAGGTGTTTGTGTTGATCTACAGTCTGCACTGGGTGTTTGTCACAAATCAGATTTAATGCTCGCTTGTGAAGTGAGTGGAGCCTTTTTGAGAGAGGGAGAGAGAGAGAGAGAGGTTATGTTTTCGTTTAAGCACGAAATAATGTGTATTTGGTCGATAGGTATAAATATGTATTTATTTTGATTGTGATTTATAATCTATGGACGCATGCAGGCTCTGCTGTCGATCCCTCCGATCCATCCCGACCCACTCATATATAATGTTGATCGATGAATGGTTTATGAATAATCATAGTTTCGTTTATAATGTATATGTGCTGTGTAAAGATTGAAGTGGTGTTAATATGTATCTGAGGGTTATGTACGCATATGATACTTATGTAATATTGAACTTTATGTGTAAGCATTTTGTTATATTTTCCTGCCAGTAGTTCTCTGTGTATGATTAGACAGTTAATCATTAAGGACAGCAGTTTGAAACCATATGTGGGACGATTTCGTTTTAATCATACTAACCCCCATAATATGAATGAGACGTTAACTGTTTTCAAGCATTCCTTGTTTACTCTTGTATTTTTATGAAAAAAAAAACCTTAAAGTGTTGAAGAAACGGATAAAAGTAGATTTTCATGATCTTTTTGACGGAAGTTCGTTATTTAGTGTTTTCCTTTTAATTGTAATTGTTTGTGATGTAAAGGAGACGGATGAGAGATGGGATCAAAAATTATGAACAGATCACAGCCAGGTATAATATGAATCAGAACCACAGAAGAACCTCCAGACACCAAATCGGCCGCCCCTTAAAATAATAAACAATATAAGCAATAGAAAATTATTATTTCAAATTCTTACAGTAACACAGTGCACAAACTCCGCAGCACCAACGAGAAGTTTAATTTCTTTATTCGTCACAGAGCGTAGAGAATGACATATATTCAGAGTGACTCATAACAGGACCTTAAGGCTGAAATTTTGATTGCATCGTTAGGGTTTTTTTAAAATCACTGCTTTATGCCTATGTGGATGAAAATGATGGTGATGATGATGATGATGTACATTTCACAAAATTAGAAAACAGTAAACGCGTTCTCGTTAGGACATTGTGGTTGTTTACCAACGTTGTATTGCCCCCGTGAGCTCATCCATTACAAATTCTGATGGCTGGTGGAATCTTGAAGAACGTAGAATAAAGGCATTATATTTGATAAGGGAAGCACCCGGACATCTTCGCTTAGGCTGAGATTTCCTTTCATAGAAAGTCTGTTTGATAATGTAACGGCTTTCGAAAACACGGTTCCCCTGGGAACAACTGTGCTGAGAACACACTTATCTTAACATAGTCTTTGTGAGGCAGGGAACACAGATCTGTTTGCTTAAAAACTCTGACCTACTTCTGTAGCCCAGAAACCTGTAGCAGTCAACACTGATTGTAATTGTTATTTTTGTAAAATGTAATATCAGGTTGGTGGACGGGTGGGGACATGGAGATCGCCGGCGGGGATGATGAAAATCTGGTTGAAATCAATGAATCCAGGACGTGACACGCCCATGGGTCTTTACATCAATGGCTATCAGAATGATGTAACAAAACAGAGCCAGCAGACTATAGGTGGCGGGGAATGGATATCGTTGAGGCACTCATTATATTCCTCATCCCAAAGTCAGAGTGTCTCTGTGAAACTGTCTCAAAGCCGTCTGGCCAGCCAGTGTTGCATGCTGGATCTGACGTGGAGAAGGGGCTTAAGTACAGCCACCAGAGGCTCGAAAACAAAATTTTTGGCCAGGCCAGCCTAAACCACTGTCTTCATGGCAGTCCGAGCAAGACCACAGTCTGCCCTAGCAAGGAAAGGCGCTGAAGTAGGAGGTACCCAGCCAAAAGGCGATTCGCAAAAATCAGGGTATCACAGATCATCGCCAGTTTGCTTACGGAGAGCAAGAAGAACAAGAAGAAAACACAGTGAAACTGATAGCTAAAACTGGATTAACCACTGATATAGAATGGTTGTTGTTGTTGTTGTTGTCATTGTTGCTGTTGTTGTTGTACTTCTTCTTTTTCTACTACTCCCCTTCCCCGAAACTACGAGCTAGTGTTCTTTGTAGCCTATATGGGAAGATATATTGGGGTCGGGATATGGCAACTGTTTTTATTGCCTGTATGGGAAGATATATTGGGGTCGGGATATCGCAACTGTTTTTATTGCCTGTATGGGAAGATATATTGGGGTTGGGATATGGCGACTGTTTTTATTGCCTGTATGGGAAGATATATTGGGGTCGGGATATGGCAACTGTTTTTATTGCCTGTATGGGAAGATATATTGGGGTCGGGATATGGCAACTGTTTTTATTGCCTGTATGGGAAGATATATTGGGGTCGGGATATGGCAACTGTTTTTATTGCCTATATGGGAAGATATATTGGGGTCGGGATATAGCGACTGTTTTTATTGCCTGTATGGGAAGATATATTGGGGTCGGGATATGGCGACTGTTTTTATTGCCTGTATGGGAAGATATATTGGGGTCGGGATATGGCGACTGTTTTTATTGCCTGTATGGGAAGATATATTGGGGTCGGGATATGGCGACTGTTTTTATTGCCTGTATGGGAAGATATATTGGGGTCGGGATATGGCGACTGTTTTTATTGCCTGTATGGGAAGATATATTGGGGTCGGGATATGGCAACTGTTTTTATTGCCTATATAGGAATATATATTGGGATCGGGATATGGCGACTGTTTTTATTGCCTATATGGGAAGATATATTGGGGTCGGGATATGGCAACTGTTTTTATTGCCTATATGGGAAGATATATTATGGTCGAGATATGGCAACTGTTTTTATTGCCTGTATGGGAAGATATATTATGGTCGAGATATGGCAACTGTTTTTATTGCCTATATGGGAAGATATATTATGGTCGAGATATGGCAACTGTTTTTATTGCCTATATGGGAAGATATATCGGGGTCGGGATATGGCAACTGTTTTTATTGCCTATATGGGAAGATATATTGGGGTCGGGATATGTCGGGATATGGCAACTGTTTTTATTGCCTATATGGGAAGATATCGGGGTCGGGATATGGCAACTGTTTTTATTGCCTATATGGGAAGATATATTATGGTCGAGATATGGCAACTGTTTTTATTGCCTGTAAGGGAAGATATATTATGGTCGAGATATGGCAACTGTTTTTATTGCCTGTATGGGAAGATATATTATGGTCGAGATATGGCAACTGTTTTTATTGCCTATATGGGAAGATATATTATGGTCGAGATATGGCAACTGTTTTTATTGCCTGTATGGGAAGATATATTGGGGTCGGGATATGGCAACTGTTTTTATTGCCTGTATGGGAAGATATATTGGGGTCGGGATATGGCGACTGTTTTTATTGCCTATATGGGAAGATATAGTGGGGTCGGGATATGGCAACTGTTTTTATTGCCTATATGGGAAGATATATTGGGATCGGGATATGGCGACTGTTTTTATTGCCTATATGGGAAGATATATTGGGGTCGGGATATGGCGACTGTTTTTATTGCTTATATGGGAAGATATATTGGGGTCGGGATATGGCGACTGTTTTTATTGCCTATATGGGAAGATATATTGGGGTCGGGATATGGCAACTGTTTTTATTGCCTATATGGGAAGATATATTGGGGTCGGGATATTGCAGCTATTTTTTTTTCTGTTGAAAATCCCTGATTGGAGGTATAGAACATGGGGGTGTGAAATACTTCTTTAGCAGACTCCACCACCATGGGGACTATAGCGACCCCTGCCCCGTTAGCCAGGTTAGGCCTGTTACTGGGGGTAACAAAGGAGAGGCGAGATAGGGTCTTGGTCGGCTATGGTTCGCCAGTATGTAGGGTAATGATCGCTGAACGCCAAATCAGACAGCGTCTTCGTGCCCCATGTAGGGTCGAAAGTAGAAGGAATTTTTGCTGGAGTCGAACGAACGGACTTTTATTTTTCGAAGAGTTAGGACTGGGCACGCAGGCCCGTCTACCATTCTGCCCTTCGGAGGCGGAGTGGATAGAAATATACACAATAACGAAGTGGTGGATTGGCCAACGAGGAAAAGGGAACAGGAGATAACTTTTCTTGTAAGCTCGAACATAGCGTGTCGGTGTAAGGTTTCAGCAGAGACTTATAACTCAAGATTTTGACACTTCTTCTTCTTCGTTCGTATTGTCTGTCTATATCTGCGAAATATTTCACTGGTTTTTTTTTTTTGGTTGTTTTTTTTTTGTAATTCATGTATGGAACCATAGAGCTTAGCTTATCTTTAGTGATTTCACTGGGCCAGTAATTATTTCTCAGTGTCTCGTAGTTGGTGCAGTTTTGGAGGATATGTTCCACAGTTTGGGGCACCTGGGCACATGTACATAGATTAGTAGTACCAACCTTAAACTTTGTAGACATATGACTTCAAAGTCGGCTGTGTCCTGTTCGGAGACGGAAAACGGTGACTTGTTCCTTTCTGTTTAGCATGTGATAGTCATCATGTGGTGGTGTTTGTGGCTTCCTGTAGGTTTTTATCATGCTTTTCTTCAGATTATAGGTGATTGGTATGTCCGGTTGCTCCATTTTAGTGCCCTCTTTGGCCAGACGGTCAGCTTTCTCATTGCCTGGTATCCCACAGTGGGAGGGAATCTACTGCAAAGTGACTCCGTGTTGTAAGCCAATTTCTGACACGGCATCCTTAAGGTCTGGTAGTTTGTTGCACTAAAGAGCTTCCAGTACTGATCTTGCATCTGTGAGAATTACTACGGGGCACGTATCAATTCTGGAGTCTGATAGTGATTTTGACACTGATATGATGTGCAGTTAGCCAGGTCTAGTCGCCTGGATAGATCGTGCCTGGTCAGGTGTAGTAAGGCCATATCATCATCATCATCATCATCATCATCGTCGTCGTCGTCGTCGTCGTCATATTACATGCTGGTAGGCGTTGGTGGTCATGCTTCTGCACAGATCTCTTTCCTTGATATTTTCAAACAGCTCACTTGATGATTTTTTTTTCTCTTGATTCTTTCCCTGCATCTCTTCCCACTTAACCTCCTGTTGGTTATGATGTTTTCAAGCCCTCCCCTTCTCTTCATAATGTCCAGTCAACAGTGACTGTCGTTTCCTTATGGATTTAATTAGGTTCCATTCTACATTTCCTTTTGTTAGATATTGTCACCTTTGCTGTCCATGATATTCTTATCATATTAACCAAGTCTCTGCTGCTTCTGGTGATCTTTCCATCGATCTCTTGGTTGCCCATGACTCACTTCCGTGATATAAGTTAGGCTCAGTTTAGCATTTCAGAACTCTCTTTCCAACGTTTCTGTCCATTGATATAAATGCGCTGCCGAAACTGTTTCTCATTTGTTTGGAAAGCTGGATAAGAATTTCATGTTATAAACATGGGCTACCTCTGCTGTTTCTGTCAGGACCGCTGTCCAAAAGCACAAACGATCAGCTGGAGGACGTTAATACTAATGCTGGGAATTCAGTTTTCGATTCAGTTTCAGAAAGAATGATCTGTTGAGAAGATATCCCTGTTATGATCAGTCAACACTGTAGAGTCTATACGATGGCTTTGTTTTCATTCTTAACCTAGGGGCTCTCTCTCTCTCTCACTCCCTCTCTCTCTCTCTTAAGTGCCCAAGACACATAGGACTTCCGCATGGATTTTCCACAAACGCCAGTCCTTTGCCTTTTTTTCTGCTCTTGCCCAGGTGAGCCCTTTGTTGCTCAACACCCTCTTTGGTGTTCTTCTCCATGTCTCCTTTGATCTACCCTTACTTCTGTTCCCCTGTGGTCTTCATCTTAATGCACATTTTGGTTAGTGAGTTATTAGTCATCCGGTGCACATGTTCCAACCACTAGGAGCTTTAGTGAGCATGTTATATAAACCATAGAACGTACATAAGAAGACACTGATACCCTCAGAAGAACTTTCCATCATCATCATCATCATCATCATCTTCATCATCATCATCATCATCATCATCCCCTTTCACTCCCTTGAGAGCATAGAACACGGATAAAGGCTGTCCAGTCATCGCTGTTCTTGGAATTATTATCTCCTTCCTTCTATGTGCATCCCTTGTCTCTGGTCCCTTCCATAATTTCTCTTTTCCAGCTAAGTCTAGACCTTCCTAGTTTTCTATTTCTTTGAGGATTCCATGTCAGTGCCTGTCTTGCTATGCTGGGGTCGGGTTTCCTCAGAATGTGGCCAATCCACCTCTACTTCCTTGATATGATGTGTAGGTTCATAGATTCTTGTCCTGCCCTTTTACAGACCTCCTCGTTCCTGATCCTGTCCTGCCATTTAATGTTTAAAATCCTCCTCAAGCAGTAGTTCATGAATGTTTGTATCTTCTATTGTATTGTCTTGGTCATAACCCATGTCTCCGAACCACATAGCAGTATAGTAATTGTATATTTACTTTACTAACGTGAAATATTGTTCAATCTTTTATTCTGTCTGGCCGCCGTCGTACTGAGTGGTGGAAGGCTGACTACACCAACGTTCACACTTTACATGTAAATAACAGGAACACGAAACAACAATCCTTTTTTTTTTATAAAATCACGATCCTTGTATTTTACAAAATTCTGATCCATAAGGCAATACGAATCAAAGGAATCCTATGCGCATGAAGTTCATATATTTATATATTTCCACATGCATTATTGATTCATAAAAAAACATTTCCTTGAATAATATGAGTTTAACCCTGATTACAAATGCACACAACTAAACTACACATGTCAGCCTCCGTCTGTCGAATGACCACTCTCGTCCACGTCTGAACAATGACACGGTCGCTGGACTCCAACGTGCCCAGCTTATGGAATCTCTTTTAAACTTCTCTCTTCTTGTCTTATATACCTGATCCGCGACGGACTCGAAGGACTGGGCATTTCCATTAAAAAAAACACACCCGTCTCTGGCCAGTGGGATTTCCAATCAAAACCGGATCACTGCTTGCTTTTTTCCCACTCCTTACAGCAGGACAGTCTTTACATTTCATACCAGGCTCTAAAAGCGCTATATTAAGATTGAGATTTAAAGAGGTGCCTCCTAGGCATACCAGGCTCTGGTGCCACGACCTGTTCTCAGAAAATAGAACAAGGACTTTAAACCATCATGATCTCAGTACGCGTCGCCGGAACTGAAACCTTTGCTCGCACGTTTCTAACGCAAACTGAATTTTAAAAAAAAACAAAAAAACTAACGTAGCTTTTGTTTTAAAAGGCAAAAACAGAGCTTGAACTCTCAGACGTGCTACTGTTAAGCAAAAGCAGTCGTATTAACAAATGTAATTGTTGTACTTTTTTGGTAGTTAACGCCATCAAGTGGAACGAATTCAAGAACAATGCAGAGATAAGACAGATGAGCGAACAACAACCAGTCTCATGGGTGATCAGGAAAAGGAGATAAACATATGTTGGTCACTTGATGAGAAGAAATGATCAGAGAATCCCAAAACAAGCTATCAAGTGGAACACAACAGGCCAAAAGAAAAAGAGGCAGACCGCGTGAAACTCTGAAGAGGACATTGTTAAGAGAGGCCAAATTAACAGGCATAAAATCCCGTGATGAGGTTGAAAGGCTCGCCGAAGACAGGAAAAATTGGCGAACTACCATGCGAGCCCTGTGTGACGTTTAACGGCACGGGAAGGATATTATAAGAACGCCATTGATGATCACGTCGAAGTATTTTTTTGAGTAACTCCCCTTGTTTCCAGCTTTCATCCTGTACTAATCATATATGGGCGGGAGAAAAAGCTTAGACAATATCATTACTGCTACATTTTTTTTGTTGTTGTTGATCCAGTTAATTTCTGGCCTTTCGCGTTATTTATTTATTTCCTGTTACATTTTTCACGCTGTCGCTTCTAATTCTCGTCTTTTTTGTATGCTTTCCATTCTTGCTTCATAATGTTTTTATAGACGTTTTTTTAAATAGACATTTTTATAGAAATTTTTTATCAGCGATTATAAGCCACGGATCTGCTTCGACTCCCTGTGTTATAAATTCATTTTCTGTTATTAACTTTCTTATTTCCGTGATTTTTTTTTTCATTAAACTTTCTCTCGCTCTGTTTAAAGTGTTAGTTTCCGCGTGTTTTGTGTGTGTGTGTGTGTGAAGTAATTTCCGGAGCTGAGATTAAAAATAGGAAAATACACACACAGACAGTGAATGAGAGTGAGTGAGGGCGTGAGAGAGAGAGAGAGAGAGAGATGAGCGAGCTGGAGAGAGTGAGTGAGTGATGGTGAATGAGAGAAAGAATGAGTGAGAGTGAGTATGAGAGAGTAAATGAGAGAAAGAACGAGTGAGTGAGTGAGAGTGAGTATGAGAGAGTAAATGAGAGAAAGAATGAATGGGTGAGTGAGTGAGTGAGAGTGAGCATGAGAGAGTAAGTGTTAGAGAGTGAGTGAATGAGTGAGTGAGTGAGTGAATGAGAGAGAGTAAGAGAATGAGTTTAAAAACGAAAGAGTGAGTGTGAGAGGGTAACTGTGAGAAAGTGAGTGAGAGAGAATAAGAGAGTGTGTGAAAGAGAAAGTGTGAGTGTGAGAGGGTAAGTGTGAAAGAGTGAGAGAGTAAGAGGGTGAGTGTGAAAGGGTAAGTGTGAGAGTGTGAGAGTAAGAGAAAGAGAGAGTAAGAGAGTGAGTGTGAAAGGGTAAGTGTGTGAGAGTAAGAGAGAGAGAGAGCGAGTAAGAGAGTGGGTGTGAAAGAGAAAGAGTGAGTGTGAGAGAGTCTGTGGAAGGGAAAGCAGTTATTGAAGTGTATCATCAGCGGCCGTATTTTATATTGAAGTTGTAATCCTAGACAAAACAAACCACGCTCCAGGGAACGGTAAAGAATGATGATTCTCATACAGAATTTCTCATCCAAGGTTCTGTGACTGGCCGCTGTGGGTTCAGTGACTGGCCGCTATGGCTTCTGTGACTTGCCACTTTGGGTTCTGTAACTGGCCGCTATGGCTTCTGTGACTTGCCACTTTGGGTTCTGTAACTGGCCGCTATGGCTTCTGTGACTGGCCACTTTGGGTTCTGTAACTGGCCGCTATGGCTTCTGTGACTGGCCGCTTTGGGTTCTTTGAATGGCCGCTATGGGTTCTGTGACTGGCCGCTACGGGTTCGGTGACTGGCCGCTATGGGTTCTGTGACTGGCCGCTACGGGTTCGGTGACTGGCCGCTACGGGTTCTGTGACTGGCCGCTATGGGTTCTGTGAGTGATTTCTAAGGTTTCCTTGAACGATTGCTACGGGTTCCGTGTGAGTTGATAAGAGTTCACAGACAGTACTTAGTAATCTCCCTCCCCACCCCCCCCTTTTTTTCGACATATATTATTCATGAAAGTTCATAAAACATGTATTTACAAAGTTCATAAAACATAATATGTATTTACAAAGTTCATAAAACATAATATGTATTTACAAAGTTCATAAAACATAATATGTATTTACAAAGTTCATAAAACATAATATGTATTTACAAAGTTCATAAAACATAATATGTATTTACAAAGTTCATGAACGTTTTTCTCTTGCTGCCTGGCGCCTAGCCTTAAGACTGTTCAGCTTAATGCAGCGGTTCTTAACCTTTTTTATGGTGGACCCCTTTTCTGGCTTGAGAACTACTGTGAACCCCTCACTGAAAATAAATCAATAAATAGAACCTAGATGATGTTAGTATCTTTTGTTTAAAAGTATGTTAATGATTTGGCAGTCCGTGGACTACCAGAAAATCTTCCGGTTGGTCCATGGCTCTCAAGTTGAGAATCACTGGTGCAGGGAATAATCTGCCGTTGAATAGTTCTGTGTTTCTTTCTTTCTTTCTTTCTTTCTTTCTTTCTTGTTTCTTCCATCCTCCCTCCTTTTCTTTCTTTCTTTCTTTCTTGCCGCGGAGCACAGTGCTAACAGTCCAGTTACCACTCTCGTTAAAGCACTGACAGTTATTAACGATTATGATAATTAACGCTTGCGATTAACACATTAAAAATTTCTGTGACTAATTTATTTAATGTATAACATATATGCGTTAATTAGAGAAAATCAGTGTGCGATTAATCTTCAGAAATAGTAAATACTATACAGTAGCATAGTATAAGAAAGGCACTGAGAGGAATGCTCAAGGAAATAGAAAACGACGAAGACCTAGACTTACTCAGAGAAGAGGAATTATGACAGCGCTCAAAGACAAGGGATACACATGGAAGGAAGCAGAGAATAATTCCAAGAACAGGGATGACTGGAGAGCCTTTATCCTTTATGTTTCTTCCCTACACACTAATTCTACTCTACCACTTCAGCTATCACTACAACACTGCCAACAACTCACACTTCCTCAGCTACTACCATCACTACAGCTTCTAAAAACAAACCTACCACCGTCTGCACTACCCTTTTGTCCATCTCCACCACCAAAGAATCTTTCCCAGTATCTGAAATATACCGCCCTGTAAAACATTTTTATGTCGAATCTCAAAACATTTTAAAGCTATTTAAGAAATCTATTCTTTTCATGAAAAACCCTAAAGAGATTATTGTATATCAGATAGAGTAACCTGTCCACAGGCGTCTATCCGTCTATTCTGGTTTATATTTGAAAGTTACGCTGTAAAGTTTTTCGGCTGAGTTTTATAGTGCCATACAGCTCCCACGGGCAAACGGTGACTTGAAGATAATCTTTTTAGTGTGCTGTTATCTCCGGAAAGCTTGTAGATGTTTTGATCACCAAGATTCTCAACCAGTGGAGTTACATGTATCTTAGCAACAAATAGTTGCCAGGGTTGAATGAACTAATCTACAGGAAAATTAAAATTTATGGGGTGTTTTCCTTACAGGGGCACCAGATATTCTTTTGGAATTTGTATTATGTCGAATAGTGACGAAATTCGAATATTCGTATTTTGAAAGAAAACGGAGAAAGTAAACTTCAGAATGGTTGAATGTTTCTCATAGACTGTCCCTGTACTTTGCTCCAAATTTATAGTTCAAAGAAATAAGATCTAACAGAACTTTCTTGTTACGTTTTGTCATTTGTAATTGTCATGTGATGTGACGTGTCCTTTCCAGAACGTTGTCCCTCTCACAGCCTCCCTGAATGTAATACGATCCTGCGCGAGTTGACCGGCGTCTTGCAGTGACACATCCAGGCTTTCCGTGATGTCCCGAGTCTACCTCCGGCGAGGTAGTCCCTTTTGTCCCTTTTTAACCGGGTACTATGCCTTCTACTATCAGCCTGTCCAAGCTATTGTGCCTTTTGACGTGGCCGAAGTATCTCAGCTTTCCAACTTTGATAGTGTTCACAAGGCAGTTTTCTGTGGCACCTAATCTCATCATTATCTCCTTATTTAATTTTCTTACTATCCATGATAATCTAAGCGCACTTCCATAACATTTCATTTCAAACGCAGTTACTCCCTTTTCTAGTAATTTGTTAAGTTCCACATTTCGAAACCGTATGTTGCTGCCGTAAAGAGGATTAAAGAGAGAAAACTGAAATATTTTTTTGACACAGTAAACGTCATGATAATCTAGAGAAGATCGTCTTGGAAGGGTGCATAATGGGAAAAAGAAAGAGAGGAAGATCAAGGCGAAGATGGCTGCAAGACATCTTTGATTATCTGCAAATGGATGCATCGGCAGCCGGCCATCTTGCTCACAACCGAGAGGCCTACAGGAGTGCTGTTAGGGAGGCAAAGTTCCGCAAAAGGACATGCAAATGAATGAATGAATGTTACTACCGTTGTTATTTGTTATTTCATAATTATATTGTAATTAGTAATTACTCTCTCTCTGCAAATATTCTGCAGGAGACTGTCAGATAAAGCGGAAAATTTATTTTCCTTGGATTTTAATAACAGTTCTTGCCTCGCCTCCATGTTTAGCTTCGTTTCCTGAAATCTGTTATTCGTATTCGAAAATCGCATTCGGTTATCCCGGAAAGGAGAAAATGCTGCCGAATATTTAACACTCGATATTCACTACAACAACAATACTTTAGCCATATAGCTAAGCTTCCGAGTCGTATAAAAAAAGAGTGTTGGATGTTGGTAGGGCATGTGTCTTTTTTAAATGCCTTAAGATTTGATATAAATGAAGTTTTGCCTAGATTTTCAGCATTTAATTTATCCCCTGAAACAGTTAAACTACTGAAACTTCAGCTACTGAAACAGTTAAACTACTGAAACAGTTAAACTACTGAAACTTAAGCTACTGAAACAGTTAAACTACTGAAACTTCAGCTACTGAAACAGTTAAACTACTGAAACTTCAGCTACTGAAACAGTTAAACTACTGAAACTTAAGCTACTGAAACAGTTAAACTACTGAAACTTAAACTACTGAAACAGTTAAACTACGGAAACATTTAAACTACTGAAAGATTTAAACTAGTCCCGGTTGTAAAAAGACATTTTCATGACTGGCCTGGCGTCTCATTTTCCGTCTCACGAGGAAGGATCAGAAATCAAGGAACGTAACCAGGTCAGAAGATTCGTTAGTCCTGATGTCAACCATATCTGACCAAGACCCTATATTAAATCATACTATACCGAACGCGAAGACAAACAATAGCTTCAAGACTAAAGCTAACCAAAGGCGAACATTAAGCAAAAAATGTCCGCAGAGAAAACAATCAGATATTCAAGTAATGTTAAAGAGAACAAACTCCAAGGAATAACCGAAGAGTGATAAATACAATAAAAGAATAACTGAAGAGTGATAAGCACAATAAAAGAATAACTGAAGAGTGATAAACACAATAAAAGAATAACTGAAGAGTGATAAATACAAAAAGAATAACCGAAGAGTGATAAGCACAATAAAAGAATAACTGAAGAGTGATAAACACAATAAAAGAATAACCGAAGAGTGATAAACACAATAAAAGAATAACTGAAGAGTGATAAACACAATAAAAGAATAACTGAAGAGTAATAAACACAATAAAAGAATAACTGAAGAGTGATAAACACAATAAAAGAATAACTGAAGAGTGATAAATACAATAAAAGAATAACTGAAGAGTAATAAACACAATAAAAGAATAACCGAAGAGTGATAAGCACAATAAAAGAATAACTGAAGAGTAATAAACACAATAAAAGAATAACTGAAGAGTGATAAACACAATAAAAGAATAACTGAAGAGTGATTAACACAGTACAAGATTAACTGAAGAGTAATAAACACAATAAAAGAATAATTGAAAAGTGATAAACAGAATCTCTTCTTCTTCTTCTTCTTCTTCTTCGTTCGCTTCTACCACCAAGACCGCCCCGTGATCCTACTGAATCTACTCCTGTGGTCCTCACGAGAGGACCACAGGAGATTCAGAGTATCGCGGGGCTTGGGCCTGTATTCTCGGTGGGTCGCAGAAGCGGGATTGCGTGACACTGTGATTTTCGTTGCACCAGTTTAATCTAGAGTTGGACTTTCTCACCTGAAAACCTCGACGTGTTTTGGATATCAGTATATCCCCGCCAGGTGAGAGGTTATTGCCCGTCCAGCCTAGACTTGGACTTTCCCACCGGAAAACCTCGATGTGTTTTGGATATCAGTATATCCCCGCCAGGTGAGAGGTTGTTGCCCACCCAGCCTAGACTTGGACTTTCCCACCGGAAAACCTCGATGTGTTTTGGATATCAGTATATCCCCGCCAGGTGAGAGGTTGTTGCCCACCCAGCCTAGACTTGGACTTTCCCACCGGAAAACCTCGACGTGGTTCGGATATCAGTATATCCTGGCCAGGTGAGAGGTTATTGCCCGTCCAGTCCAGCGTTGGACTTTCGCACCGGAAAACCTCAGCATGATTAGGATACGCATATATCCCCGTTGGGTGAGAGGTGAATGCCCATCTAGACTGCACTGGTCCAGTGTCTCCGACTTCAGCATTTTGTGGTCGTGGCCGCTACCCTTCCTAGTTGTGACTAGGGCGGAGGTTTTGTCTAGGAAGACGAATCCTCGCTACTAATAAGTTTCATCCCTGGGTTAAGTCAGTTTAGGTGTATTATCCCAGTATGGGCGTGTTTAGGACGTGACCGAACTCTAGAGCGGAGGTACCGTGACATGAGTAGTCATCAAGTTTCAGCCCTGGGTTAAGCCGGTTTAGGGATATTTCACCAGTATGGGTGTATATCGGACGTGGCCGGCCTCTAGAGCAGAGGTGCCGTGATTTGAGTAGTCCTGGCCTCGAGACTACTGGTTACTTCACTTAGTCTTTTCCTTAACCTTTTCCACGGAGGCGCTGCGCGGCAAGCCTAATCGCATTTATCTTCATTGGCCGAGAGGACTTTCATCCCACGCACGGCAGATGAAGAATCTCGCCAACAGCGGGTATTAGCTCTTGAATTGCCACAGTTACGCAAGTAGGATCGTGTCATTTAAGGAACCTTGACTGATTTAATGAGCCATTCGCGGTTTCACCGTGAGACAGTGTGAACTTAGACATGCATGGCTTAATCTTTGAGACAAGCATATGACTACTGGCAGGATCAACCAGATAGCTTTCTTCACCGAACCTTTGTCGGATATCTGCCGACAGACCGACGCGGGGCAAGGGAGACAGCGCTCTGCTCAGAGCGGATCCCTTTCGACCTCGGCGGAGTTTCTTTTCTTTTAACCACTGGCGGCGGCCATGGTGGCCGGCTCTCTCTGCTCTAACGAACGAGAAGAAAGCCCAGCACCGATAACCAATTGACATTACATACTGCAGACCCGATACTCTTTGCTAGAGATGGGCCAATTTCGAGAACATTGATCGACAACACCGTAATGCACCACTGACGCGTTAGCATCAACCTGGCTGGCTAGCCTTTTATAGGCTTCGCTCGACGGACAAATCATTCGCTTCTGCATCGAAATACCTTAACTTTCGCCATCCGGGAGGGAGCGAAAACCTTTCTCCCCGCGCGCGAAACTCGAGAGCGCTTTTTCGCCAAAAGAAGATAAACAGAATAAAAGAATAACTGAAAAATTACATTACTAAAGAGGACTGATAAAAAGTAACAAAAACAGTTATTTTATTAGTGGTTTTATAATAAAAGAGTAGTCGAAGAATGCTAAAAGTGACAAAAACTAACTGAAGGAAGAAATAAGTGACAAAAGAATAATGGAAGAGTGATATTAAAAAAAAAAAAGATTAACAAAATACACTAAAAAAGAAAAAAAAGAAGTCGGACAGGAAAAAAAAAATGACAGAGTGGATGGAGATAAATTTACTGTGAGAAAAGAAATAGTTCTTGTTCTTCATTTTCTTTTGCTATGTCGTTACTGTTGTGAACTGGTCTTCTTTGTGCAGATGCGGTGAAGACTTTCAGGCGCAGCATCGTATCGGATTGGGAGTGGGTTATGACAGTTATTTTTTTTAGTCCCTAAGTGGAACTCAAAAGCAGAAAGGAGAGGGGTGTAAAATATTTCCTTAGTAGGCTCCACTACCATAGGGTCTGTAGGAATAATCAGTTTGATGGGGGTAATAGTTGTCTGTTGTTTATACGATGTTATATATGTATTTTATTTCTTGGTATTTTATCTTTTATAAGTAAAATGAAAAAGTTGAAGGTTACATATATTAACATATTCAGAACTACACCACGACATATTACACAAAATGAACAGACTACACAATCACACAATTATTCAAATAATCATAAGTTTCTATTGTTGATTAAAATCATCATTTTACACAGCTAGCAAAATCAACCAATTGAATCCTCAATTTATATCGTTATCAGCATAAATCACTATAACAAACTTTCTCTAAATATTTCGGTTCGATTCAGATTGTAATAAAACGTAACTAATTGGCAATAATATATTCAAATACATATGCATAAAATCGGTAATATAAGTGCACATACACAAAACACACTTTCACATTACACACAAGAATATAAAAATCTTACATAGAACTATTACACCTTCACTGAGTTAGGATTATTCATTAGTATACATAACACAATCCTAACAAACTATTTATCTAAGTGGATCGGGATTGATCGAGGGAGCCCACAGCACAACTTGCATTCATCCACATCACATAATAACAACCCATACTAACCTAACACGTATTGGTTTTCATCCGATGAATAAAATTTCTCATTCGCACTTGAACAATAACATGGCTCCCCCGATCGCTAGCCTCATACGTGATCAGCTTACAAAATCCCAAGCGATTAAAATTCTATCATCTTGGGGAAAAACTTGGCCAGTAAATCGATTTTTTCTGTCAGATTTGCGCACCTCTGACATTTGACCGGTAACTGACCCAATATTTCTACTCTTGCCAATCAACCTTGCTAACTATGAGCTTATCTGTTCCCTACACCACTATAGAACTATGACAATCACAAGCCCGTTAGCCAGGCTAGGTCTGTTACTGGAAGTACCAACGTAGAAGTAGGACAGATGTGGGCCGTTGACTGCCTAATCGAGCATACCCAGATAATTTGATAAAATCTGGTATGACTGAGGTGCACACGACAGTGATAAAACGTAGTAAATGAAAACGAAGATGGATAAGAAAGTAATAGTGCTTTAGAACTTTCTTAGGTACTAAAATGAATGAGAGAGAGAGAGAGAGAGAGAGAAAGGAGAAAAAGAGAAGAAAAAGAAAAAAAAATTAAGTGAAGTGGACGAAAATTAATTAAAAAAAGAAGAGAGAGAAATAGCTTTAAAAAAATGGAAATCTAATTTGAAACATTAAAGGAATGAAATATCTTTCAGTTCGGACGGTGATTCCCAAGTAACAGAAGTCCGTGGACCCCCATACCTTGAAAAGGTTTAATACCTGTATGGTGGCTATGCATAAGAATTTTATTTACAGAAAAATATGAGTGCCCTTTAATGAGCAAAGAAGTAAAGATGACTGAAGAAGGTTGGCTAGTACGGAAGATTAAACAGAAAAAAACTTAAATATTTTGGACACATTAAACGTCATGATAATGTAGAGAATACAGTCTTTGAAGGGTACATAATGGAAAGAAGAAAGAGAGGAAGACCAAGGCGAAAGTGGCTGCAAGACATCGTTGATGATCTGCGAATGGATGCATCAGCAGCAGGATGTCTTGGTTACAACCGAGAGGCCTACAGGAAAGCTGTTAGAGAGGCAGAGTTCCGCAAGGGACATGCAGATGACTAACTGACTAATGAGTAAAGGCTACAATACACTACAGAACAAAGTACATACTTCGTGAATTTTCGGAAAGACAAGGAAACAACAGAGAGCAGTTAACATTCCTTCTTGTTCGACACAAGAACAGAATATGAAATTTCTGACATCTTTCTTTCTCTCACTCTCTCTCTCTCACTCTCTCTCTCTCTCTCTCTGAACCTTAAGCGCCCAAGGCACTTGGGGCTTCCACAAGGGTTTTCCACAAACGCCTGTCCTATGTCTTTTTTCCCCGCTCTTGCCCAGGTGAGCCCTCTATTGCTCAACATCCTCTCTGTTGTTCTTCTCCATGTCTCTTTTGGTCTACCCTTACTTCTGTTCCCCTGTGGTGTCCATCTTAGTGCTATTTTTGGTAGTGATTCGTCAGTCATTCGGAGCACATGTCCTAACTATCGCCAGTGTCTTTCCTTGTTTCTATTTCTATAGCAGTCTGATGGATCTTTTTACTAGATAAGGTCGCTGGCCTTACGCCGAACCCTCCTTAATCGCCTTTTTCGATCATGCGTGGTAGGGCACAGTGGTCCAGTTCTTTGCTTCCCAGACATGTGCCCAGGTCCTGGGTACCACACGGGCGATCTGACAGATAATCAACCTAAATATGAGGAGAGAAACAATGCCTCTTTCTACTCCGAACAATCGCTTCCATGTCTGGGTCACCATTGGTTGTTAAACTTTCCACAGTGAAAATAAAAATAAACAGGAACTTTTTTTTTGGGTGGGGGGGGGGGGTTGTCACAGACCCCAATGGCAGGTTTGGCCCACCCTCGGGGACCCGCGGACCACCATTTGTGAACCACTGAATTAGAATATCGAATAACATGAACGTTATGTATAAATCAGTTTAGTATACATTCTATATCCACACTTTATACAGTCTATATCCACACCTTATACAGTCATATAAGGAGGCTTCAGCAGGTTTCTCTGGCAGAGTATCCACCCAGGGGCAGGGGAAGGCCAGGAGGAAGAAAGTCGTCGATGGTACAGTAAAAAAAAAATCATGGATGGCACAATACAAAATGTCATGGACGGCATAACAAAAAAAGGCATGAATGGCACAAAAAAAAAACAACAACATAGATGTCACAACAAAAAGTCATGGATAGCGCAAGAACAACAAAAAAGTCATGGATGGCACACAAAAAAAACAACAACATAGATGTCATAACAAAAATTCATAGATGGCACAAGAACAACAAAAAAGTCGTGGATGGCACAAAAAAGTCATGAATGGCATAACAAAAAAGTCATGGATAGCACAACAAAAAAAGTCATGAATGGCATAAAAAAGTCATGGATGGCATAACAAAAAAAGTCATGAATAGCACACCAAAAAATGTCATAGATGACATAACAAGAAAAATTCATGGATGACACAACAAAAAGATCATGGATAGCACAAAAAAGTCATGTACGGCATAACAACAAAAAATTATGGATGACACATCAACAAAAAAGTCATGGGCGGCACAACAACAACAAATAAAGTCATAGATGACACCAAAAGGTCATAAATGACACAACACAAAAAATCATGGATGATACAATAGAAAAAATTCATGAATGACACAAACATAGTCATGGATGATACAACAACAAAAAGTCATGGATTGAGCAACATCAAAAAAGTCATGGATGGCACAATTAAAAAATATTCATGGATGGCGCAAAAAAAAAAGTCATGGATGGCACATCAAAAAAGTTATGGATGGCACAAAAACAAAAAAATCATCAATTGAGATGATGGAAAACATCAAGAATCAAGATTTGTGAAGAAGCGTGGTTGCCTGTCGGCACGGCACCTGATGATGATAGTCTACTAGCATCGCACCTGTCCAGCGCCCATCTCTCGTCACATTTTTTTCTCAAAATTCAGATACTTCCGTCGCCGAGCTTTCTCGCGAGACTTCGACGAGATTCTCCACCATTGTATGATGCAAATGAAACCTCGTAACTTCTGCTTGACATGTCGTGACAGATGTGTACAGGTGATTCCAGATTTAATCATTAAAAAAAAAACATAAGATGTGATTTTATCCGGTTCCTAAATGAAAATGTAGCAGACATTTTATGGTTTATGGTGGAATGCCAGCGGGATTGTTGTTTGCGTGAGTAGTTTATATTTTTCTATGCCGACGTAGTTTTTGCTCCTGTGGGTCGCCGATTGCCTCATCGACCAGCGTCTTCACCTCCGATAAAAGCCACAAATGTTCGAAAAGTTGGGTTCTGCTGAAACGGAAATATAATAATTCATTTAATCATGCGCCGTGGCTGGAGGTCGTCCATGTCTCTCCATATTTTCCCCATCTTTCCATCAGGTCTGCTGTTGTGCTTCTCCGACGCCATTTTCTCTCTTGGTCTACCTCTTCCTTTCCTGCCTTCCGGGGGTGGGAAGGTGGGTGGGTGGTGGTAAGACGATGTCCGATGAGGCAATCAACGACCCATAGCCGATATGCCAACGTCAGGGTTAGTCAACCATAGCTGACCAAGACCCTGTCCCACCTCTCCGTGGTACCCCCAGTAACAAGCCTAGTCTGGCTAACGGGGCAGGGATCGCCATAGTCCCCATGGTGGTGGAGTCTGCTAAAGAAGCATTGCACACCCCCCCCCCTCATTTTTAGCTGTACTTCGGGACTGAAATAATAACCGCCATAACCCGCTCCCACGCCGATACGATGCTGTACCTCGGCACCTCTACAGCATCGGCTTCAAAGAACACCAGCTCGCAGTTACAGGGAGATAGTACAAGTTCGTGCCTTCCATTTTCCCATGTTACGATATTTTCTATCCCTCCTCTTCTCATTATATGGCCAGTGAACCTTCACTATCTCCCCCCGTAGTGTGTTTATTAAGTCTCGTTTCTCATTAACTTTTCTAAGGCATTCTTCATTTGTTATTGTAGGTGTCCTTGCTTTTCTTAACATTCTTCGTAGGAACCACATTTCACTTCCCTCTGATGCTCTCGCTGTTTTTTTGTTAATGACTATAATTTGCTCCCATATAGTAATACTGGCTCGATATAGCATTTAAAGACCTTTTTTCCAAGTATCTATTGACAAAATGGACTGCATAAAATAGTTTTCATTCTCTGAAATGCTACCTTTGACTGGCATATTCTTTTATTTTGTTATTCTTCTTCGATATTCCTAACTTTATTCAACTTTTTTTTTATTCACGGTTAACTAGATGACATAAAAGTTAGAATATCGAAGAAAAGGAATAATTACCTGCTTGTTGCTCTTCATAACAAAATGTCTGAATGGTCACATTGTTAGTGCAGTAGTCTGTCATAGCGAAGGCGGGTGATTCCAATCCTGCTAGAGGCACCTCAGTCAGCCAGCGTTAGAAACGGGCAACTCAGTCAGCCAGCTGTAGAAACGGGCAACTCAGTCAGGTAGCTGTAGAAAGGGGCAACTCAGTCAGGCAGCTGTAGAAACGGGCAACTCAGTCAGCCAGCTGTAGAAACGGGCAACTCAATCAGCCAGCTGTAGAAACGGGCAACTCAGTCAGGCAGCTGTAGAAACGGGCAACTCAGTCAGGTAGCTGTAGAAACGGGCAACTCAGTCAGCCAGCTGTAGAAACGGGCAACTCAATCAGCCAGCTGTAGAAACGGGCAACTCAGTCAGGCAGCTGTAGAAACGGGCAACTCAGTCAGGCAGCTGTAGAAACGGGCACCTAAGTCAGCCAGCTGTAGAAACGGGCGCCTGACTTTTTTTTCTGGGGCTGGGAAAGGAAAGACGACCAGGCGTGATGGAGAACACATCGCCCTGTAGCGTGCCGACAGGTCAAGGAAAATTATAACACATCGCTCTGTAGCGTGCCGACAGGTCAAGAAAAAATAGAACACATCGCCCTGTAGCATGCTGACAGGTCAAGGAAAATACGAGAACTAACGTTATGCCCGTAGATGCCTTCATGTCATAATGAGAGTC
>CM019694.1:43459230-43515176 GCA_009760885.1 Achatina immaculata
GCGGGAGTGAAGATACAGTCCGATGAGGCAATCAGCGACCCATAGCTGATAAGGCAGCGTCAGGGTTAGCCAACCATAGCTGATATGGCAGCGTCAGGGTTAGCCAACCATAACTGATATGGCAGCGTCAGGGTTAGCCACCCATAGCTGATAAGGCAGCGTCAGGGTTAGCCAACCATAGCTGATAAGGCAGCGTCAGGGTTAGCCAACCATAGCTGATAAGGCACCATCAGGGTTAGCAACCCATAGCTGATAAGGCAGCGTCAGGGTTAGCCAAACATAGCTGACCAAGACCCTGTCCCACCTCTCCGTAGTACCCCCAGTAACAGGCCTAGCCTGGCTAACGGGGCAGGGATCGCCATAGTCCCCATGGTGGTGGAGTCTGCTAAAGAAGCATTGCACACCCCGTGCGTTTTAGCTGTACTCCGGGACTGAAAAAGTGACCGCTATAACCCGCTCCCACGCCGATACGATGCTGTTCCTTAACACCTCTGCAGTATCGGGTGCAAAGAACACCAGCTCGCAGTTACAGGGAGTTAGTACAAGTACAAGTAACGGACAAGGCTGTAGGAGTAACTTTTGTTGTTGTTGTTCTTTTTTTTTGCATGTTTTTTGCTTTTTAAAGCTGTATTGAGTGCGTTGATAAAACAAAAACATCACAGGTGTGTTATTTCCGTTTTCTTATTCCCGCGTTAGTTATGTTTGTTATATTTATAACATATATGTACTGAGCAGTGTAGGATGCCTGGGATAGAGAGAAAGTTGTGTGATAAAGGGCATAATATCAGACGGGCTTGTGTGTGTGTGTGTGTGTCAAGTTATTCACCCTTTGAAAGTAAAGTGCGTTCGTTCCTTCGTTCTTTTTCTTCTTCTGGGTTTTATTCTTCTTCTTCTTCTTCTGGCTTTTTCTTCTTCTTCTTCTTCTTCTTCTTCTTCTGGCGTCTTCTTCTTCTGGCTTTTTCTCCTTCTTCTTCTGGCTTTTTCTTCTCCTACTTCTTCTTCTTCTTCTGGCTTCTTCTTCTTCTTCAGGCTTTTTCTTCTTCTTCTTCTTCTTCCAGACACTTATTATTCTTCTATCTCCCTGGACCTGGGAGCCTGATAGTAGTTGCAGACGATGCGATGAAGATGTCGAGGTAGAGCGTCGTGGCGGACCGGGTGACCGGCTATTTTTACAGTCCCGGAGTGGAGCTGAAAAAAAGCAATAGGAGGTATCCAGTACTTCTTTCGCAGACTCCACCACCATGGGAACTGTGGTGAATCTTGTTCCGGTTAGCCGGGCTAGCACTGTAATCTGGTGGGGGGTGGGGTTACCAATGGAGACGTGGAACAGGACCTTATTTGGCTACTGTTCTCGAACACCAACGCTGGTTTGTCAGCTGAGTCGCTGATTGGCAGGTCGGACATCTCCCTAATGGCCAATAACTCTACGTCGTTTAGCGCTTTCCCAGTGTTCTTGTTTTAATTTTGGCCAAGACTTCTGTGGTCCCTTCAGCGTAGCCTTTCAGAAACTTGCTTCGCTGGCCCCCCAGTTCTGAATTATTCTTAAGACAGCTATGCTCAGCCTAAGTTAGCCCCTCCAAGATGGCCTTTGAAATAAGGCTTGTCAAACGTTTAGGTTGCTTGTTCGTCTTGTGTCCATCCTGTGGACGTAAATGCCAAGCATAATCATTCCCTTTGTCACTTCTAACAGCCGGACGAAACGGAAACATTAGTCCTAGTCTATATCGTGGAGGGAGGAACAATAGAAATACCGTGAACCAGATGTGTAATGCCAGCACTTGTGCTCCAGAAGGAACATGTAACAAAGAGTTCATATATTTTTGTTCCCCTGTTTTTTTATCTGTTGTGTTGTTCTTGTATGTGGTCCTTGAAAAAAAAAGACACTTGCCGTGAGAGAACAGAACTCGGGGTGCTAGATAGCTAAGTTGACTAATGCGCTGTCCTCCGGATTCCGTGGCTCCAAGTCCCAGGTAGTTCTCCTGTCATTTTTCTTTCTCTCCTGTCTAAAAGTGCTTTTGTTTATATGTCTATTTCGAGGTCTAAGCATGCATCACTGTGTTCTGTTACTCTACTGTGCGAAAGCCTCATTTCTTTCCTATCTGTAAAAGTGTCTACCTTTATTAACAAACAAATACACAAACGCTCCACCCTATCTGTAGTCGTCGTTCAATCCAACCCAAAACATAGTCAACGCGTAAGCAATTGTATTCTCCCAAAATCAAGGCTTGATATGTTTAAAAAAAAATAAAGCTTCTCTTACTCAGCAGGCCACCCGTGGAATGCCTACCAACTCATGTAGAAAAGTAATATTCGTTCTTATAACTTCAGACTTTGTCAACATTTGTTTGATATGGACTATATTCCTCCATAAGCATAGTCTAAAGTAGTTTAAAATATGGCTTGATTGTTGTAATTTTTTAATACTGCTTTTCTATACATGTATTAGTTTTGAATGAATGTAAGAATGCAAGTTTATTTCATATTGTTGCATAAATCAGAATGTAGAGTATATGGACAAGAGATAAGTTCATTATTTATTTGATGTAATCATTTAAATGTGTCTTCATGATTATTATGCTCATTAACAAATGCTGAATGAGGCTGTGACTGAGTGAGAGCTGTATGATGAAGGGCAGAATGTTAGACGGGCCTGCGTGCCCAATTCTTAACCCTTTGAAAATAAAGTCTATTCGTTCGTTCGTTCTTTCAACCCCGAAGACATCCTACAGAAAACAGTCAATGACACGTGCACGTGGTAGCAATCCAGCATTCTTTACTAAGTGGCAGAACGAAACCAAGACAACTAATCTCACTAACTGGTAGGGCACAGAAATGCTGAAAATGCCCTAAATCTGACACCTTTGCTGCTGTGCACCTAAACCTTCCCATTTCATATGGCACTCCTCTATTCGGCCTGGAATGTGCACCGTTAATTTATGTACTGTTAAATCATTCTTGCGCATTTATATGTATATAGTGAGGTTTTTTTTTAGACGTTACTCTTTTCTCAGCATACCTTCGTCATATGTGGATTAACTTATATGTAGAAAACGTTATTTTTACCATATCTTCTTTTGTTACTGGTAATGCTGTAGATACAGCATAGTCCCTTGTAACCTAGAGTTATGATTATAATTATGAACATATTTTAGTTATAAGAGTTAACATTAAATAAGAAGAGAAAAGTTAGATAGGAAACTTAGAGAACAAGGTAGAAAACCGATTCACACAATGCTACTGAAAGACCATTACGACTGGACGCTGACAAGTGTGAACAGAAGAAACAGAAAGGACAGACACAATGACGCCAAGGAAAAGACAGGCTAGAGAAAGACGGTCGTAAGTATAATAAGTTGGCAATAACATCTAGCAGTACCATCCTGCAAGTGAAATAACAGGTGGCGAAGAACAGTCGGCGCGCATACTGCCAGTGTATGCAACATTTTTAAACTCGTGTGCATACAAGTATATGTTGTCAAATATTTTGTGTACAAATATACGTTGTGACGTAAAATACCAAAGTACAATTTAAAGTTATCGTATAAAGGTAAAAGAAATCAGGAAAGTAACCTCATGCAGGTACCATATTCTTCTTCAGCGTTATTATCACAACACAGAGTAACTAACATAAAGAAACGTTAAAATAAAAGTGGCTGTTTTATTTTATGTACCCTCCATTTTTGTGCTTGACATGATTTGTGTGTGTGTGTTTGTGTGTGTGTGCGTTGCCGTGCAGCTTAGAGGGAACATTGATGTGGACGCACGTTTCGAATGTGAGGTTATTTTCGTCGTTAGAATACACTGAGAGATGAATGGATCTTCTTATATTAGCCTTCCTAGAATCTATCATCTATTCCTACATTAGCTTTACTAGAATCTATCATCTATTCCTATATTAGCCTTAATATAATCTATCATCTATTCCTACATTAGCCTTCCTAGAATCTATCATCTATTCCTACATTAGCCGTCCTAGAATCTATCATCTCTTCCTACATCAGCTTTCCTAGAATCTATCATCTGTGTTTATAGAAGCCGCTCCTGTCATCGCAGAGTTAACATCATGAAGTACTCGTCTTTTGTGTGAAGTAACAATGTTACAAATGTGTCAGCACACCTGTCTACACGGTCAGATATACGTAGCAGAGACAAATACAGGAAGATATCACACGTGTATATGGGCCACAGACTTCTCATTTTGTTACTTTAACTCTTTCAGTCTTGACATATTTTCCATACTCTGCCAGAATAAACTATCATGAGAAATATCGGTATAAAAGAATTGGAAGGAATCTACTCTTTAAATTAAAATATACGTTTTGGGTTAGAAATGTGCTAATTTTTCACTGTATTTAGAGTTTGCCTAACCCTCGCTCTGAGTAACTGATTCACGCAGAGATCTGCAGGATCTACCAGGCCTGATGTGCAGGATCTACCTGATCTGCTGTGCAAGATCTACTAGCTCTGATGTGCAAGATCTACCAGCTCTGATGTGCAAGATCTACCAGCTCTGATGTGCAGGATCTACCAGCTCTGATGTGCAGGATCTACCAGCTCTGATTTGCAGGATCTACTAGCTCTGATGTGCAGGATCTACCAGCTCTGATGTGCAGGATCTACCAGCTCTGATGTGCAGGATCTACCAGGCCTGATTTGCAAGATCTACTAGCTCCGATGTGCAGGATCTACCAGGCCTGATGTACAGGATCTACCAGGCCTGATGTGCAAGATCTACCAGCTCTGATGTGCAGGATCTGCCAGCTCTGATGTGCAGGATCTGCCAGCTCTGATGTGCAGGATCTGCCAGCTCTGATGTGCAGGATATACCAGGCCTGATGTGCAGGATCTGTCAACTCTAATGTGCAGGATCTACCAACTCTGCCAGTATTGTTTTGGAGTCAAAGAGTTAAGCGGGAGTTTGAGAATTCAGGGCTTCTCAACCCTAGTTCATTCCGTGAAACCCAAATGTTCGTCGACAAGTTACTTACAGCAATGCTGTTAACTTTTTCCTGGAAAATGTTCCTTTTTTCAGAACGTTCTCGATCGTGATCGATCACAAGAGACTTATAGCGTATCCTGCATTAGACTTTGTGTCAGTGATTTCCTGTACATTTTTGTGTGATAATTTGAATGTTGTAATAGAATAAACATGTTATTCTGTTACATATTTTTTTGTGGAAACCCTGTTCTTGTGGACAAACAGTAATAGACCACAACTCACCTGTTTATGAGAAAGTATCTCCGTGGTCCGAGGGAGGACTGAGTCACGTGGATCTGATGGGCGGGATGTATGAATGGGGGAGTTTTTGGTCTGAATGTTGTAGAGAGAGGTCGTGTGTGAGTTTTATTTTCTAGAAAGGGATGTTAGGGATTCTCTAGTTCATTATGTAAGTTTGATGTGATTGTCCTATTTTAGGACAGAAGTGTTGTTCTAGTATGTAGTCTTTGTGTTTGTTCTGTTACAATGTCCACAATTATGGGGATCGGGCAAACCGACCCCCGAAATTTCAGAATAGATCAGCAGAAATCGAAAGATCCCAAGTTAAACAACGTTGACATGTGAGTAAAAATAATAATTAACAAAACGAAAATTTTTTTTTGGTCAACTCTGCGTATAGTAAGATGTTCTCTTAGTAGCATGTTCTCTAAGCAGGATGTTCTCACAGTAGGATGTTCTCTAAGTTGGATGTTCTCATAGTTGGATGTTCTCATAGTAAGATGTTCTCATAGTAGGATGTTCTCTTAGTATGATGTTCTCGTAGTAGGATGTTCTCTTAGTATGATGCTCTCATAGTAGGATGTTCTCTAAGTAGGATGTTCTCTAAGTATGATGCTCTCATAGTAGGATGTTCTCTTAGTATGATGCTCTCATAGTAGGGTGTTCTCTTAGTATGATGTTCTCATAGTAGGATGTTCTCATAATAGGATGTTCTCTAAGTAGGATGTTCTCATAGTAGGATGTTCTCATAATAGGATGTTCTCAAAATAGGACGTTCTCTTAGTAGGATGTTCTCTTAGTAGGATGTTCTCATAGTAGGATGTTCTCTAAGTAGGATGTTCTCATAGTAGGATGTTCTCTTAGTAGGATGTTCTCATAGACAGTATCATATAGCATTAAGAATTATTGCTGTATTACAGCCTCGAGCCGCATTTAGGGATGAGGGATATGGCCATGAGTCAATTTTGACCATAAGACGTACGGTCGATATGGAGGGGGGTGGTGGGGAGAGTGGTCAGACACTAAGTACATTTGACAGCTAGAGCATGTTACCAGGAAGTGCTGAAAAGTTATCGACCCAAATCAACAACGCAAATGAAAAGAGCGGTATTTTACAATGAGACATGCCAGTTTGAAGGATCGTCACTTTTCTGTTGTTGTTGTTGTTGTCACATTAGATCATGTCAACCAAAAGATGTGGCATTTTCAAGTGTGAAACTTCAGGCTGTCATGGAGTTTCTGTTATTACAGAAGAAGAAAACTCCAAAGGAAAGTGCATAAGAATTTATAACAGGAAATCATGAACGACAAATGCCCATCATACTCAGTGTATATATATGTTGTCTTTATCTCTATGTATGTACACAAACTGACAACTCACTACCAAAAATATCACTAAGATGGACACCACAGGGGAACAGAAGTAAGGGTAGACCAAAAGAGACATGGAGAAGAACAAAAGAGAGGATGTTGAGCAACAGAGGGCTCACCTGGGTGAGAGCAGGAAAAAAAAGGCAGAGGACAGGCATGTGTGGAAAACCCTTGCGGAAGCCCCATGTGCCCTGGGCACTTAAGGTCCAGAGAGAGAAGGAGAGAGAGAGGGATAGAGAGAAGGGGGGTGTACAGATCTCTGAAGTCGTTAACCACTGATTCAGATTAGACCAGGTTCTTTCTAACCCTCGTCGATACATCACTAAACAAATGACCAGTCATTGACAGCCCGTCAAGATGTTTACTGAATGCAGCTTGGCGATGATGCTGGCGATGATGCTGGCGATGGCTAGTTAGGACGAGTAGCAACAACAAGTCTTGGTCGGGTCGACTTCATCAAAGCAAGATCTACATGATAAATCTACCACTGACCAACAGCCATTCCAAACAAGCCTAACAACAGTCGACAAGACATATTCTGCAGAATCCAATATAGTTTCGCTTTTCACATTTCTAGACTGTACAACTTCACGTTCACACGGCTCAAGGTTACAAACATACACTACTTCAGCAACATGTACGTTCCCTCCCTGCCTTTGAAAATCCCGTGCTAACCAGAAGCATGAACTACTACATGAAATCCTTGATATAAGGGACAAAACTAAAAAAAAACCACCCACACTATAAACAAATACTCAGGGACATTACCCCAACACTAGCATGGGACTGAATAGCCCCTTCTGCATATACCGATGCAACAGCTGTGAAGACATGGTTTGCTAACTTTCAGCTTGAAGATTTCGAGACCTAAGATGCAGTAAGATTTGGATGGCCTTTAGCAGTGTCAGCTCTGGTTCTAAGGACTGTTATTGCCGGAGGTGGGGTGGAGGATACGCTCTCCACTCCAATGGCGTGCCTCTCAAACAGCCTCTGACAGTCAAGTCCAGCTCCTGGCCTACTCGTGGCAGAACTGTTTAAACTGACAGGAGAAGGAGTGAAGGCGAGTATCTGGCACCTGAAAGCCAGACGCTTCAGGTAGATGAGAGTCATGTTTGGTATCTCATCTACCGCGGCTGGGGAAACTCTTCAGCTGCCGTGCGTGGAGTGGGACTCCTCCCGGCCAGTGAAGAAAGGTGCGAAAGGGGTTGCAGCGCGACACCACTGTGGAAAAGGTGAAAGAAAGGACTAAGCGAAGTAAACAGTAGTCAAATCGCGGCACCTCTGGTCTGGAGGTCGGCCACGACTTAAGTGCACTCATATCGGGCGAAATGCCTGAACGGGCGTGAGTGAAAATCCTCCCGGCCAATGAAGAAAATGCGGAAAAGCAATTATGGTTTCTGTGTGGAGCCGATGTGAAAAGGTGCTGGAAAGGATAAAATGAAGCTTAATTGGTATGTCCAGTAGTATCGCGGCGAGAGTTACTCATACCACGGCACTTCTGCTCTAGGGGCCGGTCATGTCCGAAATACACCCATACAGGTGAAATATACCCAAACAGGCTTACACCAGGGGTGAAACTTGATGGCTACGCATGTCACGGTACCTCCGCTCTAGAGGTCAGTCACATCCTAAACACGCCCATACTGGGATAATATGCCTAAACCGGCTCAACCCAGGGGTGGAAGTCACTAGTGGCGAGGATTCGTCCTCCTGAACAAAACCTCCGTCCTGGTCACAATTAGGAAGGGTAGCGGCCACGACCACAAAATGCTGAAGTCGGAGACACTGGACCAGTGCAATCTAGATAGGCAACCACCTCTCACCCGGCGGGGATGTATGCGTATCCTAATCACGCTGAGGTTTTCCGGTGAGAAAGTCCAACGCTGGACTGGATGGGCAACCACTTCTCACCCGGCGGTGATACACGGGTATCTCAAAACACGTCGAGGTTTTCCGGTGAGAAAGTCCAACTCTAGACTAAACTAGTGCAACGAAAACCACGGTGTCACGCAATTCCGCTTCTGAGACTCACCAAGAATACAGGCTCAAGCCCTGCGATACTCTGAACCTCTTGTGGTCCTCTCGGGGATCTCGTGTGGTCCTTTCGTTACCACACGGGGGACCATGGGACCTATCGAGGACCACATGCATAAATTCAGTAACATCACAGGCCGGTCTTGGTGGTAGAAGCGAAAGAAGAAGAAGAAGAAATGTCAGCTCCAAAAACTGTTGACCATGTTTATGGCCTGATTTTGACAGATCGACCACTTTCGGCTAAAACAACAGCTGGGATACTATTGTTCCAAGGGTTTCATAATTCAAGAGATTCAGAGTATGCAGAAACTGTCCTTCAAGTTGAGTGCTAAAATGTTTGAACGCTAACAAGAAACGAAATCTAGCGGATTCTGCGCCATTTTGAGCGATCTAAGTGCCATGCCGCGTGTAGTAGGCGATCATTTCTCTCCACATTTCCCTGTCTTTTGTGTTGATTATGAGATCCGCCGGTGACTTTCTTCCTAGCCACACTGACAGCCCATCCAATAACTTCTCTCTATGTTTTCCTCTGTCTCTTCTTCCCTCATTTTTTCCATTTGTCACGGTGTGTTCTAATTTTCCTCTTCTCAGGAAATGTCCTAAAAATTTCGCTTGTCTGCCTCTGATCTTTGCTATAATTTGCTTTTTAACTCCTTTTATTTTTAGAGAGGTCTAGTGATAATTTTTTTTTTGTAACTGCTGATCACAATTACAAGAACAAGATTACAGCGCCACGACCATGGGACCAAATAACAGTCCTTACATTGGTGGAACTCTGATTCTTCGCAACCGATGAGACTCTAGACAAAAAAAAAACAACCAGTAACTTTAATCTTGTCTTCTCTTGTCTTGCGCAATCTCCCTGTAACTGCGAGCTGGTGTTCTTTGCAGCCGATGCTGTGGGAGCGGGCTACGACAGCCATTTTTTTTCAGTCCCGGAGTGCAGCTAAAAAGCAGGGGGTGTGTAGTGCTTCTTTAGCAGACTCCACCACCATGGGAGGCTAGCCCTGTTACTAGAGGTATCAACAGAGGGGTGGGACAGGGTCTTGGTCAGCTATGGTTCGCTAACCCTGACGCTGATTGCCTGATCGGACAGCGTCTTTACTTCCATTAACTTTAATAACAAATAAAGTTTGTTCGTTATTATGAGTTTGGTTTAAGGCACGAACCGAACTAACGCATTATATAACTTATTTCTTTTCTCTCGTCATTTTTGCCCGGTTATGTCTAGTACAGATACACAGCATTGTAGCAAGACGCGTAATATACACAAATGCATTTCTGTAAGTGCACACAAAAAACCAGGTCACGACATACCTGGAACTGGTTTTAGAAGAGTGGTATAAACGAAATATGTCATGTAGGAATGAAAGACTGGGGTTCGAGGCCAGAAGCACGTGCAGCTAATGGAAGACGGGAGTGGAGAGGGTCAGAAGTCAGCGCTCACGAGCTGGAGATGACACTTTGTTTTTCTGCGAGGTAGATGCAGTTTTGTTGTGTTATCTGTTCTTGATGAAAACTTTCTGAGATGACATTTCGTGATATGAGATTTTGTTTTGCGTGATTCTGGGATCTGAGGTTTTGCCTCTGTGCACTATATAAACAGGTAAATATGTGTGCGTGTGTGTGTGAGAGAGAGAGTCGCAGAGACAGTTGGGGAGAGTAAGGGAAGTAGAGAGAGTAAAAGGAAGTAGAAATAGTATCAAAGATTTAGAGACAGAGACAGAGAGAGAGAGTGAAGCAGAGATAGCGGTGGAGATTAAAAGAGGCAGTTTGAGACACAGAGAGAGAGAGAGAGAGAGAGAGAGAGAGAGATTGATTGATTGATTGATTGATCTTTATTTCAAAAGGGTTAAGAATTGGGCACGCAGGCCCGTCTGACATTCTGCCTTTATCATACATCTTTCATTCTATTCCAGACATTCTATAAATATGCTGTTCATATAACAAACATAACTAACATTGAGGCTGAGAGACATAAAATAAAATATAACATTTACGTTTCACTCTTAAACATTCACTCTCTACAGAAGTAACTACATACATTATAAATGACTATCTACTAAACAAAATTTTCGGGACTATTCAGAAAACAATTAAAAGAGAGTGTTGGTGAGAGTTAAGTAGAGACAATGGGAGAGATTAAGAGAGGTAGTGAGAGAGAGTTAAGTAGAGACAGTGGGAAAGATTAAGAGAGGTGGTGAGAGAGAGTTAAGTAGAGACAGTGGGAAAGATTAAGAGAGGTGGTGAGAGAGAGTTAAGTAGAGACAGTGGGAAAGATTAAGAGAGGTGGTGAGAGAGAGTTAAGTAGAGACAATGGGAAAGATTAAGAGAGGTGGTGAGAGAGAGTTAAGTAGAGACAATGGGAAAGATTAAGAGAGGTGGTGAGAGAGAGTTAAGTAGAGACAGTGGGAGAGATTAAGAGAATTAGTGAGAGAGAGAGAGTTAAGTAGAGATAGTGGAAGAGATTAAGAGAGTTAGTGAGAGAGAATTAAGTAGAGACAGTGGGAGAGATTAAGAGAATTAGTGAGAGAGAATTAAGTATAGACAGTGGGAGAGATTAAGAGAATTAGTGAGAGAGATAGTTAAGTAGAGACAGTGGAAGAGATTAAGAGAGGTGGTGAGAGGGAGAGTTAAGTAGAGATAGTGGAAGAGATTAAGAGAGTTAGTGAGAGAGAGAGTTAAGTAGAGATAGTGGAAGAGATTAAGAGAGTTAGTGAGAGAGAGTTAAGTAGAGATAGTGGAAGAGATTAAGAGAGGTGGTGAGAGGGAGAGTTAAGTAGATAGAGAAAGTGGGAGAGATTAAGAAGGTGGTGAGAGAGAGTTAAGTAGAGACAGTGGGAAAGATTAAGAGAGGTAGTGAGAGTAAGTTAAGTAAAGACAGTGGGAAAGATTAAAAGGGGTGGTGAGAGGGAGAGTTAAGTATAGACAGTGGGAGAGATTAAGAGAGGTGGTGAGAGAGAGTTAACTAGAGACAGTGGGAGAGATTAAGAGAGGGGTGAGAGAGAGTTAAGTAGATAGAGAAAGTGGGAGAGATTAAGAAAGGTGGTGAGAGAGAGTTAAGTAGACACAGTGGAAGAAATTCAGAGAATTAATGAGAGAGAGAGTTAACTAGAGACAGTGGGAGAGATTAAGAGAGGTAGTGAGAGAATGAATGAATGAATGAATGAATGAATCTTTATTTTTCAAGGGTAAAGAATTGGGCACGCAGGCCCGTCTTACATTCTGCCCTTCATCACTCCATCTTTCATTCTTCCCACACACTTGATTTAGTACAAAAATACAAATTAAATTAGTAAAAACATATCAAAAGAGTGTAAGATTTAACTATTACATTCAAGGTAAAAGAGAAGAAGTAATTAACCTAATAAAATAGCACTCACGCACACATACACACGCAGACATATACATAAATAAAAATACATTGTAAATACAGATCTTCTAACATATGTTTTTTTAAACAAACAATAAAATAATTTCTAACAATATCTAACAAGTTGCTTTTCTAACTATGTCACTGAAGTACATGATGGTTTACGAGCCATGTGTTGAGAGAGTGCTGGCTATTTTATGGAGGCATATAATTACAAGCAAGTAAATAATGAAACAGGTTTGAGTTAAAGGATGAAGTATTACCAATGGATTTTAAATTGTAGGGGAGGGTGTTCCAGAGCTGTACTGCAGAGTATGCAAGGCTTTTCTTGTACATATCAATTCTGGGTTTAGGAAGAAGACAGTTAAGAGAGTTAAGTAGAGATAGTGGAAGAGATTAAGAGAGTTAGTGAGAGAGAGTTAAGTAGAGATAGTGGAAGAGATTAAGAGAGGTGGTGAGAGGGAGAGTTAAGTAGATAGAGAAAGTGGGAGAGAAAAAGAAAGGTGGTGAGAGAGAGTTAAGTAGAGACAGTGGGAAAGATTAAGAGAGGTAGTGAGAGTAAGTTAAGTAAAGACAGTGGGAAAGATTAAAAGGGGTGGTGAGAGGGAGAGTTAAGTAGAGACAGTGGGAGAGATTAAGAGAGGTGGTGAGAGAGAGTTAACTAGAGACAGTGGGAGAGATTAAGAGAGGTGGTGAGAGAGAGAGTTAAGTAGATAGAGAAAGTGGGAGAGATTAAGAAAGGTGGTGAGAGAGAGTTAAGTAGAAACAGTGGGAGAAATTCAGAGAATTAATGAGAGAGAGAGTTAACTAGAGACAGTGGGAGAGATTAAGAGAGGTAGTGAGAGAATGAATGAATGAATGAATGAATGAATCTTTATTTTTCAAGGGTAAAGAATTGGGCACGCAGGCCCGTCTTACATTCTGCCCTTCATCACTCCATCTTTCATTCTTCCCACACACTTGATTTAGTACAAAAATACAAATTAAATTAGTAAAAACATATCAAAAGAGTGTAAGATTTAACTATTACATTCAAGGTAAAAGAGAAGAAGTAATTAACCTAATAAAATAGCACTCACGCACACATACACACGCAGACATATACATAAATAAAAATACATTGTAAATACAGATCTTCTAACATATGTTTTTTTTTAAACAAACAATAAAATAATTTCTAACAATATCTAACAAGTTGCTTTTCTAACTATGTCACTGAAGTACATGATGGTTTACGAGCTATGTGTTGAGAGAGTGCTGGCTATTTTATGGAGGCATATAATTACAAGCAAGTAAATAATGAAACAGGTTTGAGTTAAAGGATGAAGTATTACCAATGGATTTTAAATTGTAGGGGAGGGTTTCCAGAGCTGTACTGCAGAGTATGCAAGGCTTTTCTTGTACATATCAATTCTGGGTTTAGGAAGAAGACAGTTAAGAGAGTTAAGTAGAGACAGTGGGAGAGATTAAGACAGGTAGTGAGAGAGAGTTAAGTAGAGACAGTGGAAGAGATTAAGTTAGGTGGTGAGAGAGAGAGAGTGTTAAATAGAGACAGTGGAAGATATTAAGATAGGTGGTGAGAGGGAGAGTTAAATAGAGACAGTGGGAGAGATTAAGAGAGGTGGTGAGAGAGAGAGTTAAGTAGAGACAGTGGAGGAGATTAAGATAGGTCGTGAGAGAGAGAGAATTAAGTAGAGACAGTGGAAGAGATTAAGATAGGTCGTGAGAGAGAGAGAGTTAAATAGAGACATTGGAAGAGATTAAGAGAGGTGGTGAGAGAGGGAGAGTTAAGTAGAGACAGTGGAAGAGATTAAGACAGGTCGTGAGAGAGAGAGAATTAAGTAGAGACAGTGGAAGAGATTAAGATAGGTGGTGAGAGAGAGAGTTAAATAGAGACATTGGAAGAGATTAAGAGAGGTGGTGAGAGAGAGAGAGTTAAGTAGAGACAGTGGAAGAGATTAAGACAGGTCGTGAGAGAGAGAGAATTAAGTAGAGACAGTGGAAGAGATTAAGATAGGTGGTGAGAGAGAGAGAGAGTTAAATAGAGACATTGGAAGAGATTAAGAGAGGTGGTGAGAGACAGAGAGAGTTAAGTAGAGACAGTGGAAGAGATTAAGATAGGTGGTGAGAGAGAGAGAGAGCATTAAGTAGAGACAATGGGAGAGATTAAGATAGGTGGTGAGAGATAGAGAGTTAAGTAGAGACAGTGGAAGAGATTAAGATAGGTGGTAAGAGAGAGTGAATTAAGTAGAGACAATGGGAGAGATTAAGATAGGTGGTGAGAGAGAGAGTTAAGTAGAGACAATGGGAGAGATTAAGATAGGTGGTGAGAGAGAGAGAGTTAAGTAGAGGCAATGGGAGAGATTAAGATAGGTGGTGAGAGAGAGAGAGTTAAGTAGAGACAATGGGAGAGATTAAGATAGGTGGTGAGAGAGAGAGTTAAGTAGAAACAATGGGAGAGATTAAGATATGTGGTGAGAGAGAGAGAGAGTTAAGTAGAGACAATGGGAGAGATTAAGATAGGTGGTGAGAGAGAGAGTTAAGTAGAGACAATTGGAGAGATTAAGATAGGTGGTGAGAGAGAGAGAGTTAAGTAGAGACAGTGGAAGAGATTAAGATAGGTGGTAAGAGAGAGAGAATTAAGTAGAGACAATGAAAGAGATTAAGATAGGTGGTAAGAGAGAGAGAATTAAGTAGAGACAGTGGGAGAGATTAAGAGAGGTGGTGAGAGAGAGAGTTAAGTAGAGACAGTGGAGGAGATTAAGATAGGTCGTGAGAGAGAGAGAATTAAGTAGAGACAGTGGAAGAGATTAAGATAGGTCGTGAGAGAGAGTTAAATAGAGACATTGGAAGAGATTAAGAGAGGTGGTGAGAGAGGGAGAGTTAAGTAGAGACAGTGGAAGAGATTAAGACAGGTCGTGAGAGAGAGAGAATTAAGTAGAGACAGTGGAAGAGATTAAGATAGGTGGTGAGAGAGAGAGTTAAATAGAGACATTGGAAGAGATTAAGAGAGGTGGTGAGAGAGAGAGTTAAGTAGAGACAGTGGAAGAGATTAAGACAGGTCGTGAGAGAGAGAGAATTAAGTAGAGACAGTGGAAGAGATTAAGATAGGTGGTGAGAGAGAGAGAGTTAAATAGAGACATTGGAAGAGATTAAGAGAGGTGGTGAGAGACAGAGAGAGTTAAGTAGAGACAGTGGAAGAGATTAAGATAGGTGGTGAGAGAGAGAGAATTAAGTAGAGACAATGGGAGAGATTAAGATAGGTGGTGAGAGATAGAGAGTTAAGTAGAGACAGTGGAAGAGATTAAGATAGGTGGTAAGAGAGAGTGAATTAAGTAGAGACAATGGGAGAGATTAAGATAGGTGGTGAGAGAGAGAGTTAAGTAGAGACAATGGGAGAGATTAAGATAGGTGGTGAGAGAGAGAGAGTTAAGTAGAGGCAATGGGAGAGATTAAGATAGGTGGTGAGAGAGAGAGAGTTAAGTAGAGACAATGGGAGAGATTAAGATAGGTGGTGAGAGAGAGAGTTAAGTAGAAACAATGGGAGAGATTAAGATATGTGGTGAGAGAGAGAGTTAAGTAGAGACAGTGAGAGAGATTAAGGGAGGTGGTGAGAGAGAGATAGTTAAGTAGAGGCAGTGGAAGAGATTAAGAGAGGTGATGAGAGAGAGAGAGTTAAATAGAGACATTGGGAGAGATTAAGAGAGGTGGTGAGCGAGAGAGTTAAATAGAGACAGTGGGAGAGATTGAGAGAGTTGGTGAGAGAGAGAGAGAGTTAAATAGAGACAGTGGAAGAGATTAAGAGAGGTGGTGAGAGAGAGAGTTAAATAGAAACAGTGGGAGTGATTAAGATAGGTGGCGAGAGAGAGAGAGAGTTAAATAGACACAGTAGGAGAGATTAAGATAGGTGGTGAGTGAGAGAGAGAGTTAAATAGACACAGTAGGAGAGATTAAGAGAGGTGGTGAGAGAGAGAGTTAAATAGAGACAGTGGGAGAGATTAAGAGAGGTGGTGAGAGAGAGAGAGTTATATAGACACAGTAGGAGAGATTAAGAGAGGTGATGAGAGAGAGAAAAAGAGTTAAATAGACACAGTAGGAGAGATTAAGAGAGGTGGTGAGAGAGAGAGTTAAATAGAGACAGTGGGAGAGATTAAGAGAGGTGGTGAGAGAGAGAGAGTTAAATAGACACAATAGGAGAGATTAAGAGAGGTGGTGAGAGAGAGAGATTTAAATAGAGACAGTGGGAGAGATTAAGATAGATGGCGAGAGAGAGAGTTAAATAGAGACAGTGGGAGAGATTAAGAGAGGTGGTGAGAGAGAGAGTTAAATAGACACAGTAGGAGAGATTAAGAGAGGTGGTGAGAGAGAGAGTTAAATAGAGACAGTGGGAGAGATTAAGAGAGGTGGTGAGAGAGAGAGAGTTAAATAGACACAGTAGGAGAGATTAAGAGAGGTGGTGAGAGAGAGAGTTAAATAGAGACAGTGGGAGAGATTAAGAGAAGTGGTGAGAGAGAGAGAGAGAGTTAAATAGACACAGTAGGAGAGATTAAGAGAGGTGGTGAGAGAGAGAGAGTTAAATAGAGACAGTAGGAGAGATTAAGAGAGGTGGTGATAGAGAGAGAGTTAAATAGACACAGTAGGAGAGATTAAAAGAGGTGGTGAGAGAGAGAGTTAGAGACAGTGGGAGAGATTAAGATAGATAGTGAGAGAGAGAGAGAGTTAAATAGAGACAGTGGAAGATATTAAGATAGGTGGTGAGAGAGAGAGAGAGTTAAATAGAGACAGTGGAAGATATGAAGATAGGTAGTGAGAGAGAGAGAGAGAGAGTTAAATAGAGACAGTGGAAGATATTAAGATAGGTAGTGAGAGAGAGAGAGAGAGTTAGAGACAGTGGAAGATATTAAGATAGGTAGTGAGAGAGAGAGAGAGAGAGTTAAATAGAGACAGTGGAAGATATTAAGATAGGTGGTGAGAGAGAGAGAGAGAGTTAAATAGAGACCGTGGAAGATATTAAGATAGATGGTGAGAGAGAGAGTTAAATAGAGACCGTGGAAGATATTAAGATAGGTGGTGAGAGAGAGAGAGAGTTAAATAGAGACAGTGGAAGATATTAAGATAGGTGGTGAGAGAGAGAGAGAGAGTTAAATAGAGACAGTGGAAGATATTAAGATAGGTGGTGAGAGAGAGAGAGTTAAATAGAGACAGTGGAAGATATTAAGATAGGTGGTGAGAGAGAGAGAGAGAGTTAAATAGAGACAGTGGAAGATATTAAGATAGGTGGTGAGAGAGAGAGAGAGTTAAATAGAGACAGTGGAAGATATTAAGATAGGTGGTGAGAGAGAGAGAGAGTTAAATAGACACAGTGGAAGATATTAAGATAGGTGGTGAGAGAGAGAGAGAGAGTTAAATAGAGACAGTGGAAGATATTAAGATAGGTGGTGAGAGAGAGAGAGAGTTAAATAGAGACAGTGGAAGATATTAAGATAGGTGGTGAGAGAGAGAGAGAGAGTTAAATAGAGACAGTGGAAGATATTAAGATAGGTGGTGAGAGAGAGAGAGAGAGTTAAATAGACACAGTGGGAGAGATTAAGAGTTAAATAGAGACAGTGGGAGATTGATTGATTGATCTTTATTTCAAAAGGGTTAAGAATTGGGCACGCAGGCCCGTCTGACATTCTGCCCTTTATCATACATCTTTCACTCTATTCCAGACATTCTACAAATATGCTGTTCATATAACAAACATAACTAACATTGAAGCTGAGAGACATAAGATAAAATATAACATTTACGTTTCACTCTTAAACATTCACTCAGCACAGAAGTAACTACATACATTATAAATGACTATCTACTAAACAAAATTTTCGGGACTATTCAGAAAACAATTAATTGTATTCGGTGTCTGTAAGAGCAGCTTAAGATAACTTTTAAGTTTTATAATTCATGGAGGCATGTAGTCGACATCAAATAGATATTGCGAAAGCTTGTAGTTGTAGGAAGGAGTATAATTTATATTTTTTATATAGGATGGGAGGGTATTCCAAAGATGAGCAGCAGAATAACTAAAGCTTTTCTTGTAAAGATCAAGTCTAGGTTTTGGAAGACATATGTTGTTCAAGCGGTGGCTGCACTTTGGGCTAAATTTAAACAGGTTCCATAGATAAGGCGGGGAATGCCGTGAAAGAATTTGATGTACTAACTTGGCTTTGTTGAAGAGGAACCTGTACTTAAGAGGTAGTATTTTGATACGTTTGTGATGATTAGTTGTTTGTGCTTGATCTTTGTCACTAATAAGCTTTACTGCTCAGAGATATTAAGATAGGTGGTGAGAGAGAGAGAGTTAAATAGAGATAGTGGGAGAGATTAAGGGAGGTGGTGAGAGAGAGAGAGTTAAGTAGAGATAGTGGGAGAGATTAAGGGAGGTGGTGAGAGAGAGAGAGAGTTAAGTAGAGATAGTGGGAGAGATTAAGAGAGGTGGTGAGAGAGAGAGTTAAGTAGAGATAGTGGGAGAGATTAAGAGAGTTAGTGAGAGAGAGAGAGTTAAGTAGAGACAGTGGGAGAGATTAAGAGAGGTGGTGACAGAGAGAGTTAAGTAGAGATAGTGGGAGAGATTAAGAGAGTTAGTGAGAGAGAGAGAGTTAAGTAAAGACAGTGGGAGAGATTAAGAGAGGTGGTGACAGAGAGAGTTAAGTAGAGATAGTGGGAGAGATTAAGAGAAGTGGTGACAGAGAGAGTTAAGTAGAGATAGTGGGAGAGATTAAGAGAGGTGGTGACAGAGAGAGTTAAGTAGAGATAGTGGGAGAGATTAAGAGAGGTGGTGAGAGAGAGAGAGTTAAGTAGAGATAGTGGGAGAGATTAAGAGAGGTGGTGACAGAGCGAGAGAATGAGAATGACGCAGATATAGCTGAAAACAGCGAGAACCCTCAAGACCACTCCCCTCCCCAAAGAGCGTCAGGAGTTTAATAAAGCCGAAACACTTGTCGGTGGGGGGGGGGGAGTTTGCTTCTTCTGACGATCTCAGGGAGTTGAGATATTGTCCTGCTCTCTAAAATGTCCTGCGTATGGAATAAACCTGATTGTCTCTCAGTGTGTGAAAATAAACCTGGATGTCTCTCAGTGTGTGAAAATAAACCTGTCTGTCTCTCAGTGTGTGAAAATAAACCTGTCTGTCTCTCAGTGTGTGAAAATAAACCTGTCTGTCTCTCAGCTTGTGAAAATAAACCTGTCTGTCTCTCAGTGTGTGAAAATAAACCTGTCTGTCTCTCAGTGTGTGAAAATAAACCTGTCTGTCTCTCAATGTGTGAAAATAAACCTGTCTGTCTCTCAGTGTGTGAAAATAAAATTGTCTGTCTCTCAGTGTGTGAAAATAAACCTGTCTGTCTCTCAGTGTGTGAAAATAAACCTGGTTGCCTCTCAGTGTTTAAAAAAAAATCTGACTGTCTGTGAATGAATATGTCAGAAATGTATGCCAGTATGTTAGAAATCTGTGTGTTTGTGAAGTTGTTAGAAACTTGGTTATCTGTAAATGCGTTAGTAGCTTTGCTGTCCATGGATTTGCTAGAATCTTTGTTGACCGTGGATTTGTTAGAAAACTTGCTGCCTGTGGATTTGCTAGAATCTTTGTTGATCGTGGATTCGTTAGAAAACTTGTTGCCTGTGGATTTGTTAGAATCTTTGTTGACCGTGGATTTGTTAGAAAACTTGTTGCCTGTGGATTTGCTAGAATCTTTGTTGACCGTGGATTTGTTAGAAAACTTGTTGCCTGTGGATTTGCTAGAATCTTTGTTGACCGTGGATTTGTTAGAAAACTTGCTGCCTGTGGATTTGCTAGAATCTTTTTTGACCGTGGATTTGTTAGAAAACTTGTTGCCTGTGGATTTGCTAGAAACTTTGTTGACCGTGGATTTGTTAGAAAACTTGTTGCCTGTGGATTTGTTAGAAACTTTGTTGACCGTGGTTTTGTTAGAAAACTTTTTGTCTGTGGACTTGTTAGGAACGTGCATGAAACTTCAGTGCTGTGGATATTAGATCTTTGCTGTCCCTATATATGTTATACAATTTGCATTATATGGATATTTTAGAATATTTGCTGTTTATTGATATATTAAAAGCTTCGCTCTCTGTTGATATGTTAGAAAGTTCTCTGTTTGTGGATATAAAAGAAGCCCCGCTGTCTGATGATATATCAGTAGCTTCGACGTTTCTGGATGTCTTAGAAACTTCACTTTATATGGATATATTAGAAACTTTACTATTTGTGGATATGTCAGAAAATTTGCTGTCTTTGGATATGTTAGAAGCCTCTTTATCTATGGGTGTTTTAGAAGGTGCGGGTTTGTGTCACTGACTATTGGATACTAAAAGCCAAATCAGCATGCACTTTCCAACAATATAGAGACAGTGGGAGATATTAAGAGAGGTAGTGAGAGAGAGAGAGAGATTTAAGTAGAGACAATGAGAGAGATTAACAGAGGTAGTGAGAGAGAGTTAGTTAAGTAGAGACAGTGAGAGAGATTAAGAGAGGTAGTGAGAGAGAGTTTTAAGTAGAGACAATGAGAGAGATTAAGAGAGGTAGTGAGAGAGCTTTAAGTAGAGACAGTGAGAGAGATTAAGAGAGGTAGTGAGAGAGAGTTAGTTAAGTAGAGACCGTGAGAGAGATTAAAAGAGGTAGTAAGAGAGAGAGAGAGAGAGAATTAAGTAGGGACAGTGAGAGAGATTAAGACAGGTAGTGAGAGAGGGAGTTAATTAAGTAGAGACTGTGAGAGAGATTAAGAGAGGTAGAGAGAGAGAGAATTAAGTAGAGACAGTGAGAGAGATTAAGACAGGTAGTGAGAGAAGCAAACCCAGGACGCTTTTAAGCAGACCTCTTGTACCAGTGGGTTCCATATTTTATACTTTTATATTCTTCCTCTTAAAAAAAAACAACTCTGTTTTATGTTATTGATGTTGTTTTTTAATTGGTAAAGGTTTATTTATTTTTTTCATTTAATTTGACAGCACAAAGGTACAATAATATTTCTTTTGGTAAACAGCAGTAAATCTGACGGCCAACAACAAAGGTGCAGGGGAAGATGAAATAACAGCCGAAATGTTAAAAGCTGTTAACAGCGACAACATGAGCCAGTTTCAGAGAATGTTTAATAAGGTTTTGAAAGAATAAAAAATCCCATCTAAATAGGAAAATGGAATCATTGTTAGAATAAAGAAAGCAACCTTAGCGATTGCAATAACTGGAGAGGAGTAACCTTACTATCAGTTGTGTCAAAAGTATTTTGCAAAGTTATTCTGAATATAATTAAGGATGTAGTGGATGCTGCAATGAGAGAAGAACAAGCAGGATTTGGAAAAGGGAGAAGCTGTCTCGACCAGATCTTTACTCTAAGAATAATACTTGAAGAATATATTGAAATGCAAAAGCCGTTGATCCTGGACTTCATTCGTTCATTCATTTGCATGTCCCTTGCGAAACATTGCCTCCCTAACAGCTCTCCTGTAGGCCTCTCGGTTGTGAACAAGATTGCCTGCAGCTGATGCATCCATCTGCAGATCATCAACGATGTCTTGAAGCTATCTTCCCTTTGGTCTTCCTCTCTTTCTTTTTCCCACTATGTACCCTTCCAAGACGGTCTTCTCTACATTATCATGACGTTTAATGTGTCCAAAATATTTAAGTTTTCTCTCTTTAATCCTCTTTACTAGCCAGCCTTCTTCAATATTAAGTTCTTGTAGTATGGATATATTTGTTCTTTTTTGTGTCCATGATATCTGAAGAACTTTCTGTAGGATTTACATTCAAAGGCATTTATGTGTTTCTCAGCTGTTTTGTTAAGTGTCCAAGTCTCACAGGCATATGTTGCGATGGCAAAGATGCATGCCCTTAAAAATCTTATTTTTGTGGTTCTGTCTGTTCATCTCCACAGATTCTTTAGTTGTTTTACTTTCTGTGATAGATGTCCTCCTTTTAATTTCCCTCATTGTATCTCCATTACTAGTTAGCAGTGATCCAAGATATTCAAAACTCTCCACTTCTTCCAATTTTTCATCATCGATACATATTTCACCTGGCTTGTTTGTTTTGTCGCTTGTTATCAATTTAGTTTTCTTCGCATTGACATAGAAGTTTTGCTCTTCGCTGTTCTTACAGACTGACATAATTAGTTTTTCCTTTTTGTGTTATGGACAGTAATACTGTGTCATCGGCATATCTAGTCTGTGGTATTTCACAACCTCCAATTGTTATGGCATCGTAATATTCTTTGTCTACATCTTATCTAACATTCCTCGTTATGTTTCCAGTATACAAGTTACATAAGTAAGGGGACGGACACCTGGTTTTATGTCAAACCAACTTGTTGTTTCACCATTTATCCTTACTACTGCTTGTTGGTCTAGATACAACAGTGATGTTAATTGTATCAAATGTGTTGGAAATCTCATAATTCCATTATTTCCCAAAGTTTCTGGTGTTGTACACAATCAAATGCCTTTGAGTAGTCCATAAAGGATAAATATAGATTCACATTAAACTCTCTGTATTTCTCTATTATTAATCTTATATTGAATATATGATCTCTTGATCCTCTTCCTTGCCTGAAATCAGCTTGGACTATATTGACTTCTTCTTCTATTTTCTTCATGGTTTTGAACAGAATTTTACTGGTATGACTAATCAGGGCAACAGTTCTGTAGTTTGTGCATAATTTCAGGTTACCCTTTTTTGGGAGTGGTATGAATACAGTTCTTTTCTATTCTTTTGGCCAAATACCTGGATGCCATATCTTTTTACATAGTGCATGATAGATTGTTGCACATTCCTTTCATCCTTCTTTAATAAGTTCAGCTGTTGTCTCATCACGTCCTGGTGATTTACCATTTTTCAGATTCTTTATTGCCCATAAAACGTCTTCTGTTGTCGGTTCTTTCTCTTCCAATAATAATTCACACTGTTGATTTCTGCTTTCACAGTCAGTTGTTTCATACATTCCTCTGCAATATTCCTTCTATCTTTCTAGAATTTCCTCTGTCTCTGTCAAGGTATTCCCCATCTCATCACAAATTAGCTTAGGTGTGACATTTCTCGTCAATGTCTTCATTTGCTATATGGAGGAGAAAGACCAGAATTAACACCAGATACTGAAAACTGTGAGGGACCACCAATACTTGAAGAGGAAATCATAGATGCCATCAAACACATGAAGAAAAGAAGAGCGACTGGGCCTGATAATATAACAATAGGAGAAATAGAGGCACTAGAGGAGACAGGAATAAAAATAATAACCAAGTTACTGAATGACATTTACAACAGTGGTTATATTCCCAGTGACCTGATTAAATCCACGTTTATAGCACTACCAAAGAAACCAGGTGCAAAGGAATGTGACGACCACCGGACTATCAGCCTCTCATGTCACATAACGAAGCTACTTCTGAGAATCATTATGAGAAGAACAAGGGAAAAGATAAAAATGGAAATAGCAAATGAACAGTTTGGATTTGTTGAAGGAAAGGGAACACACAATGCCATTTATGCTTTACGAACACTAACAGAAAGAGCTTTAGAAGTACAGAAAGATCTCTACTTATGCTTCATTGATTACACCAAGGCATTTGACAAGGTGAAACATAATGAAATTATTAAAATGCTTGAAGACATCAATATAGATGGCAAAGACCTGAGGATTGTAAAACATCTATACTGGCAGCAAGAAGCAGCAGTTCGAGTTGAAAATAGAATTGGAAAATATCAACCTATAAAACAAAGGGTGCGACAAGGATGTGTACTATCTCCAGACCTTTTTTCTCTGTATAGCGAGAATATTCTAAGAACAATCATCACAGAACCAGGCATAAAAATTGGAGGATACAATATTAACAACCTTCGGTATGCTGATGACACAGTACTGATAGCTGAGAACCAACAAGACCTGCAAAATCTCTTGAATAAAGTCGCCAAAGAAAGTGAACAGAAAGGCCTTACTTTGAACATCAAAAAGACAGAGACTATGGTTATATCTAAGAAACAGAATCCACCAGCATGCAGTATTAAATTAAACGGAACTGTTCTAAAGCAGGTGCAGAAATTCAAATACCTTGGAGCAGTAATAACATCAGGTGGGAAATGTAGAACAGAAATTAGGAACAGAATAGGCCAAGCAAAGACTGGATTTCAGAGAATGAGAAACATATTGACCAACACATCCTTATCAATGAATGTTAGAAAACGAGTCCTAAAATGCTATATTGAACCTATCTTGTTATATGGAAGTGAATCATGGACAATAGGCAAGTCTGCACAAAAATCATTGGAAGCAGCAGAAATGTGGTTTATTAGAAGAATGTTGCGAATCCCTGGACAGCAAAAATAACTAATGAAGAATGTAGGAGAAGAGCTGGAGAGACAAAAAACCTTGCCAAAAAGATAAGAGAGAGACAATGTACTTTCATAGGACATGCAATGAGAAGAGGGGGAATTGAAAATATTATAACAACAGGAAAAATAGAAGGAAGAAGATCAAGAGGAAGACCAAGAGAAATGATACTGGACAGTCTGACGGGATGGTGTGAGAGGAGATCACCAACTGAGCTGATGGCCTGCATGAAGGATCGTGTACTCTGGAGAAGCATAATAGCCAACGCCAGTCGGCACGGCACATGATGATGATGATGATGTCTTCATTTCTTTAAACATTTCACTATCTCTTCCACACTTCTGATGTCCTTCTGTTCTTTCACAACAATCTTGTATGTTTTGTTCTTTGTCTTTTATTATGTTTCTTCGTACTTCTTTTGTTAAAGATTTATATTTCTCTTTGTTGTTGTTTGTCACTTTCCATTGCGTCTTCATTCCTCTACGTTGTTTTATCAGTTCTAGTGTGCCTGCTGTAATGAATCCATTCTTTGTGTTTTCTTTACTGGAACCATGTCTTCAGCTGTCGTTATTGAGATATCTCTGGCCTGCGTAGCCGATTCATCTGGTGTCATCTCCTCTTGTACATCCATCAGGATTTCGAAACGGTTCTTCAATTCTATACTGTATTGTTCTGGTATTTTTGTAAGATCAAAGCGAAGTGGTCTTGATCCCGTAACTGTCTTTTTATATTTATCTTCATGTCTGCTATTAATAATTCATGGTCCGTGTCACAATCAGCACCCGATAAAGTTTTTACTGATGTTATACTTGATCTCCACTTATAGACTTTAAAAAGGCATTTGGTAGTTTACACAGAAAATCACTGTGGAGAATTTAAGCCTATATGGAATACCATCTAAAACTGTCAACATCATTAAGGATCTCTACAACGAATATGTTTGTGCAGTCAACACAGAAGAAGGAATGAGTGAATGTTTCCAGATTGAAACAGACATGAAACAAGGATGTATATTATCTCTCTTGCTTTTCTGGAATTGCCATAGACTTCATAATGAAAAAATGCTGCACAGGTAAAACGGGCACTCATTGGGTACATGGGACCCACCCAGAAGATCTTGATTTTGCAGATGACTCAACTCTTATCAGTGACAATGTGAACTCGATGCAAGAAAAAACAGATACCATGTCTTCACTGGCTAGCAAAATAGGGCTTGAAATTAACAAGTTAAAGGTTCTAAGGACTGCAAACGCGCCACAAACAGCCTCTGGCAGTCAAGTCCAGCTCCTGGCCTTCCCGTGGCAGAACTGTTTAAACTGACAGGAGAAGGGGCGAGGGCGAATATCTGGCGCCTGAAAACCAGTTACTTAGGGTAGATGAGTGTCACGTTTGGTAGCTCATCTGCCGCTGTTGGCGAGATCTTCAGCTGCCGTGCGTGGAGCGGTGCTCTTCCCGGCCAATGAAGAAATTTGCAAATGAGGTTGCCGCGCAGCATCACTGCGGAAAAGGTGGTTGAAAGGATAAATCGAAGCAAACAGTCAAATCAAGGCACCTCTGGTCTGGAGGTCGGCCACGTCCTGAGTGCAGTCATATCGGGTGAAATGCATGAACCGGCTTGTCCCAGAGGTTAAGTCACTGCTGGCTTGACTCTTCAAATGCCGCGCGTGGAGTGAAGCTCCTCCCGGTTAAGGAAGTAAATGCGGAAATAAAGGTTGCTGTGCGGCGCCGATGGGAAAAGGTGGTGGAAAGTGAAGTTTAACCTGGTATGTCCAGTAGTATCGCTACGAGAGCTATACCACAGCGCCTCTGCTCTAGAGGCCGCCTACGTCCGAAATACACCTACACTGGTGAAATATGCCTAAACCGGCACACACCAGGGGTGGAACTCGATGGCTAGACATATCATGCCACCTCCGCTCTAGAGGTCGGTAACGCCTGATAAACACCCATACTGGTGAATTTTGCCTAAACCGGCTCATACCAGGGGTGAATCTTGAAGGCTATGAATGTCACAGTACCTCTGCCCCAGAGGTCGGTCCCGTCCCAAACACGCCCATACTGGGAAATGCCTAAACCGGCTCAACCCAGGGGTAGAAGTCACTAGTGGCGAGGATTCGTCCTCCTGGACAAAAGCTCCATCCTGGTCACAACTAGGAAGGGTAGCGGCCACAACCGCAAAATGCTGAAGTCGGAGACACTGGACCAGGGAAGTCTAGATAGGCAACCACCTCTCACCCGGCGGGGATGTCTGCGTATCCTAATCACGCTGAGGTTTTCCGGTGAGAAAGTCCAACCCTGGACTGGATGGGCAACCACCTCTCACCCGGCGGTGATACACGGGTATCTCAAAACACGTCGAGGTTTTCCGGTGAGAAAGTCCAACTCTGGCCTGGGTGGGCTAACGCCTCTCACCCAGCGGGGATGCACTGATATTCCAAACACGTCGAGGTCTTCCGGTGAGAAAGTCCAACCCTAGACCAAACTGGTGCAATGAAAACCACGGTGTCACGCAATCCCGCTTCTGAGACCCACCAAGAATACAGGCTAAAGCACTGTGATACTCTGAACCCCTTGTGGTCCTTTCGTGGAACTCGTGTGGTCTATTTTGGACCACACAGGGGACCACGGGACCTAACGAGGACCACATGCGTGAATTCAGTAGGTTCACAGTGCGGTTTTTGGTGGTAGAAGTGAACGAAGAATAAGAAGAAGAAGAACAAGTTAAAAACACAAATAATGGAACTTCCCTTTACTCAAAAAGGAAACATATACGTAGATGGAGCAGCTGTTGAAGAACTACACCAATTTGCATAACTCGGCAGCTACATAGACCAGGATGGTGACACCAGAAAATAAGTTTAAACTAGAATTACAAAAGCAGCATTGACCTTCAAGAATCTTGAGAACACATGGCACTCAAAAGTTATAAGCACAAAAACCAAGTTAAGACTATTAAATTCAAATGTAATTTCCACCCTCATTTATACATGCGAAAGCTGGAAAACAACTTTAAATTAGAAAAGCAAATGCCTAAGAAAAATACTCGGTATAAAGTGGAACCCATTCAAAAACAGTGCCCTATATGACGTTAAACGCGTGGGAAAGATATAAGAATTATCACCTGCATATATTTTACGTTAGCAGTGTTTAGGTGATCTCACGTTACCTGTGCGTAAGTAATCTGACGTTACCTGTGCGTAGGTACTCTCATGTTACTTGTGCGTAAGTAATCTCACGTTACCTGTGCGTAAGTAATCTGACGTTACCTGTGCGTAAGTAATCTGACGTTACCTGTGCGTAGGTACTCTCATGTTACCTGTTCGTAGGTACTCTCATGTTACCTGTGCGTAAGTACTCTCATGTTACCTGTGCTTAGATAATCTCACGTTACCTGTGTGTGAACAGGAAGTTTGTAAGAGGTGCAAAACTATTTTATCTATTCCCCCCCTCTCCCCACTACCCTGGTACCCCCCCCCCCCGGTCTTGGTTACCATATTGATTAACTATTCTCATTCCATCACCTACCTCCCTCGCTCTCTCGAGAACGCTCTGGACAAAGAGTGATGCACCGACTGGAACCACCCACCCACCCTCCCCCCACCTAAACCTCATTGAGTCTACCTGAGTTTGAATGATTTTCCATTGTTCTAAGTTGTAAAATCGCATTACCCTTATTCTGCATCATCCATCTTCGTCATCATCATCGTTTCATTAATAAGTGATCTATCTGCTCGAAACTCGTACATTCTGTACCTTAAAACTGGGGCGGGGGGGGGGGCCTAGTTAAATGTAGAGAAGGAGTGGGGGAGGCCTCCCGTGTGGCTGTGGCAGAGCAGCTATTGATCAGGATTTAAGCGTTTTGTTTTTTTTAGCATGGCGTTCCTATCTTCCAGGGTGGGGACACGTGGTCCCTGATGCATCTTTGACTAGCTCTCGTTGTTTTCATGACTGTTACGTTTTGTACGCAACGCATGGAAACAAGAGTTGGACTACGCTTTCTTGCGCGTGCCTGGACCGTTTTGACAGTCTGCCTTGTGTTTTGTTCCTCGCTTTACCGAGTTCTCCGTTCAGCAGCACAGCATTTGTACGACCTCAGGGCAGGGGTAATCGACTAGGCTCGGCTACTAAGCTCAGCTCTAGGGGGGTTTTTCGGATGTGGAAGAGCCACAGAAGGCTTTAGATCTTTGGGGGATGCAGCGTTAGATTTAGCGGCTAGCCCCGCGCCAGGGTAGCAACTTGGCGTTGACAGTAGAGCAACGAGCAACAAGCAACGAGCAACACGCAACGAGCAACAAGCAACAAGCAACGAGCAACAAGCAACAAACAACAAGCAACGAGCAACAAGCAACGAGCAACAAGCAACAAGCAACTAGCTCTATTGGCCTGGTTAACTTTAGTCTCAGTGTGCTCATATATTTCTGGATTTGTGCAATAAGTTGCACCTGGGCCCAACCAGGGGGTGGGGGAATGAGGGGGGTAGAAGGCGAGGGGGTCCATTCGATACGTCATAGCGGGGCCAGGATTGACTTCTTTAGTTGCTTTTTTTTGGGGGGGATAGGGGGTAGGGGAAGGCGCTGTTTAGGAAAACAGAATGGCCATTCAATAGGATAAGGGGCCCCCGGGAAGGGGGTATGAAGGGGAGTGGGAAGAAAGAGCTGTTTGGGAGGGGGGGGGGGTTTGAGATAATTTTGCATCTCGTTTAGGTGTCTGATTTTTACTCTAACGTGTCAACAAGTGTCTTTTTTTCTGTTTGTCTGTCTACATTTTGTTGTTGTTGTTGTTGTTGTTGTTGTTGTCTGCATGGGCAGGTATACATGCCAGACATGACATATACTGCTAGAAAGATGCCAGAGAGAAACAGATACTGTTATGTATATGTCAAACATATTGTTCCACGGTTATTGTTTCTAGCTGATATGTGTATATATCAGAGGATTTAGGGGCCTGTTGTGGAACTAGGCTTATAAGAGAAATGACGGCTGCAGTAAAAAGGGTTCTAATAATGAAAGTAAACAGAGGTGCATGGTTCAGTTTTACAAAAAAAGATAGAAAGAGCGAGGAAAATGGGCAGAAGGTGGCAAGTAGGCTTATGTGGCTGCTTATGTTATTTGTTTTTCATCGAATCTGTTCCTGTCACGTTAACTGTCCGTCTGTATTGCCATCCATCCGTCTTGTTCCTTCGTTTATCCATCAATTTAACCAGACGTTCGTCCATCCATCCATCCATCCATCTGTTCCATCCATCCATCCATCCATCCATCCATCCATCTGTTCCATACATCCATCTGTTCCATCCATCCATCCATCCATCCATCCATCCATCCACCCATCCATCCATCTGTTCCATCCATCCACCCATCCATCCATCTGTTCCATCCATCCATCCATCCATCCACCCATCCATCCATCTGTTCCATCCATCCATCCATCCATCCATCCATCCATCCATCCATCCATCCATCTTTTTTTTATCTGCCTGTCCGCATTCCGCCTGCCTGTCTATGTTTTTTCTGTCTGTCGGTTGCGAATTTTTATATAAGTGTTTAACTTCTTCTTCTTCTTCTTCTATTGTTCTTTATTCGGTTTTCTCTTTTTAATACCTCCCCCCCCCCAACCTTAAACTTTGTTAAGATGGACCATTTTGTCCCAGGGGTATCACAAGTTATCATACTGGATATGGGTAAGTGACAACCAACTCTGTGGCCCGGGTGAAGATCACTATCTTCCCCGTTTATATACACAACCCAAACCGTTCAACCCTTTATTACTCTTTTGTTTGGGAGCATGGGTAATCTTGAGCCTACAGCATGAGTGGCTTCCACTTCCCCACTGTTGCCCCAACTATTTTCCAACCCAGGATCTTTTCTTTTTTTGGGCGTTCCTCTTGTCTGGGTCCGCTACCCTGGGCGATCATATGTATAGTGAAAATAAATGGCCTGATCTAAAATGCAATCTTCTCATTCATCACTAGCAGGCAAAATATAACTTAACGCCATGTATATAAACATTTCAACACAAACTATTTAATACTAATAATATTCTATGATCTCAATATTTTGCCAACTCAGAATCGTGCACAAGTATGTTATACGTTACATGATATATATTCCAAGTCTTTTCTAACTCTGATAAGAGGTTTCCCGATTTGGCAACCCACAACACAACTAAACATCTCATATATGAAGATAGGTTATATTTAAAATACATGACAACTCAGCATTTTAAAGTTACTTCGCAAACATATGCATATATATATACATATATATATGTATATATATATATATATATATATATATATAACTTCAACATTACGAATATATGTATATTTTCCCCAACATATGAGTCTGCTAGCCTTAACTAAACATATATCATTGACGTCTGACACTAAATATTACGTGGCCCTTACTGGACATTACAATAACAAACAATTATGACTCACAAACGAGGCAAGCATCAGGCGGCAATGCGAGATTTAATAGCTTACTGCTAATTACAGATATACACTTCCGCCCAAGCCATGTGCCACAACGAGACTGCCCTAGTGCAGCTCTCCGCGCGTCTCTCTCCCAGATTCCTAGATCACGTGATATGCCTTCATTTGCATACTGGTGGTAAGGTGGGATGTGAGTGAACCATGTGTTTTGGTTTTCCTGCCACGCTAACCGAACCCTCTCGCTCATCCATCCATCCATCCATCCATCCATCCATCCATCCATCCATCCATCCATCCATCCATATTTTTTTTAATCTGCCTGTCTGCATTCCACCTGCCTGTCTATGTTTTTCTGTCTGTCGGTTGCTTTTCTCTGTATTTTACTCAGCTGTCTCTATAACTTTCTCTCTGGTTGTATGGCTCTCTGTCTGTCTACCTGTCTGTCTGTCTGTATATATATCACACACACATACGCACACACACTGCAGTCAAGCGCCGATTACTGGCCGACCGAGTAATGGCCGTTGTTACTAACTGCCGAGATTCCTCATATATATATACATTATTAAAGAAGTACTAAGAAACAATGTTTTGCACACACGCAGTAAAACAAGTTCCAACATCAGCGTGTCTTTGGTTGTGTGCTTCCTACCATCCAATGCCTTGGCAACTAGTGCGGGATATTTAGCCTGGGATGTGGATCTTTCATTTTTTATTCAAATCTGTAGGCATCATGCCTCCTTGAACTCGCTCATTTAATGAGTACAGAATTTATGCACGCGGATTGACAAGTACCAACCATTTGTTCCTGCGTTGTGATTCATTTCAGCACAGTTATTCTGCTAATTTGCAGGTGCGATGTCACTTTTTTTAAGTGATGGTAAATGCGTCTATTCTTTTTTGTAACGTGCTAAAGTAGTGGACTGTACTTAGTGTCTGACCTCCCGAGATACGGTCAGGTACGGTCAAATCGACTTACGGCCATATACGGCCAAATCAACTTACGGCTAGGTACGGCCAAATCAACTTACGGTCAGATAGGTCAAATCGACTTACGGCAGACACGGCCAAATCCATTTACGACCAGATACGGCCAAATCCACTTACGGCCAGATGGCCATTCCCATCTGCAGCCGTACAACGGCTCACTACTTTCATTCCCATTGCTCAGAGACGACTCGTTTCTACCTGTGTTTTCCTCCTTCCTAAATTCTTGCCGCGACTGTCCAGTCGTATTCAGTAGCTTGGGAAACACTGTGTGCAGGTAGCTAAAAGGCGCTCGGGAAGTGAGCTTTGATATATGAGTGTGTCACCGGGCTCTGATTTCCGAGTTCCCTGGTCGCAGGGAGACAGGTGTGAAAAATGTCAGACACGCGCAAGTGACGAGCACGGCCATCCTTCCAGGAGCGCGTCTCGTTAAGTTATTTATCTGCTTTTTTATTTGCTGAAATCCAGAAACTATCAGGATTATCTTAGGTTTTTTTTCCTTACTGGAATACTGCATAGGATTCTCTGAATGAATGGCATAGTGTAGCAGATTCCAACAAAGAACGGTCTTCTTCTTCTTCTTCTTCGTTCGGGGTTGTTGGTCACATCAGATCCTGACCCCTGTCGGCTTAGCAAAGTCCACAGTCCTCTCCAGATCATGAACCCTGTCGACATAGCAAAGCCCACAGTCCTCTCCAGATCGTGCACACTGTCGGCATACCAAAGCCCACAGTCCTCTCCAGATCCTGATCCCTGTCGACATAGCAAAGCCCATAGTCCTCTCCAGATCCTGATCCCTGTCGACATAGCAAATCTCACAGTCCACTCAAGATCCTGATCCCTGTCGATATAGCAAAGCCCACAGTTCTCTCCAGATCCTGACAGAAGCCCCAAAGCTTTTGCCCCAAGCTTGTGTCCTCTGGCCATGTCTCTCTTCTCATGTCCCCATGGTTTGGATGCTCTTGAAGGATATGTTCTGGAGTCTGGACTCCACTGTCACATGGACACTCGTTCATCCGTGACCTGAAACGAAAACGTCGAAACTCACGTGTACTTGGAGACCTTGAAAATGTTACGAACTTGATATGTCAGTAATTAATAGACAGCCTTTAATGGTTAGCTCTCGGTTTCCGAGGGGTCTAAGGGGTTTCCCTGGCCTGTTATAAAAACAAATATTAGGAGACTGGACTAAGGTTGGACTAAAATGTTGAGCATTTAAAATCCCCCACCCCCAACCTCTCTCCCTCTCTCTCTCCCTCTCCCTCTTTCTCTCCCTCTCCCTCTCTCTCTTCCTCTCTTTGTTATCTTAAACTGCTCTTACAGACACCGAATACAATTAATTGTTTTCTGAATAGTCCCGAAAATTTTGTTTAGTAGATAGTCATTTATAATGTATGTAGTTACTTCTGTACTGAGTGAATGTTTAAGAGCGAAACGTAAATGTTATATTTTATTTTATGTCTCTCAGCTTCAATGTTTGTTATGTTTGTTATATGAACAGCATATTTGTAGAATGTCTGGAATAGAGTGAAAGATGTATGATAAAGGGCAGAATGTCAGACGGGCCTGTGTGCCCAATTCTTAACCCTTTTGAAATAAAGATCAATCAATCAATCAATCAATCAATCTCTCTCTCCCCTCTCTCCCCCTCTCTCTCCCTCTCTCTCTTCTTCTCTCTCTCCCTCTCTTTCCCCTCTCTCTCCCTCTCTCTCTCACCCTCCCTTTCTCTCCCTCTCTCCCTCTCCCTCTCTCTCCCTCTCCAAACTAACTGACTGAGAATAAGGCCCTGGAATACTGGATAAAAACCTTCAGGGATATATTTGACAAGCATGTTCCTATTAAAGAGGTGAGAGTTAAATATCAAGTGAAGTGGCCCTGCATAACACCTGAGATACTGCACGTCATGAGGGAAAGGGGATCAGACCCACAAAAATAAGGAATTCACTAGTTACCGATTACTTAGAGATAGAGTTCAGTATTTAATCTGGCAAAGAAAAGAGAAATTACTTTAGGATCACAGTTCAGAATAAATAAGACAGTAAGTATGTCTGGAAAGCAATTAACATTCTTGCAAACAAGAGAAAACAGTCTGACTTGCAGAGTTATAATCATGTTCCCGCTTGTGCTGAGTTAGCTATCACTTCAGAGAAGAAGTCAGTATCTTAAAATCTTCACTACCAACACTTGCTTTTGATTTAAGCGAATAAAATAAATTTATAGGTAGCAAATGCGCAAATCTAAAGCAACCCAGTATTCCTTTCATGTCAGAAAGTTTACAATTATCTTTCATCTTGAAACAACAACACAACAGGAGTTGATGAAATCAGCAACAAGATATTGCGCTACTCTGCCCCGGTAATTACAGGTACATTAACATACATTTACAATCAGTGACTGTAATGTGTAAACTTTGTTATTTTCCTCAGGCTTTTAAAATTGCAAAAATATATCCCCTTTTTAAATCTGGTTCGGAGAAAAATCCCTCGAGCTATAGACCAATTTCCACTCTATCAACTTTGTCAAAACCCCTAGAAAAACACATACAAAAAACAATCTTACAACATATGCAAGAAAATGATTTGATTGTTGACTGTCAGTCAGGTTTTAGGCCGAAACATTCCTGCCACACAGCTCTCACAAAAATGACAGAATGTTGGTTATCAAATATAGACGATGATAAATTATGTGGTGCTGTCTTTGTTGACTTTAAAAAAGCATTTGATATGACTGATCATGAAGTCCTAGTTAGAAAGCTTGAGACTTATAGATTGCACCCTGACTTGACAAAATTTATTACATCTTTTCTTTCCAACAGACAACAGGTAGTTTGCCTCAAAAAGTCAAGTTCATCTGTGGTTGATAATGGCGTTCCACAGGGATCTATTCTTGGTCCTCTCCTGTTTACCATCTTCATCAATGATCTTCCACTTCATCTCAAAAAATCATCTTGTGACCTCTGCTGATGACTGCACAGTTTACACTAGTGACAATGACTGTATTAACCTTGAGCCAACTCTTCAAATTGAAGTAAACAGTCTAATTAACTGGAGCAACAACAACAGAATACCAATAAACACCAGCAAAACAAAATCCATGCTCATTACAACTGGATAGAAATTAACAAATTCACCAACAACAACACTACAGCTCCATGCTGGAACTTCACAGATTGAGAATGTTAGTGAACATAAAATTATAGGTCTCATGATTGACCACCACCTCAGCTGGAATCATCATGTAGACAATCTAACCAAACTCAATGCACAAAAAGTTACCAATTTATTAAAATTAAACATTTTCTTGACATAGGCACTAGAAGAATATACTACATATCACAGATACAAACATATTTGGACTAGTGGTCCATAGTCTGGGATGGTTGTTCCATGACAAACATGAAAAGACTTTACTCACTTCAAAAACGAGCAGTAAGACTTATAGATGACAAACATACAGAACGTATTAGAAATAGTGACAAACATCTTGATATTCTACCCTTCAAGAAGAGATTTCTTTTCAACAAGGCCAAGTTAATTCATAAAACTCAATCGCACAATGCTCCACCCTATCTGTGGTCGTTGTTCAAATCCAACCCAAAACACAGTCAACGCTTAAGCAATTGTACTCTGCCAAAACCAAGGCTTGACATGTTTTAAAAAAGCTTCTATTACTCAGCTGCCTACCTTTAGAATACTCTACCAATTCACGTAAAACTTATAAGCAATATTCGTTCTTATTACTTTAAACTTTGTCAACGTCTGTTGACAAAGCATAGTCTAAAATAGTTTAAAGTATGGCTTGATTGTTGTAATTTTTTAAATATTGCTTTTCTATAAATTTGTTAGTTTTGAATGAATGTAAGAATGCAAGTTTATTTCATGTTGTTGCATAAATCAAACTGTAGAGTGTATGGACATGTTTATTATTTATTATTTAATTGTGTCTTCATGATTATTATGCTCATTAACAAATACTGAAATGAATTCAAGAACAATGCAGAGATAAGACAGATGACTGAACAACAACCAGTCTCACGGGTGATCAGGAAAAGGAGATGGACATATGTTGGCCACTTGATGAGAAGAAATGAGCAGAGAATCCCAAAACAAGCTATCAAGTGGAACACAACAGGCCGAAGAAAAAGGGGCAGACCGCGTGAAACTCTGAAGAGAACATTATTAAGAGAGGCCAAGTTAACAGGCATAAAATCCTTTGATGAGGTTGAAAGACTCGCCGAAGACAGGAAAAATTGGCGAACTACTTTGCGAGCCCTATGTGACGTCTAACGGCACGGGAAGGATATAAGATAAGATAAGATAACAAATACTGAATGACCGTGACTGAGTTAAAGCTGTATGATGAAGGGTAGAATGTCAGACGGGCCTGAGTGCACAATTCGTAACCCTTTGAAAATAAAGTATGTTCTTTCGTTCGTTCTCTCTCTCTCTCTCTCTCTCTCTCTCTCTCTCTCTCTTGCACTCTTTTGATATGTTTTTTTCCTCATGTAATTTGTATACTTGCATTAAATCGAGTGTGTGGGAAGAATGAAAGATGGAGTGATGAAGGGCAGAATGTAAGACGGGCCTGCATGCCGAATTCCTTACCCTTTAAAAATAAAGATCATTCATTCATTCATCCTCACTCTCTCTCCCTCCCCCCCCCCTTTCTCTCTCTCTCTCTCTCTAAGCTCTTAAATATCGCTGTTGTAAAAAAAAATGTCCAATAATATGAAAAATATGAGAAAACAGGCAAGAGCAGAACTTTGCTTCTGAATAATGGATAAATCGAGAAAAACATTATAATTGCTGCTTTTAACTAAATCTAAAGTTTTGTTCTGCTGTCCAGTGGCGATGATGATGATGACGATGATGACGATGATGACGATGATGATGATGATGATGATGATGATGATGGTGATGATGATGATGATGATGATGGTGATGATGATGATTATGATGATGATGATGATGACGATGACGATGATGGTGATGATGATGATGTTGATGATGATGACGATGATGATGATGACGATGACGATGATGATGATGATGACGATGACGATGATGATGATGATGATGATGATGATGATGATGATGATGATGATGAAAAGCTAACTATCTTTCCTCATCTCGTGACCTGAAGTCTTCTTAAAGAGCTGCTGTATTAGGAGTCGCCACAGTTAACTTTTCCACAATGACGACCGACCACTCCCATCTCTGTCTCCGCTTTAGATAACGACGACAACAATATCTCACGATAACGACAGCAGTGATGAGATGAGAAGAACAGGTATTCCCCCCACACAGCATAAATCGTAGCGACCTTTCTTTTTTCTGTCAGTTTCGGGTTTCTACATGTTGACCAAAAAAAAGACTGCCCTGATCGTTTTGAAAATGTCACAGACTTGATATATCGATAATTAATTCACAGTCTTTGATGGTCAGCTCTCTGTTTCCGAGGGGTCTGCTGAGATTCCTGGTCTGTTACAAAAAGAAAGCTGCATCAATAATAACGATAAATCATGGTTATAAACTTGTGGCTTCTCCCTGCTGACAACTGACATCGTCAAATGATTGTCTGTCATTATGACGTTTCAAGGACTTTCCTGTTTCTGTAATGTTGTCGATGGAACAAATCTCGCTTTTTTTTCCTACATTTTCTTCTAGACCTTTTCAGTTCAGCTCTTGTGAGACACCAATAACAAGTTATGCAGAACATCTACAGCCTCCTGCTAAGGGTGTAGTGCGTGAACAAGGTAAACTAACGCGAGGAACTTGACAAGAACGCGGTCCTGCACCATAAACCTGGCCGATTCAACCTCCTAGTCAAGTTATATAACGTGAAAAGGCAGACTAACGCGAGGAACTTGACAAGAACACAGCTCTGCACTATAAACCTGGCTGATGCAACCTCTTGTTCAAGTTGTAGGACACGAAAAACCAAGTTTCGAGAAACTTGACAAGAACAAGCCGCTGCACCATAAACTGAGTTGATGCAGCCTTCTCTATTCTTATTTTCCTGGATCATCTTGTCGTTATTCAAGGGTTGTATTGCGCAGCATCACGTCATTTTGTTTGACAACATAAACCCTAACTTGTCATTATGCACTTCTCCCCAGATGTCCATCCTCGCTTTCGAACACGTGTTCTTTTTTAGTGTTGTTAAACACTGACATGCACAGTCTAACAGTTTCTAATAGGAACCAAAGCCTTGAATCCTGTCTTGTTTGCCGCCATCTTGGACTAAGTAACCCACGTGACACTTTCAATCTGCCAAATTGGCTTTCCTTGACCATATTTTTCTCTCGCACCGGATTGGTGGATATTAATAACAAAAACTGTGCAACATCTGCAAGGAGTAAACAGCGCTTGTTTGCATGGTCGTATGATGAGACACAGACGGTTAGGATATAGTTACAGTGGCCATTTTGCTTTTTGTTTTCTTCTGTATTTTTTCCACGCAAAGTAACAACATATAATGTATGAGATGCTAAAACTTGGCAGTATCATAAACGAAGCAGACAATATCATAAACGAAGTAGACAGCACAGTAGCTAGACAGTTACATACTTACTTACATATATATATATATATATAACAACGTAAACATAAAAAAAACACATGCAGACACCTGTATAAGATTGCCATGGTGGAGGCGGTACAAAGTTCAGTAATCATAGGTGTCTGATCTTTGATCGAACCTTAACACCTGTGACTAATGTAGTTTTCATGGCGTACTTGAGGCAGGGTTCGGTAGTTAAAGGTAGCTGATCTATCTCCGATCACACTTTAACGTGATCACTGATCTATCTCCGATCACACTTTAACGTGATCACTGATCTATCTCCGATCACACTTTAACTCCAATTACCAGTGTAGTTTACCTAGTATTACTTGGAACAGTTCGGAAGTTAGCGGTTTTTATATCACCTATCGAACCTTAACACCTGTGATTAATGTATTTTACCCGCATTACCACGGGAGAGGGTTCGATAGTCAGAGGTGTCTGATCTGCGATCGAACCTTAACACCAGTGACTAATGTAGTTTACCTGGTATTACCTGGAGTAGAGTTCGATAGTTGAAGGTATCTGTTCTCTGATCGAACCGTAACACTTCTGACAAGTGTGGTTTACCTGGGACAAAGTGCAGGTAGTTAGAGGTTTATGATCTTCAGGTAGTTAGAGGTTTATGATCTATCTCCAGTCAAACCTATACACGTGTGGCTAATGTGATTTACCTGGTATTAACCTGAATTATCTGGGGAATGATCGGAAGAATGTATAAATACATTTAATTGGTTAGTCAGTCTCTTTGACCAACAATGCTTGGCCGCGACTGGTGATTTTATGGGTAGAACTTTGCGGGAGTTACAAGAAGGGAATTAGAATTTAGTGAGTTTAAATCTGAGAGCTCCAAGCAAAAAAAAAAAAAAGTCAGTTTTAACAGAGAAAGAAATCCTTTCTCGGCCAGATCATGAAGAAAGTATCCATCTCTCAGTGTAAAGTCATCCAGTTTATATTAAGACTTTGAATCAATGTAGTTAATTTAGACTTTGTATATCCTCTTCTATGTTGTCTTCCCATCTCTGACTTGGTCTACCCCTAGGTCTTGTTTCACTCATCTCAGCTTGCCTACCCCGACCACGCCCAGAGCTATACCAGCGGAAGTTTTACTCCTGGCAGGTCCAACCAAGCTGGGAAGGTCTGGGCGGGTAGAGGTCAGACGAAACTTGGACCCTGGTCCTCCAGGTTGGAGGTTGGAGCGTGGGGGCCAACGACCCCATTTTCGGGGAAAAAAGATTAGTGTTATGGAACAGACAGAGAAGCCTTGAAACTGGACGGATAATAATGGATTACGACCTTGGAACGTTAAAAATATAATGAGATTTGGAACATGGAATATAAGAAGCTTATACACACAACGGGCAGCTAAAGAATTACTCTTCCTCTACCCCCGAATTTACAAGGCACAAATGGCACAGACGTCTCCAGCAATAGTTCCAGCTCTATGTACCGCACCACCATCATTTTACATGCTGTCACACCTGAGTGCTCCCTCCGTATCTTATAAATCTGACAGAGTGCTCCCTCCGTATCTTATAAATCTGACAGAGTGCTCCCTCCGTATCTTATAAATCTGACAGAGTGCTCCCTCCATATCTTATAAATCTGACAGAGTGCTCCCTCTGTATCTTATAAATCTGACAGAGTGCTCCCTCCGTATCTTATAAATCTGCCAGAGTGCTTCCTCTGTATCTTAAAAATCTACCAGAGTGCTCCCTCTGTATCTTATAAGTCTGCCAGAATGCTCCATCTGTATCTTACAAATCTGCTCGAGTGCTCCCTCCGTATCTTATAAAATCTGCCGGAGTGTTCCCTCTGTATCTTACAAATCTAATAGAGTGCTCCCTCCGTATCTTATAAAATCTGCCGGAGTGTTCCCTCTGTATCTTACAAATCTAACAGAGTGCTCCCTCCGTATCTTATAAATCTGCCAGAATGCTTCCTCTGTATCTTACAAATCTGTCCGAGTGCTCCCTCCGTATCTTACAAATCTAACGTATTCTCTACTCCCTCAGCTGCCCACGTGTTACGCCTCCTACGAGCAGAGAGCGAGGGCTCACAGGTAAGGGCGAGCCAGTTGACAGACAGTGCAGACATATCAGCCGAAGACTTCAGCGTTTGTGGATGATTTTGCTCATCTTAGTGGGAGGGAGGGGTCAACTTAAAAGAGTGAGGAAACAAACTACGTCTTGTTTTAACATTATTTTAAAAGAATTAAAGGTAGATTTTACTTAACAGAATTCATCACTTGATGTAGATCTTGTAGTCGAGTCTTAACAGCAGACAAATGGATACAGCTGAAAGAAATAAGCAGACAATGTGAGATACTGAAAGTTGTGCCCACGATTTGTATTTCAGTGAAATTCTTAAATATCTATTATTGTTCTTCGGTTTTATTCCAATCATTATTTCTATTTTTTTAAAAACCATTTCTTTTAGTTATCTTCGCCTTTTTTAAAAATTCCTTTCATAGTTCTTTTCTTTTTCTGTTTTTCTTTTACGTGCCTCTCTCTCTCTCTCTCTCTCTCTCTCCTCTCTCTCTCTCTCTCTCTCTCTCTCCTACAACTACAAACTTTTCCAATATCTATTTGATGTCGACTACATGCCTCCATGAATCGTAAAACTTTAAAAAGTTATTTTAGACTGCTCCTACAGACACCGAACTCATTATTCTGAACAGTAATGAAATTTTTGTTTGGTAGATAGTCATTTATACGTGTTTGTAGGTAGTCATTTATATGTGTATGTAGCCAGTCATTTATGTGTTTATGTAGTTAGTCATTTTATGCGTATGTAGTTACTTTATTGTTAATTATGTTTGTTATATGAGCAGCATATTTGTAGAATGTCTGGAACACAGTGAAAGTTGTATGATGAAGGGCAGAATGTCAGACGGGCCAGCGTGCCCAATTCTTAACCCTTTTGAAATAAAGATCAGTCAATCTCTCTCTCTCTCTCTCTCTCTCATACTTCTTATGTGATGTGGGTTTTCTTTTAGCTTACTCTTCTTAGTTCCGGCCAGATGTGTCTGTTTATAGTAAATTATGATCTACTCACTCATAAGGACAGCCTTTTAACTTTCTCTATTTTTATTTCTCTTTCTTATTTTCTGATTGCGGTGGAGTAGATTTATGAATATTCTGTTTTTAACTGTAATTTATGTGTTGTTTCATTTTAATTTGCGTTAATTTGTTTTTTTAAAAAAAATAAACTACGCTATATAAAATACATACATTAGTCAGGTTTCTTTTTCTAAAGAGAAAGAAAATCGATCACGTTTGTAACCTGACGTGACCGGACGGTAATACGGGTTCAGCAGATTGTCTGCTTTGTATGCGTGTCCTATCGGGGCTATTTACATCGTTTTGGTTTTTCTTTTTTAAATTGGAGATGTAAGATAGCCAGGTCGATAAGTGCGCTGTACTCTGGTGGCTATACGGCTACCCGTCCTACCAGAGGTCTGTGGTTCAAGTCCTAGGTACTATTCTTGCTAGTTTTATTTCTCTCACGTCTAAAGTGTTGGTGCTTTTGGTATTTTGTCTGTTATTTTTCAAAAGATAACTATACAGTTCTGTGCTCTGTTACGTTTTTGTATGAAAGCTTGGCTGTTTTCTTATTTGAAAAATGTGTATGGATCCACCGGTGTGCATACAGTTCACTCTCAGTTAACCGGCACCCATGGGGGATTGGTAGATGCCGGATAAATGCAGTTTCTGGTTGCTTGAGAGTTACTATTAAAAATAAGCCTAACTAATACTATACCCCCATACCATACCATACCACACCAAAACACACCATACAATAAACATTGTATTGATTTGACTTTGAAATGCCTGCCTGACTGATTTTGAAATTGGTTTTGATTGATTATATTTGAAATACAGTAATTTAAAAGAAAATTAAGGCAATTAAAGACAAACTTAATTTGAAGTACAGTAGTTAAAAGCAAATTATGACAATTAAAAGCAAACTTAATTTAATGTAACACAGTTTTATTAGAAAAACAGCTCTGTGTACGCAGTGCGCAGTTTTTAGTTAAACGGCAGTCAATAAACTTTTCAGCTTAATGAACTTCACAAACATTTTTTAAAAATTCAAGTAGCTTAGAAAACACACACACACACACACACACAAACACACACACACACACACGCATACACATTTAAGATTGTTACAGCAGGGGTAGAGTTTACTGGGTAGAGAGTTTACTGGGCAGAGAGTTTACTTAGTAGAGAATTTACTTGCTAGAGAGTTTACTAGGCAGAGAGTTTACTGGGTAGAGAGTGTACTGGATAGAGAGTTTACTGGGTAGAGATTTTACTGGATAGAGAGTGTACTGGGTAGAAAGTGTACTGGGTAGAGAGTTTACTGGACAGAGAGTTTACTGGATATAAAGTGTACTGGATAGAGAGTTTACTGGGTATAGAGAGTTTACTGGGTAGAGAGTTTACTGAGTAGAGAGTTTACTGGGTAGAGAGTTTACTGGGTATAGAGAGTTTACTGGATAGAGAGTTTACTGAGTATAGAGAGTTTACTGGATAGAGAGTATACTGGATAGAGAGTTTACTGGATAGGGAGTGTACTGGATAGAGAGTTTACTGGATAGAGAGTTTACTGGGTAGAGAGTTTACTGGGTAGAGAGTTTACTAGGTAGAGAGTTTACTGGGTAGAGAGTTTACTGGGTAGAGAGTTTACTGGGTAGAGAGTTTACTAGGTAGAGAGTTTACTGGGTAGAGAGTTTACTGGGTAGACATAGCATCAGGATCGCCAGGATCTGCTTGTGACGTAGCTGGGACAGGATCAAAAGAAGAAGAAGAAGAGCCGGTTGTTTGAGTTCCGGTTAACAGAGAGTCTGCTGTATATTAAATGTTCATTATACAAGTAACTGCACTAACCCAGTAACGATCCCGTTAATTGTAGTGATGTCTTAATGTCTGCGGTATCTAGCCACATCTACCTGCCGCAGTCGTTAAGCTATCGCTACGATACTAGAATCGATACTGAGTTAGTGCACAGTTATTTTCCGAAAGCACTGTATGTATATATATATATATATATATATATATATATATATATATGAATATATTTCAGATTTTTAACATAACGGTAAACCTACGCTTTCATCCACTGCAGAGTTCATGAACGGAGAGTGATAAACATTCAATCGTAGAAGTTAGAGACAACCTGTCAAACTGTCTTACCAACAGCACCTTCTGCCGGGGCAGGTGTGGATCACAGCCCCCGCCCTCAGGTGAGTTCCTGCTCAGTGTCACTATTATTACAACCCCTCCCCCCACCCCCTCTAAAATTCGTTCAGGTTCCAGCCCTAGATTTGAGGCCCCCGTGAGAATGAGAAAGCATGTGACTCTGAGTTGTTCATGTCCGAAGATTTGTCTTGTGGTTCGCATGTGACTCTGAGTTGTTCATGTCTAAAGATTTGTCTTGTGGTTCGCATGTGACTCTGAGTTGTTCATGTCTTAAGATTTGTCTTGTGGTTCGCATGTGACTCTGGACTGTTCATGTCTTAAGATTTATCTTGTGGTTCGCATGTGACTCTGGATTGCTCATGTTTGAAGATTTGTCTTGTGGTTCGCATGTGACTCTGGATTGCTCATGTTTGAAAATTTGTCTTGTGGTTCGCATGTGACTCTGGACTGTTCATGTCTAAAGATTTGTCTTGTGGTTCGCATGTGACTCTGGATTGCTCATGTTTGAAGATTTGTCTTGTGGTTCGCATGTGACTCTGGACTGTTCACGTCTTAAGATTTGTCTTGTGGTTCGTGTGTGACTCTGGACTGTTCACGTCTTAAGATTTGTCTTGTGGTTCGCATATGAATCTGGACTGTTCATGTCTGAAAATGTGTCTTGTTTTCTTCACGTACCTTTCCGTGTTGAGAGAGCTAATAGACGTTTGGGCTAGGCGGTTTGCGTCACATAAGAGGTTTTCTTTAAAGTACGTGTTATCTCCTCCATCCACCTTATTCTTGACTGACCTTCTCTTTCACACCAGTGTTAGCGTGAATGTTTTCCTCTGGTATTCTGTCTTGGTGGCAGTCGTGTAGCGTGGCCAATCCATTTAACGGAATCTAGAGTGATACTTGCGTTACTCCACCCCTCGCCCTGACGGCTGCCATATCTGATTTTTCGTCTTTTATTGTCGCTTTTAGCATTCTCAGATATTTCGCTTCCGTCGTCATTATTTTCTTGTGTACAGTTACTAGCGTAGAGCAAACTACGATCTTGCATTCCTGCACAAAATATGGAGATCCAGAAAGCTGACCATGGAAATGTAAGACAGGATATTTAAGAGTAATGTCCTAAGTGAACTACTCTATGGAAGTGTATTACTCTATGGAAGTGTATTACTCTATGGAAGTGAATGCTGGAAAACCACCAAAACTATAGAAAACAAGTTGAACTCTTTCCAGACTAAATGTTTACGAAGGATTAGAAGAATATTTTGGCCAATCACCGTCAGAAATATTACCTTGTTGGCAAAAATGCAGAGGAAGCCACCTACAACGTTGAAAGAAGCTGGCGATGGTTGGGTCATGTGCTCTGGATGAGTGACGACTCACAACAAAAACAGCACTAAGATGGACACCACATAGGAACAGAAGTAAGGGTAGACCAAAGGAGACGTGGAGAAAAACAACAAAGAAAATATAACATTTACGTTTCAATATCTATTTGATGTCGACAACATGCCTCCATGGTTCATAAAACTAAAATGTTATCTTTCACTGCTCTTACAGACACTGAATTCAGTTAATTGTTTATTCTGAATAGTACCGAAATTTTTGTTTGGTAGATAGGCAGTTATATATGTATGTAGTTACTTTCTGTACCGAGCGCATGGATAAAGAGGTGAAGGGCAGACGTTTGTTGAAAGCCTTTCCAGAAGCCCCAAGTGCCTTGAGCACTTAAGGTCCAGAGAGACTGATTGATTGATCTTTATTTCCAAAGGGTTAAGAATTGGGCACGCTGACCCATCTGACATTCTGCCCTTTGTCATACAACTTTCACTGTGTTCCAGACATTCTACAAATATGCTGCTCATATAACCAACATAACTAACATTGTAAAGCTGAGAGACATAAAATAAAATAAAATATAGCAGTTACGTTTCGGTCTTATCCATGCACTCGGTACAGAAAGTAACTACATACATATATAAATGCCTATCTACCAAACAAAAATTTCGGTACTATTCGGAATAAACAATTAACTGAATTCAGCGTCTGTAAGAGCAGTCTAAAATAACTTTTAAGTTTTATGAATCATGGAGTCATGTGATCGACATCAAATAGATACTGAAAAAAGTTTGTAGTTGTAGGAAGGAGATAAGTTTATATTTTTTAAACAAGATGGGAGGGTATTTCAAATATGAGCAGCAGAATAAGTAAAGCTTTTCTTGTAAAGGTCAAGTCTAGGTTTTGGAAGACATGTTGTTTAAGCATCGGCTACACTTTGGGCTAAATTTAAATATGTTCATAGATAGGGCGGAGCATGCTGTGAAAGAATTTGATGTACCAACCAATGTTCCCTATAATGATTTGCGGTCTGTGTGCAAAATGTTCAGCTCATGTCCAAAAAAAGTATGTGTGTGTGCAAATGTGCGTAGTAACGTGCGCGCGCGCGCACACACACACACTGTAAAAGCCTGAACATTTAATAACAGGATAAGCCTGTTGTTTTCCTTCGTGGTCTCCCAACTTCGTCTTTAGGGCGCATTGGTGTACACTGTACTAGGAAGGATGCCACAAAGCTAAGTTTTCATTTTTCTTTTTTGTTTATGTGTTGTTTGTTCTTGTAAGTAATCCTTAAAAAAGGGCTGAAGCCGAAATATTGGATGTATGTTTTTCGTTTATACATTCTCAATTTACTTTCATACTTTCTGCCATTTGTGTTTTTTCTCACTTTCCTCATTCCCTCTGTCGCTTTGTAAAATTGAACCATACGCCTCTGTCTACCTTTGTCATAGTTAGGCAACATTATACGGCTTAATTTCTTGAGCTGCTGCTTGGGTGGTGGCCTGTTAATCTAAGATAATGTTGCCTCAAACTTCTCAACCGCCGCGTTATACAAGTGTATAGCCGTGTAGAGTTTCTAGTCCAGTAGATCTCCATCCATTTCTTCGTCGTCTTAGTCATTCTAATTGCCATTGCATCATCATTATCTTCTTCTAGTTCTTTTATCTTCGTCTTTTGCAATCGTCGTCGTCGTCGTCATCATCATCATCACCATCATCATCTTCCTTTGTATACTTATAGTTAATGAATATATTTAGAATTATTTAGTATACGTCTTCTTTCTCTTCTTCCTCTCCGTTCACATTCATTTGCTTACCTGTCTGGACAAGAAGGCAGGCCGCCTCGATGAATGCCATCATCAGCAGGAGGACCTCATTCGTGTGTCCCAGACTCTTCTATCCGTACCCTTTTCCTGAGGCGCTTAAGTTTAGGTTCTTAATCTCCGTAAGAAGACTGCGCTAGAGTTAAGGAAGATTTGAACTCTTTTTCTAGTGTAGGAAAAGTGCGTGTACTAATCAACCAGAGCACTGTTTTCTTTAAAACCTCATTGTCTTATCCAGGTGTCTCAGTAGCAAGGTGGTTATTGCACGCTCTTAGCTACGTCGGTGGTTCAAGTCGGTGATTCAAGTCGGTGGTTCAAGTCGGGCTAGAGGTGCGCTAGTCTTCCAGCTATAGTACCTCCTGGAGCAGAGGCAGTAAAGGCGATGGGGCGTGATGCTAACCTTGTTATCCTATGGTGTCTCGGCTTCTAAGTATGCTATTCTATGGTGTCTCGGCTTCTAAGTATGCTATTCTATGGTGTCTCGGCTTCTAAGTATGCTATTCTATGGTGTATCGGCTTCTAAGTATGCTATTCTATGGTGTATCGGCTTCTAAGTATGCTATTCTATGGTGTCTCGGCTTCTAAGTATGCTATTCTATGGTGTCTCGGCTTCTAAGTATGCTATTCTATGGTGTCTCGGCTTCTAAGTATGCTATTCTATGGTGTATCGGCTTCTAAGTATGCTATTCTATGGTGTCTCGGCTTCTAAGTATGCTATTCTATGGTGTATCGGCTTCTAAGTATGCTATTCTATGGTGTATCGGCTTCTAAGTATGCTATTTTATGGTGTCTCGGCTTCTAAGTATGCTATTCTATGGTGTCTCGGCTTCTAAGTATGCTATCCTATGGTGTCTCGGCTTCTAAATATGCTATCCTATGGTGTCCCAGCTGCTAACTATGCTATCCTATGGTGCCCCAGTTGCTAAGTATGATATCCAATGGTGTCTCGGCTGCTAACTGTGCTATCATATGGTGTCTCGGCTTCTAAGTATGCTATCCTATGGTGTCCCGGCTGGTTAAGAAAAAAACATGGACAGCGACATCATTCTCTTAATGGCGTGATAAAGCTACCATTATTTTCGTTGTCTTCTCCGTTAGATCGCCTTTCATTATCATTTTGATATTTTGTTCTGTAATTAATTTTTTTGGGGTCCTTCTTCATAAGTTTCATTTACATTATCATTTCTGTTTTGTTTTTTTTAATAACCACCAGACCAAACAGCCCAAGGCCACACAATTAACTTCATAATAAACACATCCGCTTTTTTTTTTAACCAAGAAATAGTAGGGTGCCTATATTTAGCTTATATAATATTATTTGGATTGAGAAAATTTTCTTCTAGGAGAATGAATGGATCTTATGGGACAGTCACAAGTGAGGGGATTAACATGGGCCTTCTGTCCAGGGCATGCGGGTGTGCATGGAAATGAGTTGGCCTGACAGATTGGCTGGACAGGCTGAAATATAAGACAGGCTGAGAATGGACAAGCAGAACATTGCGAATGCCGTGTTGGAGGGGCTGCAGGAAAAAGAAGAAGAAGAAGTTGATGATGATGATTATGATGATGATGATGATGATTATGATGATGATGATGATGAGAGTGAGAGAGCGTGTATGTGTGTGTGGATGGACAATGTGCACATACAAAGATTGATGACATTAGGACCAGAGAACGGGTGCTTCCAGGAAAGTCTGAACTTCATAAGAGAAAACATGTAGCCAACAACCAACATTTAACAGGAACCATTAGTAGTCAAACGCTTGAGTGGATGTTGGGATACTTGGCAGAGCATGTATGGGACTAATCCAGAATGTGATGATGTCGGTTTGTGATTTCCGAATTTGTGAAATTTCTGAATATATAATTCGTATACTATGTAATATATGGCCGTTAATAGAAATACTTGATATAGGAATATAAATTCTGTTACTCTCATTTTTTCAACCAGAATAGAACTGCCTAAAAAACAATCCATTTTATCAGAAATTGTTTAAGAAGCTGCTTAAATACCGACGGTAAAAGCAGAGCTAGTACAGCCGAACCCGCTTAATGCCATATGGCAGGGCCGTCAAAACTACGGTGACATTAAGCGGAGTTGACATAAAGCGATACGATATTAAGTTCGACTGTGTGTCCAAAATAAAATCTTATCTTCACTTACGACCAGTTAAAAAAACTATAGCCCATCACGTACTGCACCGTAACATCCCTTTATCTGTTGTACTTCTCAGCACAGCACCAATATGTTTGCTTCCCAAGTAATTAATTCCTTCCAATACTGCACCATATAACACCACACATACAAGCAAACGTATAAACAAACCCCAGACATAATATACATATTGAAACGTACTCATAACCGTAACAATCTCGCACTATACGCCTTTACAAGATAAACCTGCAAAAATATACGTATTCAGTTATCCGAGTCTAACGCAGTTTTCTTCAAACGACAGAAAGCCAATGCAGGCGTATACACAAACATAAAACGCACTTGCAAATATACGCAGAAGGATGTTCATAAACAGACGAGCATGCCAGTTTGCAAATAAACAAAAAATCAGCTCTGGTTTCGGCCTCCCGTTTCACCATCTGTGCCAGATCCAGCTATGATTAGAAGCCATATCGATATTTTACGACGTCTGAGTTTGACCTCGAGGAGCTAATTTTTTTTTTCCTCTATGATTTTGAAAAAAAAGAAAAAGAAAACCTAAAGACAGAATGTCATAAACTGAAAACTTAACTGGCACCATTGAGGTAGTTCACATAATCTGCGAAAAACCGAAGAATATCTGCACTCACGATGAGAAAAGCCAGAATCTGTTCTGCATATGCTGTCAGTATGCTTAGGAGAAACAGATGTTCGCGTAGAAATTAGCCATAAAAATACGGGTACTACAGCAGAAATCAGACAGTCCAAACGATATATATATATATTTAAAATGTATTTGCAAGTATGACGTCCGCCAAAGCGGATATGGATATTCTTTCATCCTCCACTGCTTGTCTATATCGCTTACAGTTTATGGAGAAAATTCCAGATTAATTCCTTCCCCTTGTTTACATCCTTCTGCTCACGATTTATTTCCCTTGGAGGTTCCCGCTTTGTCTTATCTACAGGGCGCAGCTGTCTGCATGAGCTTGTCTGTCTTTGTATATGTTCTCTAGGATCAATTAGATGGAACTTCAGCGGAAATAGATGAATCGATGGACGAATATTTGGACGGATATTAATCGTCATCTGTAGGCAAGTGAGCTCATTATCGCAGACGGTGAAACAACCACAAAGAGCGCCAGATCATGAAGTGAACAAACGCTCGCATTTTTTTTTGTATGAACAGATAATAAGATAAAAAAAGGGCAGTGGAGAAAGAAGTGGTGCAAAGAAGCCCCTACGTGATCTAATTCTCTCCAGAATTTCCTTGACCTGAGGGGCAGAGGATGATGATACGGTCAGCACCCAGACGTGACCGCCTTCTCTTCCTCCACTTCAGGATTCTGGTAACCATTTTGGAGAAAGCTGAGAGAGTGAGCCGGGCAGATCCATGAACAGGCGCACTGATCCCATCATCATCATCATCATCATCATCATCTCATCCTCCTCCACCCACCGTCTCTCCATGGAAGGTTGGTTGCAATGAGTCCCCAGTCTGTTCTGCCAATTTAATTCCTAGTGCTCTCTGCCAAGCAGGTTCCTGTAGATCTCTTGAGGTTGTCCACCCGCCCACATCGTTGTCGTCCTCAATTTCTCTTCCCTTCGATCGTATCCTCAAGTAGAAAAGTCGAGTATTATTGCCTCTTCACCTGCTCAAAGTATCACATTTGTCTTGTTCTCTTGATCTTCAATATCTCTCACTTCAATTCCAGCGGATCTAGCACTTCTTACTGTTTTCCTCTCTGTCCATTTCATTCTTCTCATTCTTCTGTTTATTCTGGTGGTGGTAGTGGAGGTTGCGGCGGTGGTAGTGGTAATGGTGGTGATGGTAGTGGTGGTGGTAGTAGTAGTAGTGACGGTGATGGTAGTGGTGGTGGTGGTGGTGGTAGTGGTGGTGACGGTAGTGGTAGTGGTGGTGATGGTGATGGTGATGGTGGTGATGGTAGTGGTGGTGGTGGTGGTAGTGGTAGTGGTGATGGAGGTGGTGGTGGTGATAGTGATGGTGGTAGTGGTTGTGGTGGTGATAATGGTGTAGGTAGTGGTGGTGGTGGTGATAGTGGTGATGGTAGTGGTGATGGTGGTGGTGGTGATAGTGGTGATGGTGGTGGTGATGGTGATGGTGGTAGTGGTGGTGATGGTAGTGGTGATGGTAGTGGTGGTGGTGATGGTAGTGGTGGTTGTGGTAGTGGTGGTGGTAGTGGTGGCGGTGGTAGTGGTGTTGGTGGTGGTGGTAGTGGTAGTGGTGGTGGTGGTAGTGGTGATGGTGGTGGTGGTAGTGGTAGTGGTGGTGATGGTAGTGGTGATGGTGGTAGTGGTGATGGTGGTAGTGGTGGTGGTGGTGGTGGTGATGATGATGGTAGTGGTGGTGGTAGTGGTGGTGATTGTGGTGGTAGTGGTGGTGATTGTGGTGGTAGTGGTGGTGGTGGTTAACACTCCTTCCCTTTCAGTCTGTTCTAGCAGTTTTTTTTACAAAGTCACAGAACCCCACAGCCCACTCGGAAACCGACTTCATGTCTGTGATTCACTTACTCTGTGCAGGACAGAAAACATCTAACCACTATCAGACTAATGTACTTGCATTTTCTCCATACTCTTGCCTTTTACAGGTGAGTGTTTATGCTTTCTTTCTTTCATTCTCTTTCCCTTTGTTCTCTCTCTCTCTCTCTTTTCTTTCTTTCTTTCTTTCTTCTTTCTTTCATTCTTCTTTCTTGTTATTTGTTTTTCATTCTCTTCCTTTGTCTCTCTCTTTCTCTCTCTCTTTTCTCTCTTTCTTTCTTTCTTTTTTTCTTTGTTTCTTTGTTTCTTTCATTCTCTTTCCTTTTGTTCTCTCTCTTTCTCTCTCTCTTTTCTCTCTTTCTTTCTTTCTTTTTTCTTTCTTTCTTTCATTCTTTCTTTGTTTCTTTCATTCTCGTTCTCTTTGTTCTCTCTCTCTTTTCTCTCTTTCTTTCTTTCTTTCTTTCTTTTTTCATTGTTTCTTTCTTTGTATCTTCCTTTCTTTCATCCTTTTTCCTTTTGTTCTCTCTTTCTCTCTCTCTTTTCTTTCTTTCTTTTTTTCTTTGTTTCTTTGTTTCTTTCATTCTCTTTCCTTTTGTTCTCTCTCTTTCTCTCTCTCTTTTCTTTCTTTCTTTCTTTCTTTTTTTCTTTGTTTCTTTCATTCTCTTTCCTTTTGTTCTCTCTCTTTCTCTCTCTCTCTTTTCTTTCTTTCTTTCTTTCTTTCATTCTCTTTCCTTTTGTTCTCTCTCTCTCTCTCTCTCTTTTTTCTCTCTTTCTTTCTTTGTTTATTTCTTTTTTCTTTTTTTCTTTCTTTCTTTCTTTCTTTCATTCATTCTTTCTTTCTTTTTTTCTTTCATTCTCTTTCCTTTTGTTCTCTCTCTTTCTCTCTCTTTCTCTTTAAAAATAAAGATTATTCCTTCATTCATTCTCTTTTCTCTCTCTCTTTCTTTCTTTCTTTCTTCCTTTCTTTGTTTCTTTGTTTCTTTCATTCTCTTTCTTTTTGTTCTCTCTCTTTCTCTCTCTGTCTCTCTCTTTTCTTTCTTTCTTTCTTTCATTCTCTTTCCTTTTGTTCTCTCTCTTTCTCTCTCTCTTTCTCTCTCTCTTTCTTTCTCTCACTCTCTCTATCTTTCCCATTCATTTGCTGTATTTCTCACTGTATCTTACTCACTATTTATCACAATCTCTCTCTCTCCTACTCTTTGTAAGCTCACTCCTCTCTCTCTCTCTCTCTTTCTCTGTCAGTCTTTCTGAATTTTACATACTCTCACTCCGACACACACTCTCTCTCTCTCTATTTCCATCCCATTTTCAGTCACTTTCACTCTCTCTCTCTCTCTCTCTCTCTCTCCTAATAACATTGTTGTTCAATCTAATTGGTCAGAATCAGACATTTTCCCTGCTTCAATGCTGTCAGAGGAAAAACAATAACCCATGGACTTAAAAAGCCATTATATAATAGATATTTTCCAAAAACCATATTAGAATTTTTTTTTAAATTTTCAAAAGGCACTGAAGAATGAATGAGTAATCTTAATTTTTTAAAGGGTAAAGAATTGGGCACTGAGGCCCGTCTTACATTCTTCCCTTATAATAGGACAGTATGCATATATATACACATTCTGTCCTTTTCTAAGAATTAATATTCACAAGCCAAAAATGTGAAAAGAAACTGTTTTGTTTCTTTTCCTGTAGTTTTAAATCATATTTTCTATCATTCCTTTGTGTGTATTCTCTCTTTTGTCTGAACTTACAAAAAAAAAAGTTTATTTCAAGTTCTTTGAATGTCTGCCACTTTTTAGCAGAAAAAAAGTCTGTATTTTGTAAATTGGTAAAGCACAGTATTTAGAAGGAAAGTAACTTCGGCTCTTTATTTTTTAATAGACAGAGATTTTCTTTGTCTTCTCTTGTTAATCGGGAATGATGGAGTCGACTGAGATATCTCTTCTTACATCTGACATCTCCGTGCCTTTAAACGTTTTCTTACATCTCCGTGCCTTTAAACGTTTTCTTACATCTCCATGCCTTTAAACGTCTACTTACATCCCCGTGCCTTTAAACGTCTTCTTACATCTCTGTGCCTTTAAACGTCTTCTTACATCTCTGTGCCTTTAAACGTCTTCTTACATCTCTGTGCCTTTAAACGTCTTCTTACATCTCCATGCCTTTAAACGTCTTCTTACATCTCTGTGCCTTTAAACGTCTTCTTACATCTCCGTGCCTTTAAACGTCACATAGTGCTCGCATGGTCGTTTGCCAAGTTTTCCTGTTTTTGGCGAGCTTTTCGACTTCATAAAGGGATTTTATGCCCATTAATCTGGACTCTCTTAACAATGTCATCTTTAGAGTTTCATGTGATCGATCTCATTTTCTTCGGCATGTTGTTTTCACACACATATATATGAATTCTTTCCTCTGTTATTCACTATGCAAACCTTTCCTACGATCTGAACTATTTTTTAAGTCTCATAGCCGGACCCATATCCACAGAGTGTCTCAGAATACTCCTCACATTCAATGTTTCAGGATCCTGTTCAAATCCACAGTATTAAACCTTCTGCCATCCACGAAGTGTTTCAGAATCCTGCTTTAATCCACAAAGCGCCATAGAATCCTGCTTTAATCCACAGGGTGCCACAGAACCCTTCTCTAATCCAAAGGGTGTCACAGAATCCTGCTCTAATAATGTCACAGAATCCTGCTCTAATAATGTCACAGAATCCTTCTCTAATAATGTCACAGAATCCTTCTCTAATAATGTCACAGAATCCTGCTCTAATAATGTCACAGAATCCTTCTCTAATAATGTCACAGAATCTTGCTCAAATCTACAAAGTGTCGCAGAAATATATACTGGAAAAAAAATTGGAAGAAGTGCAGAGTTTTGAGTATCTTGGATCACTACTAACTAATAATGGAGATACAATGAGGGAAATTAAAAGGAGGACATCTATCGCTCTTCAGAAAGTAAAACAAATAAAGAATCTGTGGAGAACGAATGAATGAATGAATGAATAATCTTATTTCAAAGGTAAAGAATGGGCACGCAGGCCCGTCTTACATTCTGCCCTTCATCACTCCATCTTCATTCTTCCCACACACTTGATTTAGTAAAAAAAAAATACAAATTAAATAGGAAAACATATCAAAAGAGTGTAAGATTTAACTATTACATTCAAGGTAAAAGAGAAGAAGTCATTAACCTAATAAAATAGCACTCACGCACACATACAACACGCAGACATATCTAAATAAAAATACATTGTAAATCATCTTCTAACATATGTTTTTTAACAAACATTAAAATAATTCTAACAATATCTAACAAGTTGCTTTTCTAACTATGTCATTGAAGTACTTGATGGTTTACGAGCCATGTGTTGAGAGAGTGCTGGCTATTTTATGGAGGCATATAATTACATGCAAGTAAAGGAGAGGAGTAGACAGAACTGCATAAATAAGATTTTTAAGGGTATGCATCTTTCCCATCACAACATATGCCTGTGAGACCTGGACACTTAACAAAACAGCTGAGAAACACATAAATGCCTTTGAATGTAAATGCTACAGAAGAATTCTCCAAATATCATGGACAAAAAAGAACAAATATATATACATTAGAAGAGCTTAATATTGAAGAAGGCTGGCTAGTAAAGAGGATTAAAGAGAAAACTTAAATATTTTGGACATATTAAACGTCATGATAATTTAGAGAAGACCGTATTGGAAGGGTACATAATGGGAAAAAGAAAAAGAGGAAGACCAAAACGAAGATGGCTGCAAGACATCGTTGACGATCTGCAAATGGACGCAGCAGCAGCAGGCCATCTTGCTCACAACCGAGAGGCCTACAGGAGTGCTGTTTGGGAGGCAGTGTTCCGCAAGGGACATGCAAATGAATGAATGAATATCACAGAATCCTGCTCTAATCACAAAGTGTTTCAGAATCCTGCTCTAATCCACTGAACGGTTTAACATGCTCACCATACTCTAAGTAGGATATTCTCTGACGTCTCACAGACCACTTTAACTCCTTTAACGTAAAAAACTAATCCTTTTATGCCATAAAGACTCTATCAAGAGGATATGGTGTTACTGCCCATATTTTCCAGTAGTGCTCATAATATTTTCCAGAGCTTAGCATACTAGAGAGTGATGTGGTCAGCACTCTATCTGGCTGCCCGTTATCTGCTCAGCTCCAACAGTAGTCAGGTACCCATTTCTAGAGCTGGAGTACTGAGGTGCCTCCAGCCGGATTTGAGTCATGGACCTCGCTGTGAAAGGCTACCAACATCGCTACTTAGGCACCCGTTTCATGGAGCCAGACAATAATTACGTTATTGTTTGTGTGTGTGGTTTTTTTTTCCAGAAACGTTATTGATCCTGTCTTCTCCATTTGTTTGTCATATCCGATCTCAAACATGAAGTTTTGCCAATTAAACCTTTAGCACTTCTTACTTTTAGAAGATCATTTTGAAGGAGGCATATTTATCAGTGTGGGGAAGATTGCTTCTAGGCATATCTGTTGGCCGTAAGATAGGTAGGTAGTCCCACAGAAAAATGCCGTAGGGGATGAAGCGTTAGAGACTTCA
>CM019694.1:43515276-43537242 GCA_009760885.1 Achatina immaculata
GAGAATTTTATGTCTATATGGAATACCATCTAAAATTGTCAACATCATTAAGGACTTATACAATGGATATGGTTGTGCAGTCAAGACAGAAGAAGGGATGAGTGAATGGTTGCAGATTGAAACAGGCGTGAAACAAGGATGTATACTGTCTCCTTTACTTTTTGGGATTACAATAGACTTCATAATGAAAAAATGCTGCACAGGTAACACAGGTATTGACTGGGTACATGGGACCCAACTAGAAGATCTTGATTTTGCTGATGACATAACTCTTATCAGTAATAATGTGAATTCCATGCAAGAAAAACAGATAGCCTATCTTCACTGGCTAGCAAAATAGGACTTGAAATTAACAAGGACAAAACAAAAATAATGAAAATTCCCATCAATCAAAATGTAAAAATACACATAGAAGGGACAGATTTGAAGAAGTCAATCAATTTGCATACCTTGGCAGCTACATAGACCAGGATGGTGACACTAGACAGGAAGTTAGGATCAGAATTGCAAACAGCATCAATCTTCAAGAATCTTGAGAACATATGGAATTCAAAAGTTATAAGCACAAAAACCAAGTTAAGACTATTCAATTCAAATGTAATATCCATCCTCATTTATGCATGCGAAAGCTGGAAAACAACTAAAGAAATAGAAAAGAAATTAGACTCTTTTGAAAAACAAATGCCTAAGGAAAATACTCGGCATCAAGTGGAATGAATTCAAGAACAATGCAGAGATAAGACAGATGACTGAACAACAACCAGTCTCACGGGTGATCAGGAAAAGGAGATGGACATATGTTGGCCACTTGATGAGAAGAAATGAGCAGAGAATCCCAAAACAAGCTATCAAGTGGAACACAACAGGCCGAAGAAAAAGGGGCAGACCGCGTGAAACTCTGAAGAGAACATTATTAAGAGAGGCCAAGTTAACAGGCATAAAATCCTTTGATGAGGCTGAAAGACTCGCCGAAGACAGGAAAAATTGGCGAACTACTTTGCGAGCCCTATGTGACGTCTAACGGCACGGGAAGGATATATATATATATATAAGTATAAGAGCAACATAAGAGCCAGAACATGAATATCATCCCAAATGTGTACATACTCTGGGCTCTGTACAAAGAGAACCAACTTTTCTAGCTCCGCATGGTCCCAAAATACAGAGAAGTTGCTTACATGCCAAAACCAAGGATTACACACATTAGATTCTGTAAGCTTCTGGACGCTGGAATAAAACATAGTGAAACCACCTTCTTCAGTGCTGAATAAGACACATGTACCATCAAGATATAGGTTCTTGCTGAAGCCGTGTAGAGCGAAAAGAAACCATCAGAGACAAATGCACTCATATAAGAAGAAGAAGAAGAAGAAGAAGACGAAGAAGAAGAAGAAAAAGAAGAAGAAGAACAACAACAACAACAACAACAAGAAAAAGATTAAAAATGACTTCTTGGCAAGCTCCACTGCCACGAGAGACCCATTGATCCCTACGCACACTGGCTGTCCTAAAATGACACAATGTCTTGTTTTCAGGAAGCGCGTCTGGAAAAGTGGACAGGATCTTGACAAAGACATAGACCTGACAGTCACGACCACACCCTCAGGTCACTAGATCACATGGCCACTCTCACGAACAGGAGAAAACAGTAACCTCCGAGACACAACTATAAATTGATATAAATGTATACGGAATATAGAAACAGGAAAGCAATAAGGAAGTATTATTTTTTTACTGTTAATAATTCACATAATAATTTTCATCCGGTTGTACAGCCCATGATATTTTGAGCTGTTCATCGCAACCATATCTAGGTAACGTTCTAACAGTCAGAGAACTATACATAGCGCGATGAAGACAGCAGATTCCACGTTTAACAAAACCTGTTTACAGCAGTAGTACTTAGCAGATACATCCAAAGGACAGTTCTAATATCAGTGAAACTCATATCTACGAATACTGTATATTAAAAAACATAACAACTAATCACAATACATACAAAACTATCTATACTTCCACATAAAGGACGGAATCACAGAGTGATGGTACCTACTTATCTCTCACTGTTTAGTCTTGGTTGAGAGCGCCGAATTTAATCCCATAGGCTCGTTTCCGTTTGGAGCATCTTTGGAGAGATAAAAAAAATCTCATGTAGGTAGCCGAATATGTAGGAAAAAAAAACTCCGTAGTCTTCATACAAACATACAACCAAGTTATCCTCTCCATACGCAAAGACTGAGCTATGGAGAAAAAAAATACTTGTGGTCGTTTTATATATAGAAGCAAAGTAGCTTGTAAGCATCGTCCGCTTAAACCACAGAGCAACAGTAACCCCTAACCGACCATGTCCGCCATCTGCAGGCCTTTGAAAAGGACAAGACTCATCTTCTTTCTGTCCAGCGTTCAGACATTCTGTGATGAATTAATATAATAAACGGGCTACACTTTGTCATAGTCGACGCTAATTGTTTCGGAAGATGCATTACCTAGTACGGTGTACAGTGATTCATGGCCAGCTAAGTTTTTTCACACATTCTGTGGTGTCCAAGTTCCCCATCTGGCTTTTGATCATGTGAACTGTCTTTGTGAATAGATGTAAGTCTTTCAAATAACATACACATAGCATACTTCAACTAACATACTTTAGCTTCATATTTGATGAACGTCTCCCATAGCTACTTCAGCTAACATACTTTAGCTTCTTATTTGGTGAAGGTCTCCACATAACATACTTCAGCTAACATACTTTAGCTTCATGTTTGATGAAGGTCTCCATTCATTCATTCATTCATTCAGTCATTTGCATGTTCCTTGCAGAACTTTACCTCTCTAACAGCACTCCTGTAGGCCTCGGTTGTGAGCAAGATGGCCTGCTGCTGATGCATCCATTTGCAGATCGTCAACTATGTCTTCGCCTTGGTCTTCCTCTCTTTCTTTTTCCCATTATGTATCCTTCCAAGACGGTCTTGTCTAGATTATCATGACGTTTATTGTATCCAAAATATTTTAGTTTTCTTTGTTTAATCCTCTTTACTAGCCAGCCTTCTTCAATATCAAGTTCTTGTAGTATGGATATATTTATTCTTTTGTGTCCGTGATATTTGAAGAACTCTTCTGTAGCACTTACATTCAAAGGCATTTATGCGTTTCTCAGGTCTCCACATGGTCTATATCTCGAGCAAAAAAATTGTTGTTACTATCATTCTATCGCTCTGGAACTGTCAGCAGATGTTCTATGCAGCCGATGCTGTGAATACGTCCAGCATTGAGTCATGTTCAGTAGGTCAGAGGTCAAGCGGGCTATTTTTTTCAGTCCCTCGCTGGAGCTGAAATGCAGGGAGGGGGATACTTCTTTAGCTGACCCCTCCTTTGCAATAGAGACTATAACCGTTTCTTCTTTGTAAGCCAGGCCAGGCATGTTACTGGAGTACCAGCGCAGGTTTGGGGCAGGGTCTTTTTTCCAACTATGATTCGCCAACCTTGACGCAACCATGACAAAAGTGGGTCTCTGGTCGTCAGACTAGACAGGGTCTTCACCCTCATTAACAAAAAAAGTTGATAGATAGCGTCTTACCCTGTAATAAAACCACAATTAGTGATATTTCGGCTAGTGGCTTAACCACAATCTTCATTTTCTTCTTCCTTTACTTCTTCTTCTTCTGTTGCTGCTGTTGGATTCGCATTTGATCTCATTTATAATCTTTAGATCCAATACTTCAGACTATTTTTGGACTAGTGCTCATTGTCACTTGCGCCCCCTATGTACTTTATCCAAACAACTGTTTCCGCCGGCACCACTGGAAGGTGTGGCATTAGAACAGGGTCTTTGCCAAATATGGCCCACTAATCATGACTTAATCAGTCGGCTGACCACTGTCTTATTTAGTTTGATTACTGCTATCTTAACTCCGAACAAAACCAGCAAAAGTCATAGAAGGAGAGCAACAGGAATCTATACCGACTGTTGAGTAAGACACTGGAAGACGCCAGCAGAGATTTCTGGTCAGGGAAGGAAGTAGAGCTAACCATGCATCAGAGAGGTCATACATGAGCATGACCTTTTCTCTTTACCAAAGTAGCTTCTGAAATATGCTACTATATTTCTTCAATCTAGCCAGCGGCCTAGTGATAGATATATTGTTGATGGTAGTGGAGCCAGTCAAATCGCCTGAGTTGGTTTTTTTCTTTTTAATCCCCGTTCAGAACTTATGAAGATTCTGAACACACTGCACCTCACTGGGATATTCCCCACTCATCTTTATCATAACTAAGTGTCTTGCCGGCAGTCGCTGCCTGGTCGTCCCTTCTCCACAGATTCTCATCTTCATCATAACTGTCTTGCCGGCAGTCGCTGCACGGTCGTCTCTTCTCCACAGATTCTCATCTTCATCACTAAGTGTCTTGCCGGCAGTCGCTGCCTGGTCGTCCCTTCTCCACAGATTCTCATCTTCATCATATACTAAGTGTCTTGCCGGCAGTCGCTGCCTGGTCGTCTCTTCTCCACAGATTCACATCTTCATCATAACTATCTTGCCGGCAGTCGCTGCCTGGTCGTCCCTTCTCCACAGATTCTCATCTTTATCATAACTAAGTGTCTTGCCGGCAGTTGCTGCACGGTCGTCTCTTCTCAACAGATCTCGATTCTTGATTATTTTTCCACGAGCTAAAATTGGTGAGACCTTTTTCTCATGCTATCACGTTAGCCTGTCTGTGATCTTCTCTCTTGGTCTTCCTTTGCCTCTCTTCTCATGTAACTTTCCTGTTGCTATGATGTTTTTAAGTTTCTTACTTTCTCATTGTATTATCTGTTCTTGAGAGTTACGATAGCTGTGTCATCCAGTTTGTAAAGACAAAAGAAAACAAAACATTAACCCACATTTGAAATGGTCCGACATATTGCAGAAGCTGGATCTTGTGCGCCATCTATAATACTAACTACGACGGCGCAAATCAAGGGACATAACCTTTGAAAAACATATGCAAGAAGTCTCTCGAAGACGAGTTAGAAAGTTTTTTCATATACAGGACAGTAATTTTGAAATGGCTACGTCCCTTTATTTGTGGTTGCTTTTTTATTCGTCCTTGTACAGTCATCCTGAAAGCTCGAAAAGTCGGAATAATGATCTAAATCAGTGTTTCCCAACTTTTGTTTATTTGTTTGTTTGTTTTGTGTGGATCACGCCCCACCTCAACGCCTCAAAGATTTTGGGTCCGCTCCCTATCGCCCCGCAACAGGGCATAACAGTCAACCAAGTTCTGAAAAAAACTATAGTTATTTATAGTATATTTGGTTCTAAGGACTGCAAACGCGCCTCAAACAGCCTCTGGCAGTCAAGTCCAGCTCCTGGCCTTCCCGTGGCAGAACTGTTTAAACTGACAGGAGAAGGGGCGAGGGCGAATATCTGGCGCCTGAAAACCAGATACTTAGGGTAGATGAGTGGCACGTTTGGTAGCTCATCTGCCGCTGTTGGCGAGATTTTCAGCTGCTGTGCGTGGAGCGGTGCTCCTCCCGGCCAATGATGAAATTTGCAAATGAGGTTGCCGCGCAGCATCACTGCGGAAAAGGTGGTAGAAAGGATAAAGAAGCAAACAGTCAAATCACGGCACCTCTGGTCTGGAGGTCGGCCACGTCCTGAGTGCAGTCATATCGGGTGAAATACATGAACCGGCTTGTCCCAGAGGTTAAGACACTGCTGGCGAGACTCCTCAAATGCCGCGCGTGGAGTGAAGCTCCTCCCGGTTAAGGAAGAATGCGGAAAAGAAATAAAGGTTGCTGTGCGGCGCAGATGGAAAAGGTGGTGGAAAGTGAAGTTTAACCGGTATGTCCAGTAGTATCGCTACGAGAGCTATACCACGGCACCTCTGCTCTAGAGGCCGGCCACGTCCGAAATACACCTACACTGGTGAAATATGCCTAAACCGGCACACACCAGGGGTGGAACTTGATGGCTAGACATGTCACGCCACCTCCGCTCTAGAGGTCGGTAACGCCTGATAAACACCCATACTGGTGAATTTTGCTTTAACCGGCTCATACCAGAGGTGAATCTTGAAGGCTATGCATGTCACAGTACCTCTGCTCTAGAGGTCGGTCACGTCCCAAACACTCCCATACTGGGATAATGCCTAAACCGGCTCAACCCAGGGGTGGAAGTCACTAGTGGCGAGGATTCGTACTCCTGGACAAAAGCTCCATCCTGGTCACAACTAGGAAGGGTAGCGGCCACGACCGCAAAATGCTGAAGTCGGAGACACTGGACCAGGGAAGTCTAGATAGGCAACCACCTCTCACCCGGCGGGGATGTTTGCGTATCCTAATCACGCTGAGGTTTTCCGGTGAGAAAATCCAACCCTGGACTGGATGGGCAACCACCTCTCACCCGGCAGTGATACACGGGTATCTCAAAACACGTCGAGGTTTTCCAGTGAGAAAGTCCAACTCTGGCCTGGGTGGGCTACCGCCTCTCACCCAGCGGGGATGCACTGATATCCAAAACACGTCGAGGTCTTCCGGTGAGAAAGTCCAACCCTAGACTAAACTGGTGCAATGAAAACCACGGTGTCACGCACTCCCGCTTCGGAGACCCACCAAGAATACAGGCTAAAGCCCTGTGATAAACCCCTTGTGGTCCTCTCGTGGATCTCGTGTGGTCTATTTTGGACCACACAGGGGACCACGGGACCTAACGAGGACCACAGGCGTGAATTCAGTAGGATCACAGTGCGGTTTTTAGTGGTAGAAGCGAACGAAGAAGAAGAAGAAGAAGAGATAGTATATTTTTCAGAACTTATTCATTCAAATTGCCTCCCAAAACATTCAAATTGCCCCCCCCCCCACTCTCTCCCACGTTGGGAAACACTGATCTAAGCTGGTACTGACACTAGCCATACACTGGTTAAGTTCTTTCAACAGCAGATGTTGAAAACATGGCGGTCAACGCAGCTTTAATGCCTTGATTGAGAAAGTTGCCACAGCATGGAAGCGACTGAACTTACAGGTTATAGAAGTAACAAAAGAGCGACGACACTTTCATCTGAAAATGGTAAATCATTATCATCATCATCATTATCATCACTGCGTAACTTCTTATATATCAAGACGTTGTTTCACTTTCACACACGTCTTCCCAACAGTTCCGCTTTTTCAATACTGGCATGTAACAAAAGAGACTAATTTGTCATTCTTTAAATTAAGAGGCGGCTGTCTTGTCTTGGCCCGTTTTCTATCTCTCTGGATCAACGAAGCTGGTGATCTTTGCAGCCGATGCTGTGAAGGTGTTGAGGCACAACATCATGTTGATTTGGTAGCGGGTTAAGGTATCTGTTATTTTATTTGTCAGTCCCTGATTACAGCTAAAAAGCAGGGAGAGAGGTGTATGTAGTACTTCTTTAGCAGACTCCGCCACTACGAGGACTATGCCGTTAGGCTGGGACTTACTGGGGTTACCATCAGAGAGGTCAGACAGGGCTTTGGTCGGATATGGGTCGCCAACCCTGACGCCAGCATGTCAGCTATGATTCGCCAACCCTGACGCCAGCATATCAGCTATAATTCGCCAACCCTGACTCCACCATGTCAGCTATAATTCGCCAACACTGACTCTGCCATATCAGCTATGGGTCGCCAACTCTGACTCTGGAATATCAGCTGTGGGTCGCCAACTCTGACTCTGGCATGTCAGCCATGGGTCGCCAACCCTGACTCTGACGTATCAGCTATGGATCGCTGAATGCCAAAACGATCTTCGCTAAGATGTAGCTCAGTACAGCCTTTTATGCTAGTTATATTTTTTCACTTGTTGGGTAACGTTAATAACAGATAACTGCTCCAGAATTCCTAATTTAGTGTCCCATATGTACAGAACGTACGCACGTAAAGAGAGTATATATATCCAAAATATGACATACACGTAAGTAAACATATAAACAGAGTGATATACAGAAGGAGAAACATATAGGTGAATATTATGTAGACACACATTGATTGACTGAACTTTATTTGCAAAGGATAAAAGACTTAGGCACGCGGGCCGGTCTGGCTACTTGTCCTTTGTCATTCAGCCTTCTCCTAGTTGCAGGCATTCAACATGTTATAGTGCAAATATGTTATGCGTACAAGAAATGTGATGACCACCGGACTATCAGCATCTTATGTCACATAACGAAGCTACTTCTGAGAATCATTACAAGTAGGACAAGGAAAAATATAAAAATAGAAATAGCAGATGAACAGTTTGGATTTGTTGAAGGAAAGGGAACACACAATGCCATTTATGCTTTACGAACATTAACAGAAAGAGCTTTAGAAGTACAGAAAGATCTCTATTTATGGTTCATTGATTACACCAAGGCATTCGATAAGGTGAAACATAATGAAATTATTAATATGCTTGAAGACATCAATAGACGGCAAAGACCTGACGATTGTAAAACATCTATACTGGCAGCAACAAGCAGCAATTCGAGTTGAAAATAGAACTGGAAAATATCGACCTATAAAACAAGGGGTGCGACAAGGATGTGTACTATCTCCAGACCTTTTTTTCTCTGTATAGCGAGAATATTCTAAGAACAATCATCACAGAACCAGGCATAAAAATTGGAGGATACAATATTAACAACCTTCTGTATGCTGACGACACAGTACTGATAGCTGAGAACCAACAAGACCTGCAAAATCTCTTGGATAAAGTCGCCAAAGAAAGTGAACAGAAAAGCCTTACTTTGAACATAAAAAAGACAGAGACTATGGTTATATCTAAGAAACAGAATCCACCAACATGCAGTATTAAATTAAACGGAACTATTCTAAAACAGGTGCAGAAATTCAAATACCTTGGAGCAGTAATAACTTCAGATGGGAATTGCAAAACAGAAATTAGAAACAGAATAGGTCAAGCAAAGACTGTATTTCAGAGAATGAGAAACATATTATGCAACACATCCTTATCAATGAATGTTAGAAAACAAGTCCTAAAATGCTATATTGAACCTATCTTGTTATATGGAAGTGAATCATGGACAATAGGCAAGTCTGCACAAAAATCATTGGAAGCAACAGAATTGTGGTTTATGAGAAGAAAGTTGCTAATCCCCTGGACAGCAAAAATAACTAATGAAGAATGTATAGAAGAGCTGGAGAGACAAAAAAACCTTGTCAAAAAGATAAGAGAGAGACAATGTACTTTCATAGGACATGCAATGAGAAGAGGGGGCATTGACAATATTATAACAGGAAAAATAGAAGGAAGAAAATCAAGAGGAAGACCAAGAAAATGATACTGGACAGTCTGACGAGATGGTGTGAGAGGAGATCACCAACTGAGCTGATGGCCTGCATGAAAGATCGTGTACTCTGGAGAAGCATAATAGCCAACGCCAAGTCGGCACGGCACCTGATGATGATGATGATGTAAAAGAAATGTGGTTAAAGCTGAAATAACAAAAGATGAAGTGACAAGCCGGTCACATGTCACTCCAACCCGCTCGTTTAATACAGGGAAATAACCACAGTGTTCGTACAAGAACAAAGTTACCCTCCCTGCCGTGCAAGCTAATTATATATAGTCTACCAGACTATTATGTAGGGGGAGAATTCTGTGTAAAATCACTTGTATTCAGTGCTTGTAATAATAGATAGATAGATAGATAGATAGATACTGGAATCTTCAAGTTAACTCTTAGACAACCAAACTAAGATCTAAAATCACACACACAGACACACACACACACACACACACACACACTCACACACACACGCACGCACACACAACATCATAATGAGCACAACCTCCATGTTTTCAGCAGAAAATTACATGATGCCTATACTCAGCTTACAGAATGCTTTAAAATGTGAATATCCATCACAATCGCCCAACCTCCTTTTCCGAAACCCCTCCTTCTTCTCCTCCTCCTTTAGGCTCAATACTGTTTCTTTAAAAAAGTGTACTTGGAAGATTAAATTATTACGCACGAATTAAAACATTATTTAAATAACAAGATCCGGAGTTCTCGCGATCTCCATAAATCATAACAAATAACACGCGATTTACGTCGGGTTCAGTTAATGTTAGAGTGGTTGTGAAACATATCCCAAGCACTAAATTAATAGAAAATATATGTGTTCTTTGTTTCCAGACTTTTATATGTGGGCAAGAATATTTGGCTATGAGACCTGTGTGTACAATGATTGTACATGTACATATCTGTGCTCTCTCTCTCCCTTTCTCTCTCTCTCTCTAAAGAATACTAACTAAGCAGAATGTGATGACATTATTAGCAAGATGCTACGCTGCACCAGTTATCACAGAAACACTAACATACATATACAATTTGTGCATTGGCAAACATTATTTCCCTGACGCTTTTAAACTCGTCAAAGTGTTTTCTCTTTTCAAATCTGGACAGACTGGTGACCTTTCAAATTATATAGACCCACATCCATTCTGTCATCATTATCCAAACCTTTTGAAAAACAAATACAAAAGTTAACACTTCTACACATGCAGGAAAACAATCTAATAATAGATAGTCAATCAGGTTTTAGACCAAATCATTCCTGTCACACATCATTAACTAAAATGACAGAAAACTGGCTGTCTGATATAAATGATGATAAATTGTGTGGTGCTGTCTTTGTTGATTTCAAGAAAGCCTTCGATGTGACTGATCATGAAATTCTTGCAAAAAAGCTGCAGAGTTATAGATTACATAATGACCTGACAAAATTTATTATATCTTTTCTCTCAGGTAGAAAACAAGTATTTGCTTTAGAAACAAAATATCTGACTCTTCTGTGGTTGATACTGGTATTCCTCAAGGCTCCATTCTTGATCCTCTTCTCTTTGCATCAATAACCTACAGACAGCGCTCCAAATATGATATAAACAATTTGATTAAATGGAATAATAAAAATGGTATGTTGATAAACACCAACAAAATAAAATCCATGTTCATCACTACAAGACAGAAACTGCAGAATACAACAAAATCTTCACTACAGCCTAGTGCTGGGGCTACCATGCTCATTTCTGACACACAGTGTCGGACAAGCCACATCTTCTTACACTTATAGCTAAGTGAACTATTCATTTTTTTAAAAAAAATAGCATTCAAGTGATTCTATACTTTATCTCCTCTCTCTGTTTCTTCATCCTGTAAGTTTTTGTATGATTAAGGCTCACGCCGGAACGTCACAACTTTGTAGTTGTTAAGTAATAAAGATGCTCCTACTTTTTTTCCTAGTTTATACACTCTGGTATCACAGCTTTACTGCAGTGCTTCGTGTATAGTTATATACTTATAAACTAATTATTGTGTGTTACTAAAAAACAAAAGAACTACTTATGGAATGTGAAAGCATAAATCTGAAAGTTTTAGTACATGTAGAATCAATACTGCAGAATGCTACTTGTACTTGTGCTGTCTCCCTGCAGCTACGAGCTAGTGTTCTTTGTAGTCGATGCTGTGAAGCTGTTGGGGTATAGTATCGTATCGGCGTGTGAGCGGGTTATGGCAGCTACCTTTTCAGTCTCAGAGTAAAGTTAAAGAGCAGGGGGTGTGAAATGCTTCTTTAGCAGACTCCACTATCTTGGGGGACTAAGGCGATTCCTGCCCAGTTAGCCAGGCTATGTCTGTTACTGGGGATACCAACGGAGAGGTGGGACAGGGTCTTGGTCAGCTATGGTTAGGTAACCCTGACGCTGGCACGTCAGCTACGGGTCGTTGATTACCTCATCGAACAGCTTCTTTACCCCCATTGGAGAATGCTAAACAATTTCAACATGCACGTCTTTCATGCTCAGTTTCCCTCCAAGTGTTCTCCAACATTTACAGAGTAACTGTTTCCATCGCAGCAATATTTCTGAGCTTCAGCTCATCCAGAGAGGTCACATGGGTCTTTTAAGCAGCTACCTTAACATACGCCCACAGGAAGAAATCTAATGATGCAGGAGTTAGTGAGTAGGGAGGCTGCGGAATTAGTCCATCACGCCCAAACCCGGCGCCCAAGAAAATGCACGTCAAGAAATTACAGGACAACACGAGTCCTGTGTGGAAGTACATCATCTAACTGAGACACCGCATCTTTCTTGTGAACGTCCATCTGGGATGCATCAGATATATCAGTATCATATCCAGGTAAGTCATCACTGTCACTGACTGTTCCAGAAAGAAAACATGGGCCCCAAAAACTTCCTCGTTAATGGCATGACAAAGCGCACAAGACATTCACATCCCTTGTTATGGCTGCATCAGTATACCTGTAACGGCGTCCTCTATTATACAAGTAGCTACAACAGTGCCCTGTATCCACGGCCCTCTAGTCGTCATAGTTGTATCAGTATACCGTAAAGGCATCTTCTAATTGTCATAACAGAAGCAGTGCCCCCGCCGTCGCTGCCCTCTAGTCGTCATAGTTGCATCAGTATACCGTAAAGGCATCTTCTAATTGTCATAACAGAATCAGTGCCCCCGCCGTCGCTGCCCTCTAGTCGTCATAGTTGCATCAGTATACCGTAAAGGCATCTTCTAATTGTCATAACAGAATCAGTGCCCCCGCCGTCGCTGCCCTCTAGTCGTCATAGTTGCATCAGTATACCGTAAAGGCATCTTCTAATTGTCATAACAGAATCAGTGCCCCCGCCGTCGCTGCCCTCTAGTCGTCATAGTTGTATCAGTATACCGTAAAGGCATCTTCTAACTGTCATAACAGAATCAGTGCCCCCGCCGTCGCTGCCCTCTAGTCGTCATAGTTGTATCAGTATACCGTAAAGGCATCTTCTAATTGTCATAACAGAATCAGTGATCCCGCCGTCGCTGCCCTCTAGTTTTTATAGCTGCATCAGCACATCTCTAACTGCTTCTTCTAACTGTCATAACTGAATCAGTGTCCTGCTAATGACGTCCTCTAAATGTCATTACTGCGTCAGTACCCTGTTAATGGCGTGCTACAATCGTCATAAATGCATCAGTATTCTGTTAATGGCATCCTCTAATTGTCACTGCTGGAAAACTGGGTACACGACACTGAGGTGTTTAAGAAAACAAACTGGGAAAATGGAGACCAGGTCAAAGGCTCATCGCATTGCTCTCTGTGTACATGGTAGTCAGATAATCAGTAGGCAGAGGACTTTTTTCCGAGCACAGCAGAGATGAACGGGAAACAAAGGCCAGGCGAACTCAATAAGAATGAGAGCACAGAGGTAAATTACAGTGAGACAAAGACAAATCATAAAGTATAAAAAGTGCGTTGTGTGACATTTTTAAGCGTGTAGTTCTCTTTCAAGTGACGCGAAACATGCGCCCAGACCTGACACAGCGGCATGCCTGAACCACCTGCGTGAGATCTTGTGTCCTTGTTTCTTCTGAGCTTTCACAGGTATACCCCCTCCCCCACCCTCTCCTCCCACCACCACTCCCCCCCCTCGAGTATATAATCAGGGCTTCTCAGTCTGTTCATTGCATGGGTAACCGGTAGCAAAAATGACTGTGTTAATGATAGATCGATTATAATCAGGGGGAGGAGCGGTGAATGATAGACCGGAGTGAGTCTACACTAGCTCTCTGTTGCTGTTGCTTACCCAAGCTAATGGGACAGAGTACGTCCCGGTCTCCTGAGTTCGAGTCCTCCGAGAAGTCTCCTCTATAGGCCAACCCTGGGTCTTCAAGAAAACAACAGCAACCTACCTCCAACATGGCGGGATGCCGGCGTTTACCTCCAAGTAAACCATATCTTGTCTTGTCTTGTTCTGCCTCCCTGTAACTGTGAGCTGATGTTCTTTGCAGCCGATACTGTAGAGATGTTGAGGCACAGTATCGTATCGGGGTTATGGCAGCTACTTTTTCAGTCCTGAAGTACAGCTAAAAAAAAAAAAAAAGCAGGGGATGTGCAATGTTTCTTTAGCAGATTCCACCACCATGGAGACTACAGCCGTCCCTGTCCCGTTAGCCAGGTTATGCCTGTAACTCGGGGTGGGTACCAACGGAAAGCTGGGAAAGGGTCTTGGTCAGCTACGGTTCGCTAACCCTGACTCTAGCATATCAGCAATGGGTCGCTGACTGCCTCATTGGACAGTGTCTTAACCCCCCCCCCCCCAAAGTAAACCAATAACATGATTACACTTTTCCCGTCCTTTCAATGTGAAAATCATCTTTGCGAGTGGACGAAAACAAATATAGCAAGTCCAAACGTTTGTTCCTTTATGGTAAACATTCTGTGTCGCATTAGTAGTGGACCTGCGTCCCCTTTCACGCCTGAAGTGGTGGAGCTTATTGAGGGGTCTGTCATTACAGTCCTCTGAAGGAGTATTGTCGTTTTTTTTCTTCTTGCGTACGCCCTGGAAAATGATAATAAACTATAAAAGTAGGCCATCAACATGATCGTCATCCGTCGTCATCATTATTCTTTGGATAGAAGAAAAACAGTTTGCTTCTTCTTCTTCATCTTCTTCTTCTTCTTTCCGTGAAACTTTGAAAGCATCGTTCTCTCCAAAGGGCACAGTGCAAGTATTTAAATATCGACAAAGCATCCGATGGGGAATTATTATATTGACGTTCATTAAGACTAGAAAGGGACACAAAAACCAATCTTCACTAGACACAAACATGGTTAGTGAGTTCTACACCGTTATCCTGGCCAGCGGAGCATGTCAGATTTTTACGAGGAACATCACTGAGAGGAGGGATAGTCAGTTCTGGAGCATCGGCCGTGATAGGTCTGCTATCCCTCTAGGTACTTATCTTTGCTTTCCTAGATTGTGTAACAATCTTTAACAAGTTCCAAAGTCTTACGCCTCGGCAGTTCTCGTTTCTGCGGTGACTTTCTCGTAGTTTTGTTATGGACATAGGCGTTATTTGGTACAAGCAGATGTAAAGTTTGAGAATCACCGCCCTACAGGGGGAGACAACAAAAATCGGTGAAGCTTTAATTTTGTGCTCGGGATAACTCACCGTCAATCAATCAAATTTACAAGTCCTTACAGGCGTACTTCGTTGACAGAAAAATTATGCAGAGTCAGACACATTCTCAGATTTGTAAAAAGAGAAGAGGGTATATTATTTCAACACGCTAAAATCATAGGAACAATGCAAATTACAGGTGCATCGTTATGCTTACACATCAGATTACTACCTCACTTATTACTTTCATTATCAATTATCACCACCAATAGCGAATGCGCAGTGGAAATCAAAAGAAGAATTGCAGTTGCATCACAGAAACTAGCACAAATGAAGAGTTTGTGGCAAGGTACCAACAAGAAATCAAAGTTAGGTTTACTAAAAGCTTACATAGTCCCAGTGGCAACATAAGGATGCGAAACATGAACACATAACACATCACTTGAAAAGAGAATAACAGCATTTGAAATGAAATGTTACAGAAGGACACTTAAAATATCATGGATATAACGAAAATCAAATAAAGAGATACTGATGGGCTTAGGTGTCGCATAAAATTTGTTCGCTAACATCATAAAATTAGAAAGCTGAGATACTTCGGCCACATCAGAGACACAGCAACTTGAAGAGGATGATATAGAAGCGTAGTGTGTGGCAAAAGGAGAAAACGGACGAAACCTACCGCATGTGGACTTAGGACATCACGGAAAATCTGAAGTGTCGCTGCGACAGCGGTGAACTTGCGCAAGGTCGTATTGCATTCGGGGAGGCTGTGAAAGGGACAACGTTCTGGAAAGGAGATGTCAAATCGTTATTGGCTGCCCCTTCACTTTGAATTCATGATAAAGAAACAGTATCACTTTCTGTCTGTGGCTTTTGCAGTATATTTACTGTAAGCTGTCCCCCTAAAGTAGATTTGGTTGAATCGACAGGGACGTGGTCTCTCGACAAATGTTCCCTCTAAGCTGCGCAGTAACGCACGCACGCACGCACGCACACACACACACTCACACACACACACACACACTCACCCACGTATGTAGGATAGGATAGAAGACGTGACCCAGAAATTAATGAAAGAGGATCGACCAGACACCGGCGATGTCTGCCCAGCGACGATTGGACAGGCTGGCCAGAACTATGTATTAATAATTAGCAGTGTGCGTAGTTTAGTAGTTAGTCGGGGACCTAAGAGAACAGGTACTAACACGATTCGTGGGAGCTATGTTTTCCTGATACGGCTGAGCAGTTTTGTTTTTTTTTCATTGATTGATTTTTACATATTTAGTGATGGACATAATGCTCGAACTTAATATGAAGAAGGCTGGCTAGTAAAGAGGATTAAACAGAGAAAACTTAAATACTTTGGACACATTAAACGTCATGATAATTTAGAGAAGGTCATAGGAGGGGGCCGGCTAGCGTAGTGGTTAGAGCACGTCTAGCAACCAAATGGTCGAGGGTTCGAATCCCCAGCTGAGCGGGATTTTTTTCGACCAATACGGCCTGAGGTCGACCCAGCCTCGTAAAATGGGTACCAGAGAAAATCTGGGAAGTAAAGGCAGCGAGGAAAGGAAATGGTCACCCTACCTCATACGCTGATGACCCAGCATAATGAGGTCTCTAACGCTTCACCCCCTACGGCATTTGAAATGCTATGGGACTATCTTTACTTTTTTTACATATTGGAAGGGCACATAATGAGAAAAGAAAGAGAGGAAAACCAAGGCGAAGACGGCTGCAAGACATCGTTGATGATCTGCAATGAATGCATCAGCAGCAGGGCATCTTGCTTACAACCGAGAGGCCTACAGGAGAGCTGTTAGGGAGGCAAAGTTCCTCAAGGGACATGCACATGACTGACTGGTGGTGATGGACATTTGTGATGAAGTTTGTTTTTTGTGTGACCCACCCCCCCCCCCCCCCCCCACAAAAAGAAATCCTGATTGTTTTAGGTAGAAGAAATAAAAAAACAATGTGTAGTAAAATAGCAAAGTGTGAAAGTAATTCAAATCTTCAGGACGCACCCTAACAAATGTACATATGGGAGCAGGTAAATATATATAAATGTATTGATGACATGTTTTCTTCTGTGTAAGAAGCAGCGTGCAGAGCTTAATGTTAATATATTCCCACACAGTAATCACATGGCCGCTCCTCTGAGAATGCGGACAAGGCGGGCTGTACATACATATATTTTCTGTTGTGGTCACTTTTGGGACGAGATAAAAAAAAAGTGGCGTAGAAAGTACACTCACTTGGGTTAACATTGATAACTGACGTGTGTACTATTTGGATAACTGACGTGTGTACTATTTGGATAACTGACGTGTGTACTATTTGGATAACTGACGTGTGTACTATTTGGATAACTGACGTGTGTACTATTTGGATAACTGACGTGTGTACTATTTGGATAACTGACGTGTGTACTATTTGGATAACTGACGTGTGGACTATTTGGATAACTGACCAAACAAAAGAATACCAGTGTTTGATGATTAATTTTAATGATTAGTTTTAATGTGAGCGACGCGGGTGGCAATCTTCTTATTAAGTACATTTTACCGTGGCATATTGCTTGTACCATGAGAAAACCCGACACCAACATAGCAAGACAGGCACTGACATGGAATCCTCAAGGAAACAGAAAACGAGGAAGACCTAGACTTACTTGGAGAAGAGAAATTATGACAGTGCTCAGAGACAAGGGATACACATGGAAGGAAGCAGAGAGTAATTCCAAGAACAGGGATGTTTGGAGAGAGCCTTTATCCGTGGCCTACTCTCTCAAGGGAGTGAAAGACGATGATAATGATGATGATGATGATAATGAAGATGATGATATTTGTTGTGTAAAAAAATGATTGTTTTATCTTGTAGTTTTAAATGTGATTTTTTCCACCTTAATTGCACTAGGACCAAAACATATGCGAGATTATGTGTGAGTTCGAACGGAAACCAAAGTGTGGAAGAAGGGATCATTCTATGTTAATGTTATAATAGCTGGCGAGATAATCTTGCTGTTAGTCCTACTTGTTTTCGTTTAGTGAAGAATATGTGAAGAGAAAGTTGGAACCCGGTGATATTTTATTCACACAGAAAAATCAGTTACATGCATCATCTTCATGGCTCAGGCAGCTCTCACCTAACCCAGATAGAAAGTCGCACACACGCACACATAAATCATGCCGCACCAGAAAGTTTATATCCTTCGTGGAAAAAAAAAAATCGGCTTTTAATTTTCAGTTTCTTTATGGCACTAAATGCTACAGCAGCTCTGAAAAATACAGTAGCGATATATGAGTTTGTTTTCCTGATTTCTTTGGATTTTAGTCTTTTTTTTTTTTACACGTATGATAACTTTAAATTATATTTGCAATGCGACGTAATAGCGCGCATGTGCTCCCAGAATTTGCAGAAGGGCTAAAAACTTTCTGCACGAAAGGCATAATCTAAGAGGCCAAACTGACTCTCGACCAGTTTCGGACTTACGGCTTGGGATCGAATCCAGCTCTTTCTTTTCCCCATGGGCGTCCAAGACTCTGTTCAAACTCCACGCGGAGGTCCCTTGGTGACAAAATACAGTCTGGGATGATCGAGTGGGAAAGACAAAATAGATTACAGAAAATAAGCCACGACTAGGACTGGCGTGTTCGGTTGATAGGCGCAGATATAGCAGCCTAGTTGTGAGTCGTTACACGGGACACACATAGCCCTTACTCAAGGAGCCAAAAAAAAAAACAAAACAAAACAAATAAAAAAAACAGAAGAAGAAGAATTTAAAATAATTCTTTATCTTTTATTGTTTTGTTTTTTTTTTACCTTTAGAAAACATGACTTTTTGCCGTACATGTGAAGCTTCTGTTTTTACAGAACATCAACAAGTTTCTTATACCTCTTTGGCATACGTGCTACCACGTACTACAGCGGAAACTGGTACCACTTCCTCCGTCTTTCTTCCGTCCTTTTTTTTTTCTTTCTTCGTATTTCCAAATCCGTCTCATCTTTCATATACCCCTAAAGATCCTCAAACTACAAGTGCTTGTGTAAGGCTATGCCAGACCACATTAGCGCCTGAAATAAGATAGATAGAGTGAGTGAGAGAGACAGAGAGAGAGACGAGAGAGAGAGAGAAGGAGTGTTATAAGCATTTTCCCGAGATCCTTCAGCTCTCCAGGCATCTCCCCTTGAAAGCAGCCGCCATATCACAGCAGAAGCCATGTCGAGTTAAGACGTGGCTTCGGAGAGACAGAGAGAGAGAGAGAGAGAGAGAGACAGAGAGAGAAAAAAACACATCTTTATCGGGGCTCGCACATAATTTCAACTACGGACCCCCTCAGGTGAGCTTCTACCCGAGGGAATCTAAACGACTGGAAACTTCCTCGTTTCCAATTACGATTCATTATGTATATCTTTTGAAGCCTGGCTTTTTGGATAATCTAAACAGCGAGCTTTAGCTTCCTTTTTTTTCTCTCTCTCTCTCTCTTTTCCCGTATTACTTTTCTGGTTGTAGAAAGAGTTTCGGTATTTCCCATGAGAAATAGAACAAAGTGGGAAAGTAATACTTAAGTAATACGCTATACTTAAGTATTAATATATTTATGTAAAAAGAAACTTCTGATAAGTAAGTACATTTGATTGGTCAGCTAGAGCTCGCGGTAGCAATGAGCGTTGTTCTTGGTAATATTGTGTCAGAACCCACTAGCATATGATAAAATATATGCATGTGAAATGAGATGCATAAGAAAAGCAGCAAACGTCATTAAGGGGAAGGGGGATAAGCTAAGAAATGACATAAGACATTTGATAGGAACTTCCAACATGCCTAAAACGTAGAGAAACAAAGAATTAAGAGGTCTGGCCACTTAATGAGAATGGCGCAAGAACAGCAAGTCAAGAGGGTCATAAAACCAAAGATATGGGATCAATAGGAAGATCCCGGAAAAAAGTTTGATAAGTATATAAGTGTCATAAAAACAGCCACGAACTACCGTATGAACATCACTAAGGCCACTCACGTGTCCCAAAACCGCCAGCTACGTATCCCCTCAACACCTCCCGGAACAAGAGGACGGAAAGGTATAACGAGGTTCAAGTTCCAAAAGCGCGACTTTTTTCAGGTACACACCAAACAAAAACAAACAAAATCCCCCCCCCCCTCCCGAGGTCCACCTATCTGGGAAGGTAAATTCCGACCAGGCGTGATACTGACCACACCATACCTGCATGTGCCGAAGGTCATGGAAATACGGGACGAACACTGTATCCCCAGTTGTCTTAATGGCCTGCAAGCGGGGATTTTACCTTTCACTTAAAGATGTAACGATGATGGCGAGAAATGAAGTAAATTGATGGTGTAGTGCTATCATTATATCAGGAAACGTAAGCACTATGCTGTTAGTGCATATGTATATATATGTCCATTGCGGAACTTTGCCTTCCTAACAGATTTCATGTAGGCCTCTCGTTGCGAGCAAGATGTCCCTACTGCTGATTTGCAGATCATCAACGATGTCTTGCAGTCATCTTCGCCTTGGTCTTCCTCCCTTTCTTTTTCCCATTATGTACCCTTCCAAGACGGTCTTCACCAGATTATCATGACATGTAATGTGTCCAAAATATTTAAGTTTTCTTTTTTAATCCTCTTTACTAGCCAGCCTTCTTCAATATTAGGTTCTTGTTGTATGGATATATTTGTTCTTTTTTTGTGTAAATGATATTTGAAAAACTCTTCTGTAGCATTTACATCCCAAGGTATTTATGTGTTTCTCAGCTGTTTCGTTAAGTGTGCAGGTCTCATAGGCTTATGTTGCGATGGGAAAGATGCATGCCCTTAAAAATCTTATTTTTGTAGTTTTGTCTGTTCTTCTCCAGAAATTCTTTAGTTGTCTTACTTTTTGAAGAGCGATAAATGCCCGCCTTTTAATTTCCTTCATTGTATCTCCATTATTATTAGTAGTGGACCAATATTCAAAACTGTCCACTTCTTTCAATTTTTCCTCATTGACGTATTTCAGGTGCCTTGTTTGTTTTGTCAGTTTTCATCAATTTAGTTTTCTTCGCATTAAAATAGAGGTTTTGCTTTTCAATATTCTTACGGACTGACATAATTAGTTTTTCAATTCCTTTCTGTGTTGTAGACAGTAATACTGTGTCATCAGCATATCTAATCTCTGGTATTTCATACTCTCCAATTGTTATGATGTAGTAATATTCTTTGTCTACATCTTCTCTAACATTCTTCATGATATTTTCAGTATACAAGTTAAATAAGTAAGGTGACAATATGCACCCCTGACGGACTCCTTGTTTTATGTCAAACCAAGTTGTTGTTTCACCATTTATTCTTACTGCTGCTTGTTGGTCTAGATACATCAGTGATGTTAATTGTATCAAATTTGTTGGAAATCCCTTTTTTTCCATTATTTCCCAAAGTGTCTGATGTTGTACACGATCAAATGTAGTCTATACAAGATAAATAAAGATTCACATTAAACTCTCTGCATATCTTTATTATTAATCTTATATTAAATATATGATCTCTTGATCCTCTTCCATGCCTGAAACCAACTTGGACCATATTGACTTCTTCTGTTTTCTTACAAATTCTACCTATTATGATTTTTCACAGAATTTTACTGGCGTGACTAATCAGGACAAAATTTCGATCTTTATTGATCTCAACAATATACTATTACAATAGTACAGTCGCAAAGGTTGCCTTTTTATATTTTAACAATGATTCCTTTTTCTCCATTTAGAAGGGACCTTTTCTTCTTTCCAAACTTTATTAAACATTCTTTTGTAGAAGTATGTCCATATGTATGGGACATAAGAATATTTAGAACTTTGTCAATTTGACTGCCAGAGTGAGTGCTCTTGTTGAGGAAGTCGAAGGGTAACTTTGCTTTGAAGGCACTGGAGAAAAGTGGCGAAATAAACATGAGAAGAGAGTAGGAAAACTTGTAGTATAAAACCACTTTGATTAGGAAGAAAAGGAAGGCAAAAGAAGAGGCAAGAAAAGCAAGGGAGAGCTATGGATGTACGTTAGAGTTAAGAAGGACA